>OY757024.1:73464919-74030743 GCA_963580285.1 Lucinisca nassula | reverse complement strand
ACCATTTTAAATTCAGTGATTAGGTGGAAGATTCTATTGGTCCTTAACCCTTATTCTGCTGCATGAATTAATCCAGCCACACCCATCGCTAACTATCAACCAATCAAATTTAGACGGGCTGCATGATGCTTCCAGGTAGAGCTGAAACTGACCACACACGAGTACTGGTAAACTGCTTAGAGGATCTTAGCTTGCCCAGGCAAAGCGGTGCAAGTCGGACCATCCATGCTTATATACCTCATTGGGTGACAAGGCTTGAGATGTCATTTCATCTCGATGTCAGGTAAAAGTCCCACAAAATTGGAAGCATCGTCTCCAAAATGACCTGTTCAGAGTTGATGGGGGATGTTAAACATCAAATCAAACAAAACAAATCTGTTGGTCCTTAATTCTTATTGTGCTGCATAAATTAATCAAGCCACACCCATCGCTGACTATCAACCAATCAAATTACTTTGATATAATATATTTGTTCATTTCACAAACTGCATGACAAACAGTGTAGATCCTGATCAGATGGCTTCATCAGAAGCCATCTGATCTGGATCTGCACTGTTTGGAAAAGTAGGGGTTGTTGTGTTCAGCGGTATAAGGGGTAATGGGATCCCAGAAGTATTTTCATATACAGTAAAATTCCTAAATTAAGACCACCAAAGGCGGTCTCTCATTAGGAGACACTGGGTCTAGAAAACCCAAAGACAGAATAACTGAAACCTCCTGAATAAGCTTTTAAAAGCAGATTTAGCCATAGTTATAGGTGGTCTTAACTCTTATCCTGCTGTTCACGACAACCCATATCTTTGGAAACAGTGTAGATCCAGATCAGATGGCTTCTGAAGAAGCCATCTGATCAGGATCTACACTGTTTGACATTCAATTTATGAATTTGTTGGAATAAATTACATCAAGTAATCTGATTGGTTCAAAGTCAGAAATGGGTGTGGCTTAACTGAATATTCAGCAAGAGAAGGGTTAGTAGCGGAATTTTACTGTATTTTGTAGGCGCTGATAGATGACCTTGACTCCTTAAAGGACGAGAAAGAGAAGCTTAACTCTAGCCACTCGGCCCAAGAGAAGCTCATCAAAGTAAGTGAATAAATATACAGTATAACCTCCATTAAACAGCCATCCTGAGAAAACTCCAAAACTGGCTGTTTAAGGGAGGTGGCTGTTCAACAGAGGGAAATGTCTGGGATGATGTATGCATTGTTATCGACAGACATAAAATGATGGTTACTGAAGACAGCTCAGCATGGATGTACCAAAATAAATGATTGAGAGGTTTCATCTGAAACCTCTCAATCTTTTATGTTTCTTTTCACTTACTTATATTACAGATATCACAATGGTAATTATGGGAAAAATAAATTTTGAAATAAATAAATACACGAGAAGAGAAATTTCTATTTTTACATCTGGTTTTTTATATTGAGTGAACTCTGGCTGTTTAATAGAGGGAATTTAGATTTGGTAAGGTGGCTGCTGGCTGAAGGAGAGAGAAGGCTGCTGAGCAGAGGTAAAATATATAGTAAAATGCTATGGGAGGAATTAATGTGGCTGCTGAAGAGAGGTGGCTGCTTAAAAGAGGTGACCATTACTGGAGGTTTTACTGTACACCACAACCTCTTTATAACACTATTAATGGGGTCCAAAGCAGAAACCGTGTTTGTTGAACAACCTTGTTATATCCAAACAGAAATGTATAGATTATATAGAAAAATGACCATTTTTGGTCATTTTTCTGTATGATCTATACATTTTTGGGATCCATCTTGAGACCGTGTTATATCCAGAACCATGCTTGGTATAACAAATCATGTTATAATGAAGTTGTGGTGTATAAATAAAACGTCTTTATAACAAAGTTCATTATAACATGGTTAAGAAATAGATCAACTCCAGCAGTGATTTGTTAAGTAATAAATCACAGTTTGGAGTTCAGATGTAAAATAGCTCAAATCATGAGCTTGTAGCACAAGTGATTTGTTTACTTAACTGACCTCCAAACTGTGATTTATAACTCAACAAATCACACATAAGAGCTGATCTATTTCACAAGGGAGATTAGTTATTGTACTAATTGTAAAATAAAGTCTATTATTATTATTATTATTCTAACACAGTAAAATTGCCAATAATTTTGTTGTTTTCTTCAAACTCTCCCAACCTTTCAGCATTGTTAGAAGAAATCCGCCAACATTATTTACTGTTTCACACGCATTTATGTCCTTGTGTAATGTTTTTGATGCAAGAAAATAACATTTCACAGTCTAACATCAAGGAATCTACGAGTGACGTCAGTGGTTTTCTTTTGCTCCAGCATTTCAGTAGTTTCTTGCTTTCGAGTCCTCACCGTTGTTTCATCTCTGTGGTTGTTTGATTTTTGTGTTCTCAGAGATGTTGCACTGATGAGTTGGGAGGCCTTCAGGCAGACTAACCAATTATTTGTCTAAATTGCAACGGAAGTAAGGTTGAGGATTGCGGTCGCTTAAAATATATTTAAGCCCCCAGTGGAGTTCTTTCCACTGACAGTTCAAAGGCAGTTGGTTCTTTTGTCGCTATTTATACCCCCGGCATACGAAGTATGCAATGGGGGTATATAGTTTTTGTCTTTTCCGTCTGTCTGTGTGTCCGTAAACAATTATTTTGTGTCAAAGATATCTCAGGAACTGCTTCACATAGAAACTTGAAATTTTGCACACATGATCAGTATGACTACTTGTATTGTGGGAAAGAAAATAAGGGCCAAGGGTTCAGGCCTTTTAGAGTTATTTCCCTTTGTAGTTCTTGCTGTTTAATAGTGTATATTTTTATTTTGTGTCAAAGATTTCTCAATAACTACTGTACATAGAAACTTGAAATTTTGCAAACATGATCAGTATGACTAGTTGTATTGTGGGAAAGAAAATAAGGGCCAAGGGGTCAGGCCTTTTAGAGTTATTTCCCTTTGTAGTTCTTGTTTCAGCTGAGGTGATGGCACTGGCCGGGGGTATACGTGCCCCACTGGGCACTTTTGTCTAGTTATTTTTGTTATCGTTTGTGTGAGTGTGTGTATCACTTATATCTTTTTATTTTGGATAGCCAATTGGTCATTTTATGGGCAAGTAACTGTCCTTTTGGCTTTCCGCTAGTGACGTTTCCATTCGGGTTTAGTTATTTGATGTCTGTGTTTCTTTCACTTCGGTGTCTCTGACCGGAGCTGTAGGTTAATTGTATTGATTCCTGGTCATTGCCTTCACTTCTGTTTTGTTGATTTAAACAGGAGCTGAATGAACAGCTGGAGTGTATGAAGATGAAGGATGAGACAATGACATCAACTCTACAGGTTCTACAGACTGAAACTGAACAGAAGAATGGGGAAAATAAGGTTAGTACCATATTCATACAGTAAAATTCCTATTTCAGACCACCTTTTGGAGCCTGCCCAGGCAAAGTGGCCTGAGTAGGATCAGCCATGCATATAACCCTCTTGGTTTCATTGGGCGGGAAGACTTGAGATGTCATTTCATCTCAGTAGTGGGTAAAAGTCCCACAAAATTGGAAGCAAGTTCTCCAAGCTGGCCTATCTAGTGTTGAGGGGGATGTTAAATAAAAAATAGAAGTGGAGGCAATGATCAGGAATCAATACAATTAACCCACAGCTCCAATCAGAGACACCAAAGGGAAAGAAACACAAACATGAAACAACAGACCCTAATGGAAACTTCAAATTAAACAAACAAAAATACCTCATGATGGTTCAAAAGTGGTCTTCAAGACCACTTTTGAAAGTCCCAAAGGAAGTCTTACCCAGGTCATATGACCAAGATGGCTGCCATGCCATAATATGGTAAAACCTTACAAATCTTCTCGAGAACTGCTGGACCAGTTGCCTTGAAACTTGGTACATGTATGTAGCTTCCAGTGACTTAGTGCTGCCAAGTTTGTTCAATTGATAACCGTAGATTGTCCTTGACCTATTTTATGGCAACATCAAATTTAGTCCCTTAGTCTTTAGAATGGGTAAAAGACATGGGAGTATGTATTATATGAAGACCTATGAATGTTAAAGGTCAGGGTCATTCTGCAACCTTGGCCCTAGGTCACTTGGATAGCAAGTCCATTAACATTTCAAAGGACGGTTTCTCAGAAACAATTGGAATCAAATTTTATACTGTTGAACTACAATGGCTCAAAGACCTTTGGGACCACAAATATCTCTTCCAGACAGGGGTAGTTCGAGCCACTGAGTGTTACTGCCAAGAGCATAACAGGGTCAATTTTGAGTTCTATAATAAACAAAAATTGTGCTGTGTGTACTCATTAGAATTGAGGCGATTCTGAGGAGTACAAACAGCACACATTTGCAAGATAAAAGTAAAAAATCTCCTAATTTATCCTGCATTATTTCTTTTGAAGAAGAATTCCCTAGGGACTCAAAAACAGGTTGGAATCAGCCATAGTAAATGAGCCATTGGTGTTCAAGCCATTGAAGTTCTAATGCTTACAGCCCCATTTTGAATGGATGAATGCAAATTGGATCGAATGTTGCTATTTTCACTATTTGTTATTTGATCAGTTATCTATGACACCTTAACCGGCCCCGATAGCTCAGTTGGTAGAGTGTCCGTTCTGGGGAACGGGAGGTCAAGGGTTTGATCCTGGGCCGCGACATACCAAAGTCGTTAAAAATGGTACTAGCTGCTCCTCGCTTGGCACTCTGATTTACGGGGTAGAGCTAGGACTGGTCGACCCAGTGTCAGGATAATGTGACTTGGTGTGGTATCATGTAATGTGTCTGTGACATGATACTTCAGTGAGGCAGCACTATAAAAGTGAGCATTGAGCTCCCTGTCACAACCAGAGACCGTCGTGATATGACTGAAAAATTGTTGAAAGCGAAGTTAAACCTGAATTCACTCACACACTCTATGACACCTAATATGGTATAAGATAAAAAAGAAAATTTCTTTAAATGATTCATCTTACAGCATTAGAATTTTCAACACATTCAAAATATTTTTGGTATTCTCTTCAAAAACATAAATATCCTATGTTTAGAAATTGTTTCTGTTCATCTTTGATAGGAACTAAAAGAGCAGATTGAGTGTCTGACAGAAGCTCGCGATCAGATGATGGCAAAACTACAAAGTTTGAAAAGTAATGCCAAGGACAGGCTAGAAGAAAATGAGCAGCAGATTCAAGCCCTCAAACAAACGAATGATCAGCTGAAAGAGATGGTTGATGCCACAGAAAAAGAGAAGGAGCGTCTTAGAGCTGAAATGTCGGCACTAGAGCAGTCTTCACAGGTAAAGTTAGAAGAAAATAGGTTATAATATCATTCTAATGCACTGGCGTATGTAATGCGACAGTTGATTGACCAGTATGTACTGTGAAATGTCGGAAACCCGACAATCATGTTTTGTTTGTTTGTTTTGGAGTTGAACAGCTCAGTCAGCACTAGTTATGCCCCCAACTTCGAAGAAGTTGTGGGGGCATATTGGTTTTGCCCTGTTCGTCCGTCCGTCCTTCCGTCCTTACGTCCTTACGTCCGTCCCACTTTTTACTGCATAGCATAACTTTAGAACCATGGGTGCTAGGTTTTTGAAATTTCATATATGGATTCCTCATGAAAAAATAATTGACCCGTGTTTTTTTTTCTCGTCAGGATTATGCCCCTTTTTTGAGTTATGCCCCTTTGCAAAAAATACTATGAAATCTTGTAAGCAAGATATCTCAAAAACTGTTTGAGCTATTGCCCTGAAACTTTACATGCTGGTTGGGGATGATGAGTAGATGAACTGATTAACTTTTGAAAAAAATCCGAAATTTTTTTCTTGAGTTATGGCCCTTTGAAATTTTTCGCGTTTTAAGTTTGTAAGCAAGATATCTAAAAAAACTATTTGAGGTTTTTCCCCGAAACTTCACAGACTTGTCGGGGATGATGAGTAGATGAACTGATCAACTTTTGAAAAAAATCCGATTTTTTTTTCTTGAGTTATGGCCCTTAGATTTTTTTCGTGTTTTCAGCTTGTAAGCAAGATATCTCAATAATTGTTTGAGCGATTGCCCTGCAACTTTACAAGCTGGTTTGGGATGATGTGTAGATGAACTGATTAACTGTTGAAAAAAAATCCTATATTTTTTTCTTGAGTTATGGCCCTTTGAAATTTTTCGCGTTTTAAGTTTGTAAGCAAGATATCTCAAAAACTATATGAGGTTTTTCCCCAAAACTTCACAGACTGGTTGGGTATGATGAGTAGATGAACTGATTAACTTTTGAAAAAAATCCAATTTTTTTTTCTTGAGTTATGGCCCTTTGATTTTTTTCGTGTTTTCAGCTTGTAAGCAAGATATCTCAAAAATTGTTTGAGCTATTGCCCTGAAACTTTACAGGCTGGTTGGGGATGATGAGTAGATGAACTGATTAACTTTTGAAAAAAATCCGAAATTTTTTTCTTGAGTTATGGCCCTTTGAAATTTTTCGCGTTTTGGCATCCTTCCGTCCTTACGTCCGTCCCACTTTTTACTGCATAGCATAACTTTAGAACCATGGGTGCTAGGTTTTTGAAATTTCATATATGGATTCCTCATGAAAAAATAATTGACCCGTGTTTTTTTTCTCGTCAGGATTATGCCCCTTTTTTGAGTTATGCCCCTTTGCAAAAAATACTATGAAATCTTGTAAGCAAGATATCTCAAAAACTGTTTGAGCTATTGCCCTGAAACTTTACATGCTGGTTGGGGATGATGGGTAGATGAACTGATTAACTTTTGAAAAAAATCCGAAATTTTTTTCTTGAGTTATGGCCCTTTGAAATTTTTCGCGTTTTAAGTTTGTAAGCAAGATATCTAAAAAAACTATTTGAGGTTTTTCCCCGAAACTTCACAGACTTGTCGGGGATGATGAGTAGATGAACTGATCAACTTTTGAAAAAAATCCGATTTTTTTTTCTTGAGTTATGGCCCTTAGATTTTTTTCGTGTTTTCAGCTTGTAAGCAAGATATCTCAATAATTGTTTGAGCGATTGCCCTGCAACTTTACAAGCTGGTTTGGGATGATGTGTAGATGAACTGATTAACTGTTGAAAAAAAATCCTATATTTTTTTCTTGAGTTATGGCCCTTTGAAATTTTTCGCGTTTTAAGTTTGTAAGCAAGATATCTCAAAAACTATATGAGGTTTTTCCCCAAAACTTCACAGACTGGTTGGGTATGATGAGTAGATGAACTGATTAACTTTTGAAAAAAATCCGAAATTTTTTTCTTGAGTTATGGCCCTTTGAAATTTTTCGCGTTTTGGCATATTGGTTTTGCCCTGTTCGTCCGTCCGTCCTTCCGTCCTTCCGTCCTTACGTCCGTCCCACTTTTTACTGCATAGCATAACTTTAGAACCATGGGTGCTAGGTTTTTGAAATTTCATATATGGATTCCTCATGAAAAAATAATTGGCCCTTTGAAATTTTTCGCATTTTAAGTTTGTAAGCAAGATATCTAAAAAAACTATTTGAGGTTTTTCCCCGAAACTTCACAGACTTGTCGGGGATGATGAGTAGATGAACTGATCAACTTTTGAAAAAAATCCTATATTTTTTTCTTGAGTTACGGCCCTTTGAAATTTTTCGCGTTTTAAGTTTGTAAGCAAGATATCTCAAAAACTATATGAGGTTTTTCCCCAAAACTTCACAGACTGGTTGGGTATGATGAGTAGATGAACTGATTAACTTTTGAAAAAAATCCAATTTTTTTTTCTTGAGTTATGGCCCTTTGATTTTTTTCGTGTTTTCAGCTTGTAAGCAAGATATCTCAAAAATTGTTTGAGCTATTGCCCTGAAACTTTACAGGCTGGTTGGGGATGATGAGTAGATGAACTGATTAACTTTTGAAAAAAATCCGAAATTTTTTTCTTGAGTTATGGCCCTTTGAAATTTTTCGCGTTTTAAGTTTGTAAGCAAGATATCTAAAAAACTATTTTAGGTTTTTCCCCGAAACTTCACAGACTGGTCAGGGATGATGAGTAGATGATTAACTACAGCTTTTCTTGTGTAATTTCAGCATTACAGCCACATAAAAACAAGATATCTCAATTACTGTTAGGGACAAGCAGTGTTAGGGTCAAGCAGTTGGGGGCATTGTGTTTCATAAACACTGGCTCTAGTTTAGGTCATTTTTGAGCCTGTCAGTATCAAACCTGCATCCTTCTGATCACCAGTCAGATGCGCATCCGACTGAGCTACCGGGGCCAGCCCGACCATCATGTAACGTTGCTTTTCATTGGCTGGTATTTGGTTTTACACAGCCCACAGCGCTTGCCCTTTGAGCAAAAAAAGCACACTTTTTAAGAAAACAAACAAATAAGGGCACTAGAATTGAGATAACTGTATTGAAAATTGTCATATGAGGCGACAAATTGTTGGTTTTACATTTGCAATTCTGTTTTATGGTGACTCTGTCATTGTTAGGAGCAGAAATAAGAAATAAAAAACACTAACTTATCATAATGAGCACCAACAATATGGGGTGCACCAATCAAAAAGAGTCATTTCAGTATGTGGGCGAAGCGAAGATGCCACACATTCTGATCAGAGTTGTGACTGTGCATTGTGAAGATGGCCTGCGTCCCATAGCTTCTTTATGCAGTCGGGGCCCCCGCCTATCGGGGCTTGAAGAAATAGATGGGCTGCATGATTCTTCCACGCAGAGCTGAAACCGACTGCACACGAGTACTGGTAAACAACTTAGAGGATCTAAGCCTGCCTTGGCAAAGCAGTGCAAGTCGGACCATTCATGCTTATAAATCTTATTGGTTTCATTGGGTGACAGTGCTTGAGATGTCATTTCATCTCAGTGGCAGGTAAAAGTCCCTCAAAATTGGAAGCAACGTCTCCATAATGACCTGTACAGTGTTGATGGGGAAGATAAGCCTCAAATCAAACGAACAAAACAAAATTCTTCTTGCAGTGAGGGAAGGTAGTATTCTGACTACTGTAAAAATAAGTTAGTAAGTTCTGAAGTTCCTTTGGAAGCAAGGAATGCACCAAATAAACGAAAATAGCAGACTCGGGTTTTTTTAGTCTGTTCATGACCAGTACTGAAATATGCAACACCGGCCACGCCCTCTAGCACCAGCTTAAGCAGAACTCTATTTTCAGTATGATACCAAATGAACTCAATGATTCCAAAGGACCAGAAAATATAAAAAGCCTAAAAATTCAGACATCTTGAGGACTTGCAGCAGTTCTCCTAAAATTGTGACAAATTTGTTTCACAATCTAGCAAAGAATTCAATTATAATTAGGAGTAGTATAATACATAGGTAATAAAGGAGTTAACCTATAAAATGCCATCAAAACAATTGTAATCACGACAATTGTAGTCTGCTTTGCTGTCTGCCAGTTACCTTAAAAGTCCTTTTTTGCAAATAGTGTAGACCCTGATCAGACTGCTCAGGAGCAGTCTGATCTGGGTCTGCACTGTTTGCTTGGGCTTGTCTGTTCCAATAGTTAGGATCATTACGTTAATTTTGTGTACAATCTGATTTGAATCTTTGCTTAGTGCATATTCTCTTTTTGTCGTGCCTGCTATTAGCATGGCACGATATAGGCGCCTGGTTTTCCATCCGTCCGTTTGTCAAGGCGTCAACATTTGCGACCACCCTAGCGGTCACCCTGAGGTTCAAGTTTATTTCTCAAGGACTATAAGAGCTTCATTTATGATACATGGTACTAACTTGTATCACAGTATGACAACTTACATGCAAGCAACCATATTTGACCTTCACCTACATTTCATGGGTCACTGACTTCGTAAGATATTGCGACCACCCTAGCATTCACCCTAAGGTTCAGGTTTATTTCTCAAGAACTATAACAGCTTCATTTATGATACTTGGTACAAAATTGTATCATGGGATGACAACTTACATGCATGCAACCATATTTGACCTTGACCTACATTTCATGGTTCACTGACTTAGTAAAATATTGCGACCACCCTTGCGTTCACCCTAATGGTCAAGTTTATTTCTCAAGAACTATATGAGCTTCATTAATGATACTTGGTACAAACTTGTATCTGGGGATGGTTACTTAAATGCAAGCATCCATATTTGACCTTGACCTATATTTCATGGTTCACTGACTTTGTAAAATATTGCGACCACCCTAGCGTTCCCCCTTATGGTCAAGTTTTTTTCTCAAGAACTATAAGAGCTTCATTAATGATATTTGGTACAAACTTGTATCTGTGGATGGCAACGCAAGCATGCATATTTGACCTTGACCTAAATTTCATGGTTCACTGACTTTGTAAAATATTGCGACCACCATAGCGTTTACCCTAATGGTCAAGTTTATTTCTCAAGAACTATAAGAGCTTTATTAATGACACTTGGTACATACTTGTATCTGGGGATGGTAACTTAAATGCAAGCATCCATATTTGACCGTGACCTACATTTTATGGTTCACTGACTTTGTAAAATATTGCGACCACCCTAGCTTTCACCCTGATGGTCAAGTTTATTTCTCAAGAATTTTAAGAGCTTCATTAATGATATTTGGTACAAACTTGAATCTGGGGATGGCAACTTAAATGCAAGCATCCATATTTGACCTTGACCAAAATTTCATGGTTCACTGACTTTGTAAAATATTGCGACCACCCTAGCGTTCACCCTAATGGTTAAGTTCATTCCTCAAGAATTATTACAGCTTCATTAATGATACTTATTACAAGCTTGTATTTAAGAATGGAAACTTATGCAAGCATCTATGTTTGACCTTGACCTACATATCATGGTTGGATGACATTGCGCCCCCACAGGCACGACATAGCCTTTGGCAGAATTCTTGTGCTTTAAACCCATTTTGGACCAAAGGGAATCTTCCTTCTTATATATAACAGGAGTCCATTTCAACATTTAGGAGTGTCACATTGGTTTTGATCAAAATTTGTGTGGAAAATGGCTGAAATTTTGGAAACAGTATAGGTTCTGATCAGACGCCATGTTCTGTGGCATCTGATCTGGGCTTGTGTTCTGTGGCATCTGATCTGGGTTGAATGGCCATTTTGTGGGAAAGTAACTGTCCTTATGGCCTTCCTTTGTTTAGGTTTCCATTATGGTCTGGTCGCTTAATGTTTGTATTTCTTTCCCTTTGGTGTCTTTTATGGGTGGAGTAAGTTAATTGTATCAATTCCTGATCTTTGTTTTACTTCTACTTTGCACTGTTTGCCATTTATCCCTTTTGGGGTTTCAGGTACAAAATGGTTTAATAGTGAGGCCCATTTTGTAGACATGGACTTGCGGAGTATTGTGGTCTGCTTATAAAATCGCTCTGTTTCGTTTCAGGAGGTTGGCTCTAAACTCATTGAGGCTATGCAGGATGCAGAAACTTTGAAGTCAGAGAAGGATATACTAAACCTAAAAATGCAGGAACTAACACAAAATATATCACTGCAAGAAAATGACATTGATATGCAACAGAAAAAATACCAGGAGGAAACTTCATTTTTGCAAAAGGATCTTCAGTCAAAAGCTGAGGAGGTTGAAAAGTATATGCAACAAAACACAGAGCTGCAGAATGTTCTGGAACAGTCTGAAACAAAATTTAAAATGGAGAGAGATGAACTCCTTGATAAAATAAAAGCACAGACTATGCAGCGTGAGGTTGAGCAAAAGGATGGTGAATGTGTTACAACAGATACAGATAACATCACTGAAGAAAATAATGATGGTAGAAGAGAAAGTATTCAAACTGAAATGAAAAAGAATGAGGTCTTACAGTCTGTTCTTGCTGAAGCTCAGAATCAAGTAAAAGAATTAGGTGCTAAAAACAAAACGTATGAACAACAAATACAGGAATTGACAGACCGATGTATGGCTTTTGAATCATCGGATATTGCCCAGCAGTACCAAGAGAAAGAGAACAAACTACGACAGGTTATAGAAAACATGACTGCAGATTTTAAGAAACTTGAAATAGATTTGTCACATTCTAAAGAAATAAATGAAAATATTACTTATGAAGTGAATGAGGTAAAAGAAGAAAAAGAAGTTATAGCTCATGAACTGCAGACACTGCAGCAAACAATGAGTGAATGGGACCATTTGATGGACATGCTTAAAAAAGACAAAGAGCATGTTGTTCAAGAATTAGATGAGTCAGAGAAACGAGAACAAAATTTCAAAAAGGAAATAGATTTTCTTATGGCATCTTTGAATGAGGCCTTGCATGAAAGAGATAGTTTACAAGATGAAGTTTTTAAGATGAATGAGAGAGACAGTCCCGTGTTTGATGAAATGGACCAAATGAAGCATAAAGTACAAGAAATTATCAATGAAAAATTGAGAATAGAGAAAGAACTGCAGGAAGCTTACTCTGCTAAAGGGGATTCTTCAGTTGAAATTCAGGCTCTGAAGAAAAGACTAAATAGTGCATATGAAGAAAAAGAGAGAATAGAAACAGAAAAAGAATCTATGTCTGTGTTATTGCAACTTGCTCAAGATAAATGTGATAGTTTGTTGGAGGAACATGAAGAAATCCTTGAAGTGAAACAGAGATACAGTGATTTAATGAATGATGTAGATAGAAAACAAGAACTGATTGATAAATATAACCAGGATATCAGTTCATTACAAGAAGTTATTTCAGAAAGAGAATCATACACTAAAGAACTTGAAAATAAGATACTTGATATGTCTGAAAATCTTTACAAATCGAAAAGAATGTTTGAAAATTTAAAGGCTGATATAGAAAAAGAAGAGGTGAATATATCTGCTGTTCATGAAGAGGAAGTTTCATGCTTAAGCAAGTCAATACAGAGCCTAGAAACTGAAAAACATGATTTGACAATTGTTGTTCAAAACTATCAAGAACAGATTTCTAAATATGAGCAGCAAATGGAACAGCTAAAGGTAGATACTGAACACCTTTCTGTAAAACATAAAGAAATTGAAAGTGCTAAATCTGATAAGGATGCTGAAAATGGAGAACTGAAAGCTCAGATTAAAAAAATAAGGACTGATTGTGATGCATTGACATCAGAACATGATAAACTTGTATCAGAAAATGAACAGTTGATTGACAAGCTAGATAAAACTCAGAAAGAAATCCAAAATAATAAGATAGTAATTGGTAAGCTTGAGCAAGAAATTAGTATTGCTTTAGAAAAAGAAAAATGGAAAGAAGAGGAAGTTGAAAAATTGATTGAAGAGAACAAAAACTTAAATGCTAAAGTGCATGAATTAGAAACTGAGCATGATGCAATGAAAATAGAACACGATGAAATAAAAGTAGAACATGTTAAATTGTTATCTTCAGTAAGTGATCAGAATACTAGTCTTTCATTTTTTGAAGAATCTGCAAAAAGTAGCAAGGAAGAAAAATCACAGCTTGCAGATGAAGTGCAATCATTAAGAGTGGAGATTGGGACAATTGAACATGAAAGAAACACCCTTCTTTTAGAAACTGAGAGATTAAGGAATGAGAAACGTAACACAGAATCCTTAATGAACTCTTCTGAAGAGAAATTGAATACAAGTCTAAATGAAAAAGAAGAATTAGAAAATTCACTTTCAAAATCCAATGAAAAGATACTGCAACTTGATTCCGAAATCGAAAATTTATCAAAAAGAACAGCTGACTATGAAAAGATGAAAAAAGAATTGCTGGAAATGACACAAGTAAAGGAAGAATTAGAACACACATGTAGAGACCTTCATGATGAACGTGAAATTTTAAGTGCACAGTTGATAGAAAAATCAAATCAAATAAATTCAAAAGTTGTTGAAGTTGAAGCATTGAGTAAAGAGAAAGAATCACTGATTTCTCAGATGGAAATGCTATCAAAAGCTAAGGAAGACATAGCAAATCTATCAGAAAACACTGTTAGTGACATAAAACAAGAAAACGTACTTCTACAACAGGAACTTCAAGCTAAAAAACTGGAATATGAGGCGAATCAATTGGATTTTGCTAAAAATTTGCAAGGTGACATAGATCGTTTAAGCCAGCAAAATGAAATTCTCAGACAGCAAAAAGTCGAAATGGAGGAAAAGGGGAAAGAGACTACTTTAGAATTAGACGAAAAGAAAAGTGCCTTAGCAAACCTAGAAATTACTCTGCAGGAGTTAAAACTGCAACTTGAAACTTCTGTCAAAACAAGTGAAAATGATAAGACAGTCATGGAAGAAAAACTAAATGAGACAAATGATAATCTAGTCAAAGTGAGTGGTGAGCTGAAAGAAAAAGAAAATGCTGTTGAGATTTTGACTAGTCAAATAGCAGTCTTTAAAAATGAAAAAGATTCTATTATTTGTGAAAAAGAAAATATACAGATAGAAAAAGATAAATTAAAGGAAGGTTTTGAAATTCAAAATAATCAACATATAGCAGTTGTAAATGAGTTAAATGAAACCCTAGAAAAATTGAATGTCTCAAACAATGAAAAGGACAAAGAAATAGAAAGTCTACAATGTACTTTACATGAGGCACAGAATGATTCAGAAACAACTATAAATGAGTTAAGAAGTGAGAGTGAGTTGAAATTAGAAGAAGCTGAAACAAGAGAACTGGAACTGAAACAGAGGATAGTAGATCTAGAATCATCATTGAAAGCATTAGAAGCTGACATTCAAGGAAAGCAAGAAGAGAAAGTTCAACAGTCTGAGGTAGGTTCCTGATAAAGCGTTTTGTAAACTGTTAACATTTTAATGGAAAGTCTGAAAGCAGATTCTTTTCTGAAAATGTTAAACACTGACACAGTTAAAAGTGAAGCTATTAATTTTAAACAAGAATCAACAGCTTTGGAGAACTCTCTGTTCTCATTATTAGCTCACCATGGTTGGTTGACTGTCTCTAAATGCACCATGATCCAAGCTTGCACTCAGAGACAGTCAACCCACCAGTTATGTCAGTGTTTTGATTTTATTTGAGCAGATACAACATTTGGCCTCTACTTCAAGACCCAACAACATTGCTAGTTTAGTAAGTTTTTTTTTTTTTGGTTTGGGTATTACGGCCCTTTCAAGATTATTTCACTCATATCGAGACGATCGTTAATCAGAGGTGGGCGAAAACCGGAGTACCCGGAGAAAAACAACCTGACCTTCCGTTGCAGAACTTGGCGTCTCACACATGGCCCGAGCGAGGCTGGAACCTACGGCGGTGAGAGACCTAATGACTAAGAGTCAGCGCTCTTATCCACTAGGCCACGGAGGCCCGTGTGTTTAGTAAGTTCGTTAACTATCAAAATGTTCTATTACGTACAATATCTAAAGCGGTGTTTTTGCTGTAAAAAAGTGAGCTGTTCTTGCTTTTGCAAAAGCTGCTCAGATTTTTTCTGCAAAAATATTAGTTTATTTGTCTTCTTAAATGATCAAGTTTTAACAATATGTTAATAACAACATCATTAGTTACGAATGACTACAAGCCTCTGCAGCTCAGTCAGATAAGTGTCTGCCTGATGATCATGAGGTTGCTTGTTCGAAACCTGTCAGGTCGGCAACCTTCTTTTGTAGATAATGAAATCTTTCCTGTGGTCATGCTATCCCTTCCACTGATTAAGAAGGGCAGTTGTCAGTTTCTGGCAAAAGAATGTGCACTGCGTATAAGTCTGCCCAGGAAGTGTGATTGGGTAAACATAACTTGTGGTGACGGGGCTGTTAAGGGGAATGGGAACACCTTCAGGGGAGGAAACTCTTGCAAAAGTATTTTGTCTCCCATGTCAATAGGGGTCAACTCTTAAAGGAAAGAATTTGCTCCTGAGGAGCAAATTCTTTCCTTTAAGAGTAGACCCTTTTTTTCATTGGGACAGGGCTTATGGAAAAGCAAACAGGAAGTCCCGAAAGTTATCTCCCTTTGAAAAATTGGCAGAAAAATCTTCCAGGTGTTCCCATTCCCCTTAAACTAAAACAAATGCTGTCAAAATTTTAACTGTTTTAGTATGAACAATGTGTAGTACAGTGGTATTTTTGCTGAAAAATGTGAGCAGCTTTGTGAGAAGCTTTGCAAAAGCTGCTCACATTTTTATGTGAAAGTATTAATATATGTGCCATATTAATTGACCAAAGTTTTAACAATATATTAACTAATGACATTGTTAGTGTCTTAGTGAATGACTGGCCCCTGATTCGGGCTGGGTATTCGGAGGTGAAAAGATAATCAATTATCAATCCTGCCATTTTGATTGATAATCGATTGGTAATCGCTGAATATTTGGCCATAATTTTACCAGTCTGGCTTTTTGTCTGAGCATGATTCCAACCAATTGTTGTACTTTACCATATGCATTTGAACAGACAGGCCTGAACAAGCAGTGTAGACCCAGATGAGATGCCACTGATTGCGGCATCTCATCAGGGTCTGCACTGTTTGCCACTCATCCAACTATTTTAGGCACCAATTTGAATAGTAAATTATAGTTATCAAATAATCGATTACAAGCAAATCAGTAATTTAGTAATTTTTGTAGAATTTTTTTATCGATTAGTCAATTACCTGATTAATAATGCCTTAGTTTTTCTTTCTATAGGCAACAAGTGAAATAGATAAACTGAAGGTAGATGCTAAAGCAAAAGATGACATGTGCAATAAATTGAAGGCAGTTGCTGTCAAAACAAAGAAGGAGTTGGCTGAAGTAAAATTAAAGGTAAGCAAGTTGGTGGAACGGCAATATAGTTTGCAAGGCTGCATACGCCTCCTAGCTCTTGAAAAAGATAACTCACAGAGGCACACTAGTGTGTATGCTTATTTTTGGACAAGTTTTTAAAAACAATCTGTCTTTTAAAATAGCAATGTGCAGGTGGGCGGGCGCCTGGTGTCGTCCCAGGTTTACCTTTTGGTTAAACCTTTCAAACGGGCCTCTGTGGCCTAGTGGATAAGAGCGCTGACTCTTAATCATTAGGTCGCTCACCACTGTGGATCAAGCCTAGCTCGGGTCACATATGAGACGCCAAGTTCTGCAACAGCAAGTTAGGTGTTTTTTTCTCCAGGTACTCTAGTTTTCACCTACCTCTGATTAACGATTGGCTTGAAATGAGTGAATTAATCTTGAAAGTGCTGTCAAACCAAAACCTTTTTTTTCAAGGTGATATATTAACTTTATTCTGCATTGGGTTGCTTTCATATTGTTGCTTCGTTGGAGGTACCCTTTTCATAAACAACCCATTAATGGCATCAAAGCCAAATTTTTGGTGGAAATTGCCATTTTATGCTCGGCTGTTTTCGATGAAAACGACGAGGTATTGTTATAACTCTGGCAGCCTCGTCTGCGTTGTCCCCTGCGTCGTCGTCGTGCATAAACTTGGTCATTTTGTAATATCTCTGTCATTACTGAACATATTTACTTGAAACTCGGACTTCATTATGAAAAGGGGAACTCATACCAATAGGTGAGGTAACTCACAAAATATTTTTGGCACAGTTATGCCCCTTTTTCGACTTTGAATTTTTGTTTAACTAAAAGAAACTGCAGCCGAGCGTTGGCAGTGCTCTTGTTATGCCCCCCGCCATTCGAAGAATGGTGGAAAGGGCATATAGTGTTGCCCCTGTCCGTTCGTCCGTCTGTGCATGCGTCTGAAACTTAAACCCGGTCAATTACTTTCTTATTTCTTGATGGATTTATTTTGCAGAAATGTTAACCATCATAAGAGGATGTGTTGCGCGCAAATCCAGGGTCCATACCTCCAAGGTCAAGGTCATACTTAGAGGTCAGATGTCAAAAAAGGGCCAGAAACTTAAATGCAATCAATAACTTTATTATTTCTGAATGGATTTTGAAATTACTTGGCAGAAATGTTCACTATCATGAGACAATGTGTAGGGCGCAAAACCCGGGGCCGTATGTACCTCCAAGGTCAAAGGTAAAAAAAGGGTCTGAAACTTAAACACAATCAGTAACTTAGTTATTTCTTGATGGATTTTGAAATGCTCTTGCTGAGCAGACAATTCACATGCAATGTCAAGTCTTATTTTCCCAGAAAAATAATTTAAAAAATAAAACTGTCTGCTCTAAAACTTTACGTGGTGCTTTAAAAGTTAAAAGTGATTTGGCATGAAAGCAAACAGTGGTTGTCTTATACCCTGTTTAGAAGATGCTTTCAATGTGCATTAGTTACGAAGTAGATGCAGATTATCCATTTACACAAACCTCATTAATTTGATGAAAATTTTTATATCGTTGCAACTTAATCCACCTCAAGACCTAGTAGCAGTCTGATCTGGGCCCACACTGTTTGTCTGTTTCCAAAAATATTTTTAAAAAGTTTGCAAGAAGCAGAAGACATAAGCAGATGACATTTTCAGATGTTGTTTTTCTTGGCAGCTTAAGGGTTAAATTAGTAAAATTAAGGCCTTCATCCCCTTAATTACTCCAAGAAATAAATCCTGTGGGCATATGTTAGAATCACCTCAGACAATTTAACAAATGTCCATAACATTAGTTTCTTGTGGTACTAAATACAGTAAAACTTCGATGGCTCAAACTCTGATGGCCTGTTTACCATGGATGAGTCGAACCCGTTCTTGAGTCTATAGGGAGTTCCTCCAAATACGATATAGGGGTAATTTAGGAAGATTTTCTTCATTTATCTTGCAAATGTATGCTGTGTGTACTCATTAGAATCGCCTCGATGAGGCGATTCTAATGAGTACACACAACGTACATTTATAATATAGAACACCGAAAAGATATCCACAATTATCCCAATTATGCCACCTGGTATGGCACTAATAGTATCGCTCTGTGGCTCGAACTACCACTGTCTCGAACAAATTTTCATGGTCCCAAAGTGATTCGAGCCATTTAAGTTCGACTGTACAATATTCTTGAATATCTCCATTAATCAGTCTCATCTTGAGCTGAGGATTTTTTTTTTCATTGATATTGTCATTATATAGAGGATCTTACAGGAGTGCTCATGTAATATTGAATTTATAAAACGAGTTGAGGAAAAGAGATAAAATGTGAGGCTTTGCCAAGCATTTCATCCCTTTTCTTCAGCGAGTTTAATACATTGTTGACATAGAGAATCTTACATGAGTGCACATATATTATTGAATTTATTGTCAAGCCGCTTTAGCGAATGCGAGACTTAGTCGCCACAGTGGCGTCCGTACGTACGTCCCTCCGTCTGTCCATCCGTACGTAGACCTATGTTAACCTTTTTTTCCTTAACAAATGTTAACCTTTTTCATTAAGCGCTGGTGGCTCGATATGCAGGTCACAGCCAACTAGTTAAACAAGTTGAGGAAAAGGGCAAGGCTTTGTAAAGCATTTTATCCCTTTTAATAAATTGTTTACAGAGAGGATTTTACAGGAATGCTCATGTATTATTGAATTTATTAAACAAGTTGAGGAAAAGGGATAAAATGCGAGGCTTTGCAGAGCATTTTATTCCTTTTCTTCAACGAGTTCAATAAATTGTTGTTGACATACAGGATCTTTCATGAGTGATAATGTATTATTGAATTTATTAAATGAGTTGAGGAAAAGGGATAAAATGGGAGGATGTGCCAAGCATTTTATCCCCTTTTCCTTAACGAGTTTAACAAATTCAATATTACATGAGAACAAATGCAAGATTCTATTTATCATATGACATTTAAAATGCATTTTATTCAAAAATGTCAATATTCCACCATTAGTGAATGTGGCGCCGCTTAGGACGTCATACATGTAACTTTACGGAACATATCTAACTAATTTGCATATTTAATCCACTAGTGGAGTATCAAATTTATTACATGGTGTTATTACGCTCTCAGACACGTCGTCATATGATAATACAATGTATGAGTTTTGTTGTTGTATTGAATGTCAGTATTAAGAGACAATATGTGTTCAGATGAATGATAAAATACAATCTGCAGCTGAAAACTCCCTTTCCCGGTGCAGCAGTATTTTGTGAAGCATTGGTAACTTTTTCAGTTTACCTCCCAAACAGAAGAGTTCCATCGTCTGCAGGCAGACAATGTATCATTACAACAGAGATTAGACAGTGTGGCAGCTGATGTGGAAACGGAACAGGCTGAAAAAGTCAAGGTACACTGTTCACCACCACTTTTCATATTTATTATAGCCACGCTTTGAAAAAGTGGGGGCTATATTGGATTTGGCTTGTCCGGAATTCCGTCTGTCTGTAATATTTGATTTGTCCGGAATTCCGTCTGTCTGTCTGTCCGTCTGTCTGTCTGTAATATTTGATAGTGGGTACCTTGTTACCGCAACTCCTCTTACAGTTCTAGGTCAATCCTTTTGAAACTTTACAGGTGTTTTCATATAGGTCTGAAGATGTGCATATTCTTTTTTCATTATCTTTAAATAATTTTTTTCACTTATTTCACCTTTTTTAACTTAGACAATTTTTGAGATCTACTAATGTTAAAATGTATAGGGAGTAGCTACCTTGTTACCGCAACTCCTCTTACAGTTCTAGGTCAATCCTATTGAAACTTTACAGGTGTTTTCATATAGGTCTGAAGATGTGCATATTCTTTTTTCATTATCCTTAAATAATTTTTTTCACTTATTTCACCTTTTTTAACTTAGACAATTTTTGATCTACTAATGTTAAAATGTATAGACGGATCCAATGTTTTGACATGTGACCTTATTTACCTGTCATTGCGCATGTGCAAAATTACTTTTCCTTTTGATTACAATCTTTCGTGGTTGGCAAAAAGCCCCTGGTTCCATATAAAGACATTGTAAATAGGTTCAATATTACGGGCATATTTTAGTTGACTGTCACAGAAAATCGATCAAATTACGCTTAAAATGAGAAGATAAATATATTTTAGAGCTCATTCATGCATCTTCCAGGTTTAGTCATTCGTTCTTCGCACTTTTATTACAAATAATTAAGACCGTTCCGCCTCGTTACCTGTATAAGTTTAACAGGTAATTTAATCATCGAAACATCCTCAAATCTTCTACAAACCAATAATTACTAGCCAAGACATGTCTTTTATAAAAGTTTAAAGGTCAATTTTGTCATTTCGATTCCAAACAAAATATAACTTTAGAGAAAATTACATCGCATTTACAATGGCGATAAACGGCCAAAGACGTTTTTCTGCCAACCACCGGTCAGTCCCGGCAAATAGTATTATTGAGTGATGACGTAGTGTTTGGATGTGTCTATAGGGAGTAGCTACCTTGTTACCGCAACTCCTCTTACAGTTCTAGGTCAATCCTATTGAAACTTTACAGGTGTTTTTATATAGGTCTGAAGATGTGCATATTCTTTTTTCATTATCCTTAAATAATTTTTTTCACTTATATCACCTTTTTTAACTTAGACAATTTTTGAGATCTACTAATGTTAAAATGTATAGGGAGTAGCTACCTTGTTACTGCAACTCCTCTTACAGTTCTTGGTCAATCCTTTTGAAACTTTACAGGTGTTTTCATATAGGTCTGAAGATGTGCATATTCTTTTTTCATTATCCTTAAATACTTTTTTTCACTTATTTCACCTTTTTTAACTAAGACAATTTTTGAGATCTACTAATGTTAAAATGTATAGGGAGTAGCTACCTTGTTACCGCAACTCCTCTTACAGTTCTAGGTCAATCATATTGAAACTTTACAGGTGTTTTTATATAGGTCTGAAGATGTGCATATTCTTTTTTCATTATCCTTAAATAATTTTTTTCACTTATTTCACCTTTTTTTAACTTAGACAATTTTTGAGATCTACTAATGTTAAAATGTATAGGGAGTAGCTACCTTGTTACTGCAACTCCTCTTACAGTTCTAGGTCAATCCTTTTGAAACTTTACAGATGTTTTCATATAGGTCTGAAGATGTGCATATTCTTTTTTCATTATCCTTAAATAATTTTTTTCACTTATTTCACCTTTTTTAACTTAGACAATTTTAGAGATCTAATAATGTTTAAATGTATAGGGAGAAGCTACCTTGTTACCGCAACTCCTCTTACAGTTCTAGGTCAATCCTATTGAAACTTTACAGGTGTTTTCATCTAGGTCTGAAGATGTGCATATTCTTTTTTCATTATCCTTAAATAATTTTTTTCACTTATTTCACCTTTTTTAACTTAGACAAATTTTGAGATCTACTAATGGTAAAATTTTTAAGGGAGTAGCTACCTTGTTACTACAACTCCTCTTACAGTTCTAGGCCGATCCTTTGAAACTTTTCAGGTGTTTTCAAAGAGGTCTTAAGATGTGCATGTGGTTTTTTCATTATCCAAAGCTTATTTTTAGCTCACCTGTCACGTAGTGACAAGGTGAGCTTTTGGGATCACTTTTTGTCCGTCGTGCGTCTGTGCGTGCGTCCGTGCGTGCGTGCATCCGTGCATCCGTAAACTTTTCTTCAAACGACATCTCCTCCTAAACTGCTCATTGGATTTTGTCCAAACTTCACAGGAATGATCCTTAGGTGGTCCCCTTACAAAGTTGTTCAAATGGTTCCGGTCCGTTGCACATATAGGTCACAGTAGCCAAAAATAGATTTTTTTCACCGAAAACTTAAAAAATCTTCTTCTCTGAAACCGCAAGGCCCAGGTCTTTGATATTTGGTATGAAGCTTCATCTAGTGGACCCCTACCAAGATTGTTCAAATTATAGTGCTGGGGCCAAAAATGTCCCCGCACGGAGGCCCTTTGGTTTTACATAGGCTTATATAGGGAAAATCTTTAAAAATCTTCTTCTCTGAAACCACAAGGCCCAGATCTTTGATATTTGGTATGAAGCTTCATCTAGTGGACCCCTACCAAGATTGTTCAAATTATAGTGCTGGAGCTAAAAATGCCCCCGCACGGGGGCCCTTTGGTTTTGCATGGGCTTATATAGGGAAAATCTTGAAAAATCTTCTCCTCTGAAACCGCGAGGCCCAGGTCTTTGATATTTGGTATGAAGCTTCATCTAGTGGACTCCTACCAAGATTGTTCAAATTATAGTGCTGGGGCCAAAAATGCCCCCGCACGGGGGCCCTTTGGTTTTACATGGGCTTATATAGGGAAAATCTTGAAAAATCTTCTTCTCTGAAACTGAAAGGCCCAGGTCTTTGATATTTGGTATGAAGCTTTATCTAGTGGACCCCTACCAAGATTGTTCAAATTATAGTGCTGAAGCTAAAAATGCCCCCGCCCCGGGGCCCTTTGGTTTTACATGGGCTTAAATGGGAAAATCTTGAAAAATCTTCTTCTCTGAAACCGCAAGGCCAAGGTCTTTGATATTTGGTATGGAGCTTCATCTAGTGGACCCCTACCAAGATTGTTCAAATTATAGTGCTGGGGCCAAAAATGCCCCCGCACCAGGGCCCTTTTGTTTTACATAGGCTTATATAGGGAAAATCTTTAAAAATCTTCTTCTCTGAAACTGCAAGGCCCAGGTCTTTGATATTTGGTATGAAGCTTCATCTAGTGGACCCCTACCAAGATTGTTTAAATTATAGTGCTGGAGCTAAAAATGCCCCCCACACGGGGGCCCTTTGGTTTTACATGGGCTTATATAGGGAAAATCTTTAAAAATCTTCTTCTCTGAACCGGCAAGGCCCAGGTCTTTGATATTTGGTATGAAGCTTCATCTAGTGGACCCCTACCAAGATTGTTCAAATTATAGTGCTGGGGCCAAAAATGCCCCCGCACCAGGGCCCTTTTGTTTCACATAGGCTTATATAGGGAAAATCTTTAAAAATCTTCTTCTCTGAAACTGCAAGGCCCAGGTCTTTGATATTTGGTATGAAGCTTCATCTTGTGGACCTCTACCAAGATTGTTCAAATTATAGCCCTGGGGCCAAAAATGCCCCCGCTCTGGGGCCCTTTGGTTTTACATAGACTTATATAGGGAAAATCTTGAAAAATCTTTTTCTCTGAAACTTCAAGGCTTAGGTCTTTGATATTTGTTATGAAGCTTCAGCTAGTGGACCTCTACCAAGATTGTTCAAATTATAGCCCTGAGACCAAAAATGCCTCCGCCATGTGGCCCTTTGGTTTTACATAGACTTATATAGGGAAAATCTTTAAAAATCTTCTTCTCTGAAACACAAGGCTTAGGTCTTTGATATTTGTTATGAAGCTTCAGCTAGTGGACCTCTACCAAGATTGTTCAAATTATAGCCCTGGGGCCAAAAATGCCCCTCTCAGGGGCCCTTTGGTTTAACATAGACTTATATAGGGAAAATCTTGTTTTACATAGACTTCTATATGCAGGGTAAACCTTTAAAATCATCTTCTCTGAAACCAGAAAGCCCAGGTCTTTCATATTCGATATGAAGCTTCATCTTGTGGACCTCTACCAAGATTGTTCAAATTTTAGCACTGGGGCCAAAATTGACCCTGCCCGGGGCCCACTTGTTATGCTTTGGATCAGGTGAGCGAACCAGGGCCCTCTGGGCCCTCTTGTTTAACTTAGACAGTTTTTCAGATCTAATAACGCGAAAAGTCTATAAGGCGTAGGTACCTTGTTAGGGATTTAACCCTCTCACAAGTCTTTACCTTTAATTCATGAGTCTTTCTCCTCTGACAGGGCTATAGCGGGGCTATAGTCAGATCCTCTGACAGTTCTAGTTATGTTCAGTAAAATTCCGCAATTAGGACCACCTAAAATTAAGACTAATTCTCCTTTGAAAAGCTTATTTAGTAGGTTGCATTTATTCTTTCTTTGTATTTCTACACACAGTGTCCTCTGATCAGAGACCACGTTTTGGACTGTTCAAAAGTGGTCTTAAAGACCACTTTTGAACAGTTCCAAAGGTGGTCTTAACATAGGAAATATACTGTACCTTCCAAAAATACTGTTATCAACTACCAGTTTTCTGACTCAAAACTACGGAATCCCGTATCCCCTTAACCGTGTTTTCCACTTCCATATCACTATTCTGTGAAACAAAGCTACCTTACATTTGTTTGTTTGTTTGATTTGAGGTTTAACATCCCCGACAACACTGTATAGGTCATTTTGGAGACGTTGCTTCCAATTTTGTGGGACTTTTACCCGACATTGAGATGAAATGACATCACAAGCCCTGTTGCCCAATTAAACCAATGGGGTTTATAAGCATGGACGGTCCAGCTTGCACCGCTTTCCCTGGGCAGGCTTAGATCCTTTAAGCATTTTACCAGTACTCGTGTGCAGTCGGTTTCAGCTCTGCGTGGAAGCATCATGCAGCCCATCTATTTCTTCAAGCCCAGATGTGCTGGGGCGAAAAGCTACCTTAGAGGTCTTGCATTTGCTATGATGTTAGAAAGTAGCCATGTGTAACCCGAAACCAGGGACCAGGGCCCAGTTGTTCAAAGTCTCGTTAGCCTAACGAGCTTGTTAGTGGTCAAATTGTTAACTGTTCTAGCAAGTTCAATATCTAAAATTTTGGTATTTTTCCTGAAAAAATGTGAGCATAATAAATGATCAAAGTTTTAACGATACATTAACTAATGACCGCTTTAGTTTTGAACAACTGGCCCCTGTTGTTCAAAACTAACGATGTCTTTAAAACTTTGATCATTAAAAATGGCAGATATACTAATATTTTTGCAGAAAAAAATGTGAGCAGCTTTTGCATTTGCAAAAGCTACTCACATTTTTCAGCAAAAATACCAGAGTATAAGGTATATTGTACTTACTAGAACAGTTAACAATTTGACCACTAATGAGCTTGTTAAGCTATTGATGCTTTGAACAGCAGGATTCAGATGTGTGAACAAGATGACATACTTACAGAATGTAACATTTCGTTAAAATTTCCAGCTTATTTACTTATTCGCATTTTAAAAGTGACATTGGAAGGATTTGATTGTTTTGGGTTTAATGACACGTCAAGCCTTGTGGATCATTTCGTGTTGTCTTCCTAAAAAAAGGGAGAAAAGAGATAGAAGAGGTAGTAGATGAGATGAAAGAGAGACAGAGGAGAAAGAGGCAAATGAATGAACGTGTAGAAACAGAAGAAATAACATTCCCCTACTACCCTTACCTGCTACAAGGACAGTAGGCCTTGCCCAACTGTAAGCCAAAATCAGTTGGATGCCCCAGTGATGCAAGATACACGTCACCTTTGCCTCACCCAAACACTGCCGCTATTGGAAGGAAAAAGGGTATATAATAAACATATTTAATATCATATACTGACTTGATCTGCCACACAGCCTCACATCAAGATGTTTCCAGATCTTACACATATTTGCTCCTCAGGAACAAATTCTTTCCTTTAAGAGTTAACCCCTATTGACATGGGAGACAAAAATACTTTTGCAGGAGTTGCCTCCTCTGAAGGTGTTCCCATTCCCCTTAAACCATTGAAGTTTGACTGTAAAAACTATTCACTGACCAATCCTCATTGTTACATGTTGACATGTGCCTGCCTCGGTAGCTCAGTCAGATGCGCGTCTGACTGGTGATCAGTAGTACGGTTCGATACCTGCCAGTGTCCGCAACATTCTTACATTGAGATTGATCATGAAATCTTTTCTATGGCCATTCTCTCCATTCCGTTGATTTAAGAAGGGCAGTAGTCAGTTTCTGGCGAAAGAATGTGCACTGTACTGGTTAACCGCTTACACAGGCTTGCCCAGGAAAAGTGTGGATAAGTAAACTGACGGTCTCAAAAATGACCTAAATAGTGTTGACTGGGTCATTAAACTCCATTACAAACAAACAAACAAGACATAACTTGTGTTTTGCAGTCCCTGAAAACTAACATAGAAACACTCACATCAGAACTGGAGGAGGCAAAGTCGTTGCGAGAGAAATTTGAAAAGGACCTGGAACAAACCATACAGCAACTATCAGATGCCAAGGAGAACATAGCTGATCTCAAGGCTCAGAATGATGAGTCCAGTGGGAAAATAGAGGAATTAGTTTCCCAGAATAAGGTTTACTTTTGATTTGTACTTCATGTCTTTCTTTCTTCCATTTCACTTTTAAGCTCTAGAGAGGACACACACGGTGTACATTACACCACAACCTCATTATAACACCGTTTGGATATAACACGGTTTCAAGATGGATCCCAAAAATGTGTATTGTATATTTTTGGTCATTTTTTTTTTTTGGTCATTGTTTGTATATAACACGGTTGTTTATCGCCCCCGCCAATCGGGGCTTGGAGAAATAGATTGGGCTGCATGGTGCTTCCACGCAGAGCTGAATCTGACCACACAGGAGTACTGGTAAACTGCTTAGAAGGACTAAGCCTGCCCAGGCAAAGCAGTGTGAGTCAGATCGTCCAATGCATATAAGCCTTCTGGTTGCATAGGGCGGCAGGGCTTGAGATGTCATTTCACTTCAATGTCGGGTAAAAGTCCCACAAAATTTGAAGCAACGTCTCCAAAATGACCTAAATAGTGTTGACAGGGATGTTAAACCTTAATTCAAACAAACAAAACACAGTTAAGTAACACGGTTTTTGCTTTGGACCCCATTAATAGTGCTATAAAGAGGTTGTGGTGCATATACATTTCAGATTTGCAGAATGAAAACCTACACAGTATTTATGTAATAATGGTAGGGGTCTCTAAACATGCACAGGGGATGACTCCCTGCACTTGGGGCTTCCGATTTGCGTCCAGATCCAAAGAATGGCACACTTTATGACATTCATCTAGGCAAATTATGCCAATGTAGCATGTTTGTATACCGAAATTTTGTCATCACTGCTGGGCATTGAACTGGGAGCCTCTAGCATCAGAGGCAAAGGCATCAGCACTCCATATCATATCATATTCATGTCTCCATGAATTAAGTTATATATAGTGACCATTTGTTATTTTTGTTTCATAATAGTTATCAAGTACATAGTTGTCGGCCTCAGTAGCTCAGTCAGATGCAGGTCTGACTGGTGATCAGGAGGACCTGCCAGGGTCGGCAACATTCTTTTGTGGAGACTGATCATGAAATCTTTTCTACGGTCATTCTCCATTCAAGAAGGGCAGTTGTCATTTCTGGCGAAAGAATGTGCACTCTACTGGTTATAAGCCTGCCCAGGAAAAGTGTGGATATGTAAACTGACGAGCTCAAAAATGACCTAAAATTGTGTTGACTGGGCTGTTAAACTCCCAATACAAACAAACAAAACTGCAACAGAAACATTATCCAGTAGCTTTCATCAATCAGCAATAGATACTGTGAAATTCCACTATTAAGACCACCTAAAATTGAGACAAATCATGCTTTAAAAGCAGATTTAGAAGATGTCAGGTACACTTTCTTTGCATTTTCTACATCCAGTGTGCTCTAAAGGGGGTAATTATATTGGAATTTTACTGTATTTGCATTGTATATTGTATATGACATTCTTATACTTTTAACAAAATTGAATGGATAAAGTGATGATTTGTTTGGTCTTTAATGGCCCAGTCAACACTAATTAGGTCATATCGAGCCATTTCGTTTACTAACCACACTTTTTCTCTGCAGACTAGTACATAAACAGTCGACTAGTACAGTGCACAGTCTTTAACCGGAAACTGAGGACTACCCTTCTTGAATCAGCAGAAAGAAAACAATGACTGTAGAAAAGATTTCATGATCCATCGCCATGACATGGAAGAATCACCAAACCACCTGACCATCAGTTAGATTTTTTTGGTTTTGATTTTACGGCCCTTTCAAGATTATTTCACTCATATCGAGTTGATCATTAATAAGAGGTGGGCAAAAACCAGAGTGACCTTCCGTTGCAGAACTTGGCGTTTCACATGTGACCCAAGCGAGGCTGGAACCACAGTGATGAGAGACCTAATGATTTAGAGTCAGTGCTCTTTAAGTCTTATCCACTAGGCCACAGAGGCCCGTACCACCAGATAGATGTGCATCTGACTTAGCTATCGAGGCTGGAAGCTTGATATGGTGTTGAAAAAATGTCAGTTTGAATCAAGCAAGAAAATTTGGGATACACCATTGATAACTCTATTGAAAACTCATTTTGGGAGGTAACTCATGAGTTACACATCCCAAAATGACAATATTGGACATAGTTATCCCCTGTTTTAACCCATAAAATGTCAGTCATGACAATTGTCATCCGCTTTGCCATAAAAGTAATTTTTTTGCAAACAGTGTGGATCCAGATCAAACTGCTCCTCTAGGAGCAGTCTGATCTGAGCCCACACCGTTTGCCTCTGTGCAAAAATATTTGTAAACAGTTTGCAAAAAAATTTCAGCAGACGACATAAGCAGACGACATTTTCAAATGTAGTTTTTCTGAGCCCACACTGTTTGCCTGTGTGCAAAAATATTTTTAAAAAGTTTGCAAAAAAATTCGGCAGACGACATAAGCAGACGACATTTTCAAATGTAGTTTTCTGAGCTCATACTGTTTGCCTGGGTGCAAAAATATTTTTTAAAAATTTGCAAAAAAATCAGCAGACGACATAAGCAGATGACATTTTCAGATGTAGTTTTTCTTGGCGTCGTAAGAGTTAAAGATGAATTTGTGATTTTTTTTCTTGTAGAACTTTGAGACAAAGGTAAAAAGTCTTGAACAAGAAGGAGAGGCCAACAGAATACAGAGAGATGAACTAAATAAGGTAAACTTGAAAAGACTATGATATTATGCAGTAATGATCCTAAGTATTGGGATAGGCCCAAGCAAACAGTGCAGGAGCAAATTCTTTCCTTTAAGAGTTGACCCCTATTGACATGGGAGACAAAAATACTTTTGAAGGAGTTGCCTCCCCTGAAGGTGTATCCATTCCCCTTAAACACTATTTATTGACATATATTTGGCAGTGGTAGAAGAAAATACAAATATATGGTGCAGGATCTGATGGTATGCCAAGCCTTGACAGTTATATCCTCACTATGTTTTTGGTGCGGATCCCTTGGGCTTGAGACTTTCTCTCTCATGTGCAGTACATCTCATGAACTACTGGGTTAATCAAATTTGCATGGATATAACATTGGGACAGGTTGAAGAACTGATTAGGTGTCGGGTCACATGTGAGACGCCAAGTTCTGCAACGAAGGGTCAGGTGTTTTTTCTCCGGGTACTCCAGTTTTACGCCCAACTCTAATTAACGATCGGCTCAATATGAGTGAAATAATCTTGAAAGGGTCTTAAAACCAAACCCCCCCCCCCCCCCAAAAAAAAAATAGGTAAACCAAGTCAACCATTCATTTGAATTCAGCTGTAACCCAAACAAAACTATTATGTATACCAGGATATGGTCATTTAGTCCGCTTGCAAAAAGCATTCAAAAGGCACTCTACTGAATCTTCTTGTGGACTCAGTGAATTTGACGTATGTTGACAACACCTGAACTTCTCCGCACTGTCAATCTTATCTATGACTACTATACGTAGAAGACTATTTGCTGTATATGTCTATTTTTAGACCACTAAGAGGACATGTAATGATTTCTTCCATCTCTGTCTAGGAAAAGGCACAGCTGCAGTCAAAGATAAAGACACTAGAAGACAAGGGTAAGACTGATGAGGAGAAACATAAAGGTGTTGTAGAGGGACTTCAGTCACAGATACAGGATATGCAGAAGACGTTGGAGAGTGCCAAACATGTGAGAATTATCTCCTTATTTTGGTTTTTATTGTGCTGGCGCAATGTGGGAGTCTGTTTTTCTTGCACACCAGATAAGGAAATCTATAGCTTTAACTTGAGATAGAAATTCTGTTCTAACCCTGGTAGTCTTACCCAGGAGCAGGGGAAAAATCGAATTTTCTAGCGTGTTTGATAAATGCACTGGTTGAATACGACCACATATGTGCCGTTGTTAAGGTTGACATTACTAAACATCACTAGTGTCATCACAATATGGCAGACTTCAGCAACCATATTGACTGCATGTAAGATTCTTATATTCTGCTTGTTCGCCCTTCCATTTATCCATTGTCCATTTGTTCACATTTACATCAACCCTAGTGTCAAACCAAATCTGAAGTCGATACTGGCCTGACATAGCATTTAGAGTGAATTCTCGTGTAGCCTAGAATACAGTAAATTTTGTTATTAATTACAGCCCCCGCCCATTGGGGCTTGAAGAAATGGATGCTTCCACGCAGAGCTGAAACCCACCGTACACGAGTACTGGTAAACCGCTTAGATGATCTAAGCCTGCCCAGGCAAAGCGTTGCGAGGTTGGACCGTCCGTACTTGTAAACCCTATTGGTTTCATTGCGTGACAGGGCTTGAGATGTCATTTCATCTCATTGTCGAGTAAAAGTCCCCAAAAATTGGGTAAAAGTCCATCAAAATTGGAAGCGACATCTCCAAAATGACCTATCCAGTCTTGACGGGGACATTAAACCTCAAATCAAACAAAACAAACCATAAAAGACCACCTTCGACATTGTTCAAAAGTGGTCTTTAAGACCACTTTTGAACAGAGTCAAAGGTGTTCTCATGGTCTTTAAGACCACTTTTGAACAGTGTCAAAGATGTTCTCTTACAAGAGGACAGTAACATTCCCAAAGGTGGTCTAGAGAAGACTGAATATAGAAAACAGAGTGGAAGAAAAACTTAAACTTCTATTTGTTTTGATGCCCTGGTAGGAGGCATATAGTGTTACTCTGTCCGTCCAGGTCTCCGCCCACGTCTATCAGGTTGGGGCATCCATGTCCTTTGGACACATAGGAAGTTGTGGATTCGTACCTGCTGTACAGCAACATTCTGCCATGGAGATTGATCTTGAAATCCTTAGAAGCTTTTGTGGTTTAGTGGTTACACCCCACAACTCATAAACCAGCTGTGAGGTCAGAGTGTTCCATAAGAGGATTATTGATAGAATCTGGACTGGAATCATATGTTGGGTAGGGTAAACAGTGTAGAACCGGATCGAAAGCTGCAGATTGAATTATCTAATCTGGGTCTACACTGTTTTCTTAAAGTTCAATGCCCAGGTGTTCAAAACTAACAAGGTCATTAGTTAACGCATCGTTAAAATTTGGATCATTTAATATGGCAAATATATGCATATTTTTGCTGAAAAAAAAATTAGAGTATCTTTTGCATATGCAAAAGCTGCTCTCATTTTTCAGCAAAAATCACACTATATTAGATATTGTACTTGCTAGAAAAGTTAACAAGTTGACCACTAACCAGGGGCCAGTTGTTCAAAGCATCGTTAGCTAAACAAGCTCGTTAGTGGTCATATTGTTAACTCTTCTAGCAAGTACAATATAGAAAATTTTGGTATTTTTGCTGAAAAAATGTGAGCAGCTTTTGCATCTGCAAAAGCTGCTCACATTTTTGCTGCAAAAAATTCAGCATATTTTAAATTTTAATGATACGTTAACTAATGATGGCATTAGTTTTGAACAACTGGCCCCTGCTTGTTAAGCTAACGATGCTTTGAACAACTGGACCCAGGAATTTAAGGGTTAAACAAAACTGTCCCAGTCCCTGTTCAGGACTGTTTCCCATACCCACACTCCGAGACAATAGACTTAGCAGTGTTGTTAGTACTTTGATTTGTTTCTAGGAAGCTAGTCAGAGCAATATGATGGATCTAGAAATTGCGGACTATGAGAGAACAGTGGAGGCGCTGAACAACACCATAGCAGAGAAAGATAAATTGTTAGAAGAAAACAAGACTGAAATTGACACAATGGAAGACAGGGTTAAAACTCTGAAGGAACAGATTGGTAAGCTTTCTTTTTATGCCCCCGCCATTCGAAGAATGGTGGAAAGGGCATATAGCGTTGCCCCTGTCCGTCGGTCCGTTCATCCGTTCGTCCTTGCGTCCGAAACTTAAACTCAGTCAATAACTTCCTTATTTCTTGATGGATTTTAAAATTACTTGGCAGAAATGTTAACCATCATGAGACGACGTGTCACATGCAAAACCCAGGTTAGTACCTCCAAGTTCAAGGTCATACTTAGAGGTCAAAGGTAAAAAAAAAAGGATCCGAAACTTAAACGCAGTCAATAACTTTCTTATTTCTGGATGGATTTTGAAATTACTTTGAAGAAATGTTAACCATCATAAGAAGGTGTGTCACGTTCAAACCCAGATCCGTACCTCCAAGGTCAAGGTCATATTTAGAGGTCAAAGGTAAAAAATATGGTCCGAAACTGAAACGCAGTCAATAACTTGCTTATCTCTGGATGGATTTTGAAATTATTTGGCAGAAATGTTGGCCATCATGAGACAATCTGCCTCACACAAAACCAAGGTCCTTACCTCCAAGGTCAAGGTCAAACTTAGAGGTCAAATGTGAAAAAAAGGTTCAAAACTTAAACACGGTCAATAACTTCTCTATGGATGAATACTAACATAGACATATTTTCAGGCGGGGGCATCTGTGTCCTATGGAGGCATTTCTAGTCTATGAAACATTTACAGTTAACTTCAGTAACTGGAATACCTTGGGAACACGAAAGTTTGTTCGAGATGTGGTATTAATGAGGTTTAAAATAAGCTGTTTATAATGTTTTCATTTATGATTTACCTTTGAATTTTCAAATTCAGTCCTTCTGGTTTCCTACCAAAAAAATTCCAGTCAGGGCATGAATTTCAGGAGGCGTGGTTACGTTAAAAAATCAGTTGCCATCTTGTTTTCATTTCAATGCAAAAATCATTCTGCGCTTGACCTACTGATGTAAAATGATACAAAAGTAGAACTGTATTATCAAGAAAATCATACTTTATCATTCTTCATGTTGCAGGTCTTTCCTGAAAAACTTCAAATGGCCATGAAAATTGAATTCTGATTTCCACGATTTTGTCAGATTTTCTGCCAAATGTAACTATTATTGTTGTTACGAACAACGTCAGCAATGTCACCTAGCAGTTTGACGTCAGAATGTTCAAAATGAAATAATTCACTCAGGGAATTATAGATTAAAATTCATTGAGAATCACTACTGTTAAATAACAGGATAACTTAGTTGAAAATTGTCTTTTGGGGAGGTAAAGTTTGCAAAATTTCTTTTACATTGGCCTGTCAGTGGGGCTGTAAAACATAATTTGCAATCATGGAACAGAATCACTTTTTACGGCCCCACTGATAAAAATAAACAATAAAAAATAAAAAATAAAAATTGAACACAACATAAAAATTCAACATAAGTCAACATAAAACATAACATAAGTCATCATAAAAAATTACTTACCCAATAATGGCCAATTGACAGTTTTCAATGCTGCTGTTCCAATCATTGCTGTTTAAGAGGAATGGGAACACCTGCCATATTTTTCCAACATTTTCCAAAGGGAGACAACTTTTTGGACTTCCTGTTCACTTTTCTATGAATTTGTTACCACTAAAAATGGGGCCTACTCTTAAAGGAAAGAATTTGCTCCTCTGAGGAGCAAATTCTTTTCTTTAAGAGTTGCCCCTATTGACATGGGAGACAAAAATACTTTGGAAGGAGTTGCCTCCCCTGAAGTGTTCCCTATCTCCTTAATTGTTGTTGACAGATACCGTAGAAGAGCAGCATGTGCAAGCTGAAGAGAGAGGAAACAAACTAAAACAATTACTCGTGAAAGCCAAAAAAGACCTCGCTGATGCGAAGAAACTGGTAAGTGATTCAGTCAGCCTGCTTTAGAATGACATTCCGTGGAACGACATTCCGTAGAATGACAGTTTCCGTGGAACAAATCCATAGCTAATGATGTGACAGATTAATGGAGATATTCAAGAATATTTTATTTGATATGCAAAGAAGCAAATTTGGGCCTCCGTGGCCTAGTGGTTAAGAGCGCTGATGCTTGATCATTAGGTCTCTCACCGCTGTGGTTCGAGCCTCACTCGGGTCACTTGTGAGATGCCATGTTCTGCAACGGAAGGTCAGATGGTTTTTCACCGGGTACTCCGGTTTTCACCCACCTGATTAAGGATCTGCTCAATACGAGTGGAATAATCTTGAAAGGGCCATAAAACCAAACCCCCCCCCCAAAAAAAAAACAACAACAACAAAAAAAGACAAAAACAAACGGATTTTGTGGATAGCTATAAGAATCGCCTCATTGAGGCAATTCTAACAAATATCCACAATATTTGTTACTTGGAAAGGTCATTGATAACCTATTATACTAGCCCTTTTGGGATTCTTTATTGTGGCAAATTTTTAATAATGTCGAAATGTAAGTGACCAAATATTGTAGTTTTAATGATTTTGTTCTTGTTTGGTCTGAGGTTTAACGTCCCCGTCAACACTGTAGAAGGTCATTTTGGAGACGTTGCTTCCAATTTTGTGAGACTTTTACCCGACATTGAGATGAAATGACATCTCAAGCCCTGTCACCCAATGAAACCAATAGGGTTTATTAGCATGGACAGTCCGCCTCGCACCGCGGTTCCTGGACAGGCTTAGATTCTCTAAGTGGTTTACCAGTACTAGTGTGCGGGCCAGATTTAGCTCTGCATGGAAGCATCATGCAGCCCATATATTTCTTCAAGCCCCTATGGGCGGGGGCGGGTAGTTTTAATGAGGGTCCTCTGCATAAGAATTAAATTGCATTTTAATTTTTTTTTCAGTGAAATCACTTACGCCATTGATCTATCTTTTATAATATGTCTTCCAACACCCAAAATTAAACTTCATTCTTATCCAGTGTTTTCTTCTATAAAATCACTTATAAACTTAACATATGATATGAGAATCAAAATATTTTGAAAAGTGCTGGCTGCCTTCCATTCAAAAGTAACAACAACTGCTGATGAATGTTATAAAAACCTGGCTGATGCTTAGAAACTGGTGGGTAATATAGAAATTAAATTCCATTTTAAATTTGTGTAGATATTTAATGAAAACTGCAGATGAAAGCTGAAAAGGGAATGAGTGAGTGTTTGAGTTTTACGTCTCACCAACAGCTAAGGTCATATGGAGACAGGACCTTGGTTTAAAGACTCATCCAAAAGATATCTCAGGAACTATGAAAGCTAGAAAGCTGAAATTCGTATAAACTTGGACAATCACAGGACATTTTGTGTATACCAGAATAGTTGTGAAGGGTCCATAAAGCTTTTGAGCTATGTCCCTTAGTAGGTTTTCAATTTTCATTTGTTTGTGCAGGAAACAGAGCAGAGGACTAGTGATGCTCAGCTTAGGGGACAGGCTGAAAGTCTGCAACAACAGATAGAAGATTTCAAAGTAAGTGACTTCTAGACAAGACTGTGCATTTCATTATTAGTTTGCACACACAGTGACATTCCGTTATTAAAACCACCTTAGATTAAGGCAAATTAAGCTTTTAAAAGCATAATTAGAAAGGTTTAGTTTCTCTTTGTTTTCTACATTCAGTGTGTGCTCTAGTGGGAGACCACCTTTGGGACTGTTCAAAAGTGGTCTTATAGACCACTTTTGAACAGTCCCAAAGGTGGTCTTAATATATACATTTTACTGTGTTATTGCAACAACACATGACAAAACATGCACGCAATGTCTCACAACATTTGTTACGACCCTTTCCCAACATAGTAACATCAACAAAACTACTATCACATGACATTGATGAAGAATAAATTATTAACATTTATACTTTGTGTAGCAATATATGGTTTTGTTTGTTTGATTTGAGGTTTAACATCCCAACCAACACTGTATAGGTCATTTTGGAGACAGTGCTTCCAATTTTGTTGGACTTTTACCCGCCATTGAGATGAAATGACATCTCAAGATCAGTCGCCCAATGAAACCAATAGGGTTTATAGGCATGGTCAGTCCTACCGCTTTTCCTGGGTAGGATTAGATTCTCTAAGTCGTTTACCAAGACTCGTGTACGGTCCGTTTCAGCTCTGCATGGAAGCACCATGCAGCCCATCTATTTCTTCAAGCCCCAGTGGGCAGGGGCTGAGCAGTATATGGTGGAGATAAATAAATAACATTTCATTACAATGCAGCCATAGAGGTAAGATAGCTTCAGAATTCATTAAAATTTTATTAGAAGGCATTAACAAATCAGTTCTTGAACCTTTTATGCCCCTGAAATCGAGATTCGGGGGGGGGGGGGGGGGGAGATATAGTTTTTGGTCTGTCTGTCTGTTTGTCCATTTTTCTGTCTACAAATAATAAATATTGAGCATAACTTTGAATGGTAATAGATAGAGCTTTCAAATTTCACCTTATCACAAGACTTCGTGACCTTGACCTTTGACCTACTTTTTTCAAAATTTTAACACTGGCAACATTTGGCACAACTTGTGAATTGTGCTGTCCGGGGCATCAGTGTTTCACAAACACATCTTGTTTTTTTTTCAAGCTTAACCCATTTTGCACCAAAAATCCCAAAACTGTTACCCTGGCAAACAGCGCAGGCCCAGATCAGATGCCACATAACAAGGCATCTAATCAGGGCCTACACAATTTGCGAAAAGCCATTTTCCCAATAATTTTTTAAGAAAACACAACCTGAAACCCCAGAATTTTGAAATGGACCCCTGCTGTATATAAGGAGGAAGATTCCATTTGGTACAAAAAGGGTTAAACTGCGGGACAATCAACCAATTAGTGCTTTCGGTGCTTTGCTTAGCTTGTCAAATGTGAAAACAATGCTCTGTAAGCCAGAAATTGTTTACTCACCTCGGAACAATGCCCCCCCCCCCCCCCCCCCAAAAAAAAAAAACACAAAATCTATCTCTTACACTTGTAGCTTCAAGTAGCCACTGCCACTGCAGAGAAACAGAAATTTGAGGAACGACTGCGCTCAAGTAACGAGAATAGTCAGAAGACAATTAAGACCTTAGAAAACAGGATAACGGGTCTTCAAGCTGACCTTGAACTTAGCCGCAGTGAAATGACGGCTGTTCATACGGAATATGAAGGCTATAAAGTGAGTATGGCATCATGATCATGGTGATTACATCCTATATAATAATCATTAAAACTGAAAAGTACTGTTTTTAGCTCACCTGACCGAAGGTCATGGTGAGCTTTTGTGACTGTGAGATGTGCGGCGGCGTCGTGCGTCTTGCTTCATGTGTGCGTAAACTTTTCTTGTTAACACTCTAGAGGCCACAGTTTTGATCCAATCATCATCAAACTTGGTCAGAATGATCATCATGACAATATGTCGGTCAAGTTCGAATATGGGTCATGTCGGGTAAAAAAGTAGGTCACCGGGTCAAATCAAAGGAAAACCTTGTTAACACTCTAGAGGCCACAATTTTTGGTCCAATCATCCTCAAACTAGTTCAGGATGATCATCTTGATAATATCTTGGTCAAGTTCGAATATGGGTCATGGCGGGTCAAAAAGTAGGTCAGTAGGTCAAATCATAGAAAAACCTTGTTAACACTCTAGAGGCCACAGTTTTGGTCCAATCTTCCTCAAACTTGGTCAGAATGTTCATCCTGACAATAACTTGGTCAAGTTTGAATATGGGTCATTTCAGGTCAAAAAGTAGGTCGGTAGGTCCGATCATAAAAAAACCTTGTTAACACTCTAGAGGCCACGGTTTTGGTCCAGTCATTCTCAAACTTGCTCTGAATGATCATCCTGACAATATCTCGGTCAAGTTCGAATATAGGTCATTTCGGGTCAAAAAGGAGGTCAGTAGGCCAAACCACAGAAAAACCTTGTTAGCACTCTAGAGGCCACAGTTTTGGTCAAATCATCATCAATCTTGCTCAGAAGGATCATCTCTACAATATCTAGGTCAAATTCGAATATGAGTCGTTTGGGGTCAAAAATAGATCAAATCATAGAAAATCCTTGTTTACACTCTAGAGACTGCAATTTTAGTCTAATTATCATCAAACTTGCTCAGAATGATCATCTTGACAATATCTAAGTCAAATTGGAATATGGGTCATGTGGGGTCAAAAAGTAGGTCAGTAGGTTAAATCATAGAAAAACCTTGTTAACACTCTAGAGGCCACAGTTTTAGTCCAATCATCATCAAACTTGCTCAGAATTGCCCTCTTTTTGTAATACCTTGGTCAGGAGGGGTATTTTATTTGACAGAAAATGCTGTTAGCAAACAGTGCAGACCCTGATCAGATGCCAGGTTCTGCAACGTCTGATCTGGGCCTATGCTGTTTGCCAGCCTACCCCTTCAGGGTTTTCCCACCTTTTAGGGGTTATTATAACTTTGAACAAATATTCTGTATGATAATACAGTATCCCAAGCAATTCAGACTTTCAGGGTGTTTGGATCATGGTCAAAGTTCTTTTGGCTATTTTTAGAAAAACATTGTCATCACTCGACCTACTTCATTTCATAATTTCCCCACCATAAGCATGCTACAGATTAGAAATGATCAACCTTCAGGCTGCAGACATATAAATGCTGTCAGAAATGAAGGGGCGGACTTTTCATCTCAATGTCGGGTAAAAGTCCCACAAAATTGGAAGCAACGTCTCCAAAATAACCTAAATAGTATAAACCTCAAATCAAACAAACAGAATTGGTCAAATTATACTTGATTGCATTTTTGGTTCAAGCTTCATGAAACTTGCCAAGAATGTTTACCTTTATAAAATCTTGAATATGTTTGAATATGGGTCATGTGGGATCAAAAACAAGGTGATGAATAGACTCAGGTGAGTGATACAGGACCATCATGGTCCTCTTGTTTTTTTTTCTTATTTTCTGCAAGAAATCCAATTCTCTAACTCACACTATCAAAATGTAAAGAAATGTCAGGCGAATATCTGTATATGGATAAATCCTGTGCAGCTACATAGCGTCCAACTCAAGGGACGTTGTACAAGACAGTCAAAAACCTAAAATACGTGGTAATACGTTGTTTTAGTCAAAGATCATAAAACCAATACAGATCATAAGCCTTTGATCTATATTTTTAAAATATTTAAAATACTACACCAGTCATTGCAACTTTCTGTTTCACTCTCTAATGTGCACATTGTAAACATGCAGGCTGTTGGAATGACCCACATAATTATCAGTCAGTCAAGCTTTGAACAGACGACAAATCGTCAAACCACGCCATCAAGACAGACCAGTGGAAACAGAAAATTCCACACAAGCTAGATATTTCAGAAATCTCTAGCTGATTACCGCTTAGTTAATATAAATTAGGGCTAACCTGAATGAGAAGTTGGCAGAGCTGTCCTCTACAACTTTCCAGTTGGAAGTGTTGATCAAGAATCAAACATAAAGAAGTTATCGCCCAAAAACAGAGCAAAAAAGATAAAAAATTTAGCAAGTACAATATTTTATACTCTGGCATTTATGCTGAAAAAAATGTGAGTAGTTTTTGCAATTGCAAAAGCTACTCACATTTTTCAGCAAACATATTAGTGTATTTGTCATATCCAATGATTAAAGATTTGATGAAATGTTGATTAACGACATGGATAGTTTTGGAAAAATGGATCTTGGAGTTGTTTTAACACGCTTAAGCAGGAGCTTGGTGGTACTAAGGCCTATGAACTTCAGCCTTTGGCTGAAGAGAGAGCTATAGAAGATAAACATGTTTGTCTTTCAGCCACCAAGTTTGCTGTGTGTGTTAACGAAGGCCAAGACAAGCTTCCTACGCTATACTGGTTACCAAAACTTCATAAAAAACCTTACAAAGCACGGTTTATTGCAAATTCTAGTTCTTGCACTACCACTGAACTTTCTAAATTATTAACTTCCTGTCTTACTGCTATTAAAACGCATGTAATTAAATATTGTGATAAAGTCTTTGAAAGATCAGGAAGAAATCTGTTTTGGTCTATAAAAAATTCGAATGAGTCATCATAGTGTAGATTATATTTTCTTGTCCTTTGGGATCATTGATTCCATTGTGGAATTTTGAAAATATCTGAGGGTCACTGATGAGGCCTAATTGGCCGAAACTAGCTAGTCTGGCCCAGAAAACATGTACACTCCATATCTTTCACTTCTGTGGTGTATTCCTTGCTTCCAAAGGATAACCCTTTACAGAAGATATTTAAATAAATTGAAATCTAGACAGTTTCGTGCTTCTAGTCTGTCTACCTACGATTTTTCCACTCTTTACACTACACTTCCTCATAATCTTATAAAAGAAAAGCTTAATGATTTAATTGAATGGGCTTTTCACAGAGAAGATTCTCTCTATCTTGCATGTAATGTCAGAAATGCATTTTTCACTTCTAAAGAGCATAAGAATTATACACTTTGGTCATGTCAGAAAGTGTGTGATGCCCTCACCTTTCTACTTGACAATATTTATATTAGATTCGGTACTAAGTTATTTAGACAAATTGTGGGTATTCCGATGGGTACTAATTGCGCACCTCTTGTGGCTGATCTGTTCTTGTATTGTTATGAAAAGAGACTTCATTTTGTCGCTTTCCATTGATAACCAATCTGAAATTATTGAAGCTTTTAGCTCTACTTCTAGATATTTAGATGATTTATTAAATATTGATAATACCTATTTTGATGGTTTGATCAGTCAGATTTACCCCCTAGAACTTCAGTTAAATAAAGCAAATTCTTCTGATACCGAGGCCCCGTTTTTGGATTTACATCTATCTATTGTAGATGGATTTGTTTCATGCAAAATTTATGATAAACGCGATGACTTTGATTTTGAGATTGTAAATTTTCCTTTTTTGGATGGTGATGTTCCTCGTGCGCCATCCTATGGCATTTATATTTCGCAATTAATTCGATTTGCTAGAGTGTGTAGTCATGTAACTGACTTCAACACTCGTAATAAATTATTAACGGCTAAACTTCTTAATCAGGGTTATCGGTACCATAAACTACGCAAAGCCTTTTCAAAATTTTATAGACGCCATTCTGATTTAATTTCAAAATTCAATATTGGACTTAAATCTCTTCTGCAACAAGGTCTATCGGAACCCGAATTTTATGGTGACTTAGTATATAAATTCAGAAAAATATATAACCGCAATGACTTCAGCACCCAATTTCGTAAAATCATTCTTCGATATAAAAAATTGGGTACAACATGGATATTATACGACAGACTGCATGCATGGTAGTTAACCCAATCACGGTTGGTAACTTTGCTTTCCTCTTTAATTGCACGCCGGTGGGTCAGGCCTCAGATTCGATGACGGCTCCAACGTAAAGGCTTATTGAAAATTAAAGAGATAATGTTGGTTGGTGCCTGATGCTCTGTCTCTGGTCGGGCTCATCGGAGTCTAACTGTTGGTTTTCTTTTGCTCCAGCATTTCAGTGGTTTCTTGCTGTCGAGTCCTCACCGTTGTCTCACCTCTGTAGTTCTTTGATTTCTGTGTTCACGGAGATGTTGCACTGATGAGTTAGGAGGCCTTCATGTGGACTGAACAAATTATTTGTCTAAATCGCGACGGAAGTAAGGGCGAGGATTGTGGCCACGTAAAATCGATTTAAGCCCCCCAGTGGAAATCTTCCACTGACCGTTCCAAGGCGGCTCTTCTGTGGCGATTTATTTATGTTGTTGTTTGTTACTTACTGTGTGTATCACTTGTGTCTTTTAATTTTGGATGGCCATATGGCCATTTTGTGGGAAAGTAACTGTCCATATGGCCTTCCTTTGTTTAGGTTTCCATTATGGTCTGGTTGCTTAATGTTTGTATTTCTTTCCCTTTGGTGTCTTTTATGGATGGAGTAAGTTAATTGTATCAATTCCTGATCTTTGTTTTACTTCTACTTTAGTGAGCATATTTTTTGTCAAAAATATCAGCATATTTGCCATATTAAGTAATTATGATACATTATCTAACAACATTGTTAATTTTGTTTAAAATTGGGCTCTGGTTGATTATGAACAATCACATGGGTGAAAGTTTTCAGGACTATTCCTGATTTCAGGATTTTGATACTTTCTGTACCTATGTAAAGTACATGTATAGGCAAAACTGCCTTTTCCGGATTTGCCAACCTGCATTTCAGGATTTTTGAATTTTTGTGCTTTCACCCATGCAAAGATGTAAGTTCAGAATATTTTTCTTCATTACCAAGGTGAGAGTGCACAGTGTGTTAAAACAACAGAAAACCAAAGGACCATCAGAACAGGTGAATGAAACAGATAAACTGGAGAAGGAAAGACTGGAGAAAGCTATTGATCAACTGAAAACTAAACTACAAGAAACAAAGTGAGTACTCTGACAGATTGACAAACTGATTGACAAAGCTATTGATCAACTGAAAACTAAACTACAAGAAACAAAGTGAGTACTCTGACAGATTGACAAACTGATTGGCAAAGCTATTGATCAACTGAAAACTAAACTACAGTAAACAAAGTGAGTACTCTGACAGACTGATTAACAAAGCTATTGATCAACTGAAAACTAAACTACTGGAAACAAAGTGAGTATTCTGACAGACTGATTTACAAAGCTATTGATCAACTGAAAGCTAGTCTACAGGAAACAAACTGAGTAATCTGACAGACTGATTGACAAAGCTATTGATCAACTGAAAACTAAACTACAGGAAACAAAGTGAGTATTCTGACAGACTGATTGACAAAGCTATTGATCAACTTAAAACTAAACTACAGGAAACAAAGTGAGTATTCTGACAGACTGATTGACAAAGCTATTGATCAACTGAAAGCTAGTCTACAGGAAACAAAGTGAGTATTCTGACAGACTGATTGACAAAGCTATTGATCAACTTAAAGCTAAATTACAGGAAACAAAGTGAGTATTCTGACAGACTGATTGACAAAGCTATTGATCAACTGAAAACTAAACTACAGGAAACAAAGTGAGTAATATGACAGATAAAGTGTCAAAAGCGCTTAACTGAAACTAAACTACAGGGAGTAAAGTGAGTGTTTTGAGAGAGAGAGAGAGAGAGAGAGACACAGACAGACAGACAGACAGATGGACAGACAGACAGAGAGAGACAGACTAGAGAGAGATATTGATCAGCTGAAAGCTAAACTACAGGAAGTATTTTGACACAGGAAAGACTTTAGTGCATAAGAGCTTTTTGTCGCGTCTGCTTTAAGCATGGCACAAAATAGAAGAAGTCAAAATTTTCATTTGTTTGTCCCTTGGTCCTTCACATTTGCGACCACCCTAGCGGTCTACCTAATGTTCAAAGTAGAAGTAAAACAAAGATCAGGAATCGATACAATTAACTTACTCCACCCATCTAAGACACCAAAGGGAAAGAAACACAAGCATGAAGCGACCAGACCATAGTGAAAACCTAAACAAAGGAAGGCCATAAGGACAATTACTTTCCCACAAAATGGCCAAATGCCCATCCAAAATAAAAAGACACAAGTGATACACACAGTAAGTAACAAACAACAACATAAATAAACCGCCACAGAAGAACCGCCTTGGAACGGTCAGTTGAAAGAATTCCACTAGGGGGCTAAAATTGATTTTACATGGCCATAATCCTCGCTCTTATCTCTGTCGCGGTATACACTAATAATTTTGTTTAGTCTGCATGAAGGCTTCCTAACTCATCAGTGTAACATCTCCGAGAACATACAAATCCCAAAAAAAATACAGAGATGAAACAAGGTTGAGGACTCGACAGCATACAACAACAGAATTGCTGGAGCAAAAGAAAACCAACAGTTAGACTCTGAGTCCATTCAAGTCTCTTTCTCAAGAACTATAAGAGCTTTATTAATGATACTTGGTACAGACTTGCATCTAGGGATAGTAACATTACTGCAAGCATCCATATTTCACCTTGATCTACATTTCATGGTTCACTGACTTTGGAAACTATTGGGACAGCCCTAGTGTTCACCCTAATGTTAATTTCTCAAGAACTATAAGAGCTTCATTAATGAACCTTGGTACAGACTAGGGATAGCAACTTTAACACAAGCATCCATATTTGACCTTGACCTACATTTCATGGTTCATTGACTTCGGAAACTATTGCGACCACCCTAGCATTCACCCTAATTGACTAATGTTCAAGTCCATTGTTCAAGAACTATAATTAGGCCATGGGCGAGGATGGTCCCACATGCACCCCCCACACAAACCTCCGAACCATTATTTTTCTGAATCCTTATGATGTCCTGATCACAAATCAGATTGTTAACATTGCATAAGTTGGGATGAACTTCCGGTTATGACGTCATCAACATGGCCGCCATCTGGAAATTTACCAGAAAAAGAAAAACTATCATAGCATTGCCATTTATTAACCGAATTTGACAAATGAGGTATCAAAATAACCGCAATAGAATAAAAAAGACATATTTCGGTCATATATTCCAATATATGTGACATTCTTTATGTAATAATTGAAAAATATAGATTTTTTTATCTAAAAATGGTCATTTTCAGCTTATTTGTTCATTTTGGCAATTTTACTTGAAACAGTCAAATTTATCCCTAAAAGAGAACTATCATTCCCGATAGTTCAGTTTTACATTGATGTTATTGTCATAGTAAACTACAACTTAAATATAACACGGTTCCTTTTAACACGGTTTTGGATATAACACGGTTTTCAGATGGATCCCAAAAATGTATTGATTATATATAAAATGACCATGAATATAATCTATACATTTTTGTTTGGATGTAACACGATTGTTTAATTTACACAGTTGTTGCTTTGGACCCCAACAATAGTGTTATAAAGTGGTTGGGTGTATTTAAAACGTTTTGTGTGAGTTATTGGGCTATGAGACTGAGCACAGCTATTGTTCATATCCTATGGCAGTGTATCACGTGACGTGAGAACATATTTCTTCCACTGTTGTATTTAATTTGTATCACTGTCCGTGCTTTCACCACTGCTTTGTCCGCTACAGTGATCTGGCATGTCTGCTAGCTGGTATAGGTAATCCACATCCGAGTCATCTGAATCAACAATGTCTGCGATGTCGATGAGCTGTTGTGGTAGTACATCCCCCGTTTACCACAGAGGCTCCAGCTTGTCATCCTTCAACACCCATCCATGGCCAGCTTTCACATTAGGAACATTGGGTTCAGAGATGTGGGACCTCCTCCAGATTCCAACCTGGTAACTTACACGTCGTATGTGTTTTTCCAGACTTCTTCGGCATGGTGGGAGAGGTCAAAGATCAACACTCCTTGAAAGATGGAGATGGTCCTCCTTTGCACATAGCTCTTAAATCCGTATGTGGAACAGTTCATCAACCTAATGGACCCTCGCTCGACCATAGATGGCACAGGTAAACTCTTCGAGGTCCTCGGTGATGTCCCACTCCTCACCCAGCCTGGGGAGCACTGCAGTGAATTTCGGAGTTTTCTGAAGAATCTTCATTGGGTTGACCTTTCCTACTCTTTTGAAGGCGCTAGTTGTGTCACATCTGGTGTATGCATGGAGACACATAAGTGCTGTGCAGTGGCTCTGTGTGTAGTCTTCTGCAAGCTCAGTGATTCCTGATCTTAGTTTTACTTCTACTTTGCTTATTTCCTGTGCCAGTGTCGAACCATATGACCACTTCTTTCAACGTTAGGGCATAGTGCAGCAGATGAAAAAGACATCGCTGTCTGGACTGTTGAAGTGGATGTACTGGTACCCATTGTCCTTTCCATACATACAGTACAGAACTACCCTTTAATCTGTGTCCTCTTGGGTGAAACACAAGACAGACAAATCTAAATCTTTCCAGTACCTGACCAAGGAGTGTGAAGATGCTCCAATTCCAGTACCCGAGTCTACACTTGTGGTCTTTGATTGAAACGCATACTTCTACGACTAAAGGAAGTACCAGCCAATTTCCACAAAATTTGTGACAAATGTATTCACCCAATTCTGCCAAGTCCATGGAACGTGAAAGAAGAGGTTGCAGTGAGAAACTCATTATTAAGGGTTCAAGCACCAAGAAACCACCCAACATGAAGTTGTTCCTTGCAAATGATGAAAATAAGAAACAATTCATCAGTCTCCTGTGTAATCTGACTTATGCCAGCAAACTCCACGGAAAAAAGTTATCCTGGTCTGCGGAGGAACTGCATACCTCTGAAGATGGGAAGACCACGGAGAAGAAGGAAATTGAAACTCTGCGTTCAATCAAAGAGGAGACAGATTCAAGGGTAGTTCTGTACTGTATGTATGGAAAGGACAATGAGTACCAGTACGTCCACTTCAAAAGTCCAGACAGCGATGTCTTTTTATCCCCCGACCGAATAGGTTCGGGGGATATAGCGATCAGCCTGGCGTCCGTCCGTCCGTCTGTCCGTCCGTCCGTCCGTCCGTCCGTCCGTCCGTCCGTAGACGCAACCTTGTGATGGCCATAACTCCTATACCCTTTGAGATTCATTGATGGTTCTTGGCACAATTGTTCACAAGGCCGAGACGGCGTGTCATGCGCAAGAACAAGAACTCTGGATGCCATACTTTTTTAGTTATCTCCCCTTTTAATAAAATAGAATGACTACTTTGTGATGGCCATAACTCCAATACCCTTTGAGATATATTGATGGTACCTGGCACAGTTGTTCACAAGGCTGAGACGGCGTGTCATGCACAAGAACCACAACTCTGGTTGCCACGGTTTTGGAGTTATCTCCCCTTCCAATAAAATAGAGTGACAACCTTGTGATGGCCATAACTCCTATACCCTTTGAGATTCATTGATGGTTCTTGGCACAATTGTTCACAAGGCTGAGACGGCGTGTCATGCGCAAGAACCAGAACTCTTGATGCCATACTTTATTAGTTATCTCCCCTTTTAATAAAATAGAATGAATACTTTGTGATGGCCATAACTCCAATACCCTTTGAGATATATTGATGGTACCTGGCACAGTTGTTCACAAGGCTGAGACGGCGTGTCATGCACAAGAACCACAACTCTGGTTGCCATGGTTTTGGAGTTATCTCCCTTCCAATAAAATAGAGTGACAACCTTGTGATGGCCATAATTCCAATACCCTTTAAGATATATTGATGATACCTAGCACAGTTGTTCACAAGGCCGAGACAGTGTGTCATGCACAAGAACCACAACTCTGCGTGCCGCGTTTTTTTAGTTATCTCCCCTTCCAGTAATATAGAATCACTACCTTGTGATGGCCACATCTCCAACACTCTTTGAGATATATTGATGATACTTGGTACAGTTGTACATGAGGTTAAGCAGGTGTGTCACGTGTAAGAACCACAACTCTGGGTGCCCTGGTTTTTTAATTATCTCCCCTGACAATATAACCTTGTGATGGCCATAACTCAAATACCCTTTGAGATATATTGATGGTACTTGGCACAATTGTATACAACGTTGAGATGGCACTTCATGCCTAAGAACCACAACTCTGGGTGCTATGATATTTGAGTTATCTCCCCTTCCAATATAACAGTATGACAACCTTGTGACCACCGTACCTCCAATACCCTTTGAGATATATTGGTGGTACTTGATGCAGATGAACATGAGGTTAAGCAGGTGTGTCATGCTCAAGAATTACAACTCTGGGTGCTCTGGTTTTTTAGTTATCTCCCCTGGCAATATAACCTTGTGATGGCCATAACTCCAATTCCCTTTGAGATATATTGAAGGAACTTAGCACAATTGTATACAAGGTACAGAAGGGATGTCATGTGCAAAAACCACAACTGTTGTTGCTGTGGTATTTGAGTTATCTACCCTTCCAATATAACAGTATGACCAGCTTGTGATCACTATATCTCCAATACCTTTTGAGACATATTGATGGTACTTTGTGCAGAATTACATGAGCTTAAGCAGGCATGTCATGCGCAAGAACCACATTTCTGAGTGCCCTGGTTTTTTAGTTATCTCCCCTGACAGTATAATCTTGCGATGGCCATAACTGCAATACTTTTGTGATATGTGGTTTAATTCTGGTGCACTTTCTATTGGTGAACAATCTTCTGAAGGCCATATTGGCTTTTGGTCGGGGGATTTGCCATCTCTTCCGATGGCTATTTTTCATCCGGCTGCACTATGCCCTAACGTTGAAAGAAGTGGTCATACGGTTCGACACTGGCACAGGAAATAAGCAAAGACTGATAAATATCACTGAGCTTGCAGAAGACTACACACAGAGCCACTGCACAGCACTTATGTGTCTCCATGCATACACCAGATGTGACACAACCAGCGCCTTCAAAAGAGTAGGAAAGGTCAACCCAATGAAGATTCTTCAGAAAACTCCGAAATTCACTGCAGTGCTCCCCAGGCTGGGCGAGGAGGGGGACATCACCGAGGACCTCGAAGAGTTTACCTGTGCCATCTATGGTCGAGCGAGGGTCCATTAGGTTGATGAACTGTTCCACATACGGATTAAGGAGCTATGTGTAAAGGAGGACCATCTCCATCGTTCAAGGAATGTTGATCTTGGACCTCTCCCTTCATGCCGAAGAAGCCTGGAACAACACATACAACGTGTAAATTACCAGGTTGGAATCTGGAGGAGGTCCCACATCCCTGAATCCAATGTTCCTAATGTGAAAGCTGGCCATGGATGGTTGTTGAAGGATGACGAGCTGGAGCCCCTGTGGTAAACGGGGGATGTACTACCACAACAGCTCATTGACATCACAGACGATGCTCTGGTTTCTGACGATGTTGATTCAGATGACTCGGATAAGGACTACCTATACCAGCTAGAAGACATGCAAGATCACTTCAGCGGACAAAGCAGTGGTGAAAGCACGGACAGTGATACAAATCAAATACAACAGTGGAAGAAATATGTTCTCACGTCAAGTGATACACTGCCACAGGATATGAACAATGGCTGTGCTCAGTCTCATAGCCCAATTACTCACACAAAACGCTTCAAATACACCCAACCACTTTATAACACTTTTGTTGGGGTCCAAAGCAAAAACCGTGTTAGTTAAACAACCGTGTTACATCCAAACAAAATGTATAGATTATATTCATGGTCGTTTGTCTATATAATCATTACATTTTTGGGATCCATCTGAAAACCGTGTTATATCCAAAACCGTGTCATACTCGTAAGGAACCGTGTTATATTGAGGTTGTGGTTTACCATGACTATATCATCAAGGTAAAATGAACAATCGGGAATGATAGTTCCTTTTTCAGGGATAAATTTGACCGTTTCAAGTAAAATTGCCAAAATGAACAAATAGGCTGAAAATGACCCTATCTTTTAGATAAAAAAATCTATATTTTTCAATTATTACATAAAGAATATCACATATATTGGAATACATGACCGAAATATGTCTTTTTCATTCTATTTCGGTCATTTTGATACCTCATTTGTCAAATTCGGTTGATAAATGGCATTGCTATGATAGTTTTTTGTTTTCTGGTAAATTACCAGATGGCGGCCATGTTGATGACGTCATAACCGGAAGTTCATCCCAACTTATGCAATGTTAACAAACTGATTTGTAATCAGGACATCATAAGGGTTCAGAAAAATAATGGTTCAGAGGTTTGTGTGGGGGGTGCATGTGGGACCATCCTCGCCCATGGCCTAAATGAGCATCATTGATTATAATTGATACAGACTTGCATCTAGGGTTAGTAACTAATGCAAGCATGCATATTTGACCCTGACCTGCATTTCATAGTTCACTGACTTTGGAAGCTATTGCGACCACCCTAGTGTTCACCCTAATGTTCAAGTCCATTTCTCCAGAACTATAAGAGCATCATTAATGAACCTTGGTACAGACTTGCATCTACGGATAGCAACTTCAATGCAAACATCCATATTTGACAGTGACCTACATTTCATGGTTCACTGACTTTGGAAACTATTGTGACCACCCTAGTGTTCACCCTAATGTTCAATTCCATATCTCAAGAAATATAAGAGCATCATTATGTCTCCCCCGTAAAATTTTTTTTCGGAGAGACATATTGTTTTTCCCCCGGGCGTCTGTCCGTCCGTCTGTCTGTCCATCTGTCCATCTGTCCGTCTGTCACACATTTGTGTCCGCTCTATAACTTGAAAACCGTTAGAGCTATCTTCACGAAACTTTGTATAAATATTAATCAGCATTAGACGATGTGCAGTGCTCAAGAACTATAACTCTCGCATTTATACTTTTTGAATTATCTCCCTTGGAAGTTTGTTGGTATGTATATATATGTATGGGAAAATCGTGTCCGGTCAATAACTTTCTTATTTTCTGATGGATTTTAACATTACTTGGCAGAAATATTAACAACCATAAGATGATGTGTGGTGCGCATGAGGCAGGTCGGTACCTCAAAGGTCAAGGTCATACTTAGAGACGTCAAAGGTCAAAAAAGGGGCCCTTTTTTCGTATTTGGTCAGTAACTTTCTTATTTTGAGATGGATTTTAAAATTACTTGGCAGAAATATTAACAACCATAAGACGATGTGTGGTGCACATGAGGCAGGTCGGTACCTCAAAGGTCAAGGTCATACTTAGAGGTCAAAGGTCAAAAAAGGGGCCTTTTTATGGTATTTGGTCAATAACTTTCTTATTTTGAGATGGATTTTAAAATTACTTGGCATAATTATTAACAACCATGAGACGATGTGTGGTGCACATGAGGCAGGTCTGTACCTCAAAGGTCAAGGTCATACTTAGAGGTCAAATGTCAAAAAAGGGGCCTTTTTATGGTATTTGGTCAATAACTTTATTATTTTGAGATGGATTTTGAAATCACTTGGCAGAAATGTTAACCAATATGAGACGATGTGTTGCGTGCATGACTCAGGTTGGTACCTCAAAGGTCAAGGTCATACTTAGAGGTCAAAGGTAAATAAATGGGCCTTTTTTCGGGTTTTGTGAATAACTTGCTTATTTTTAGATAGAATTTGAAGTTGCTTGGCAAACATGTTAACTATCATGAGAGGATGTGTTGCATGCATGATTCAGTTTGGAACCTACAATGTCAAGGTCATACATAGAGGTCAAAGGTAAAAAAGGGGCCTTTTTTCATGTTTGGTCAATAACTTTCTTTTTTTTAGATGGATTTTGAAATTGCTAGGCAGAAATGTTAACCACCATGAGATGATGTGTTGCACGCATGACCCAGTTTGATATTTGAAAGGTCAAGGTCATACATAGAGGTCAAAGGTAAAAAAAGGGGCCTTTTTTGTGTTCTGTAAATAACTTTCTTATTTTTAGATGGATTTTGAAATTACTTGGCAGAAATGTTAACCACCATGAGACGATGTGTTGTGTGCATGACCCAAGTTGGTACCTCAAATGTCAAGAAAAAAAGGTCAAAGGACAAGAGGTCAAAGGACAAAAAGGGGCCTTTTTTAGTTTTCAGTCAATAACTTCCTTCTTCCTGGATAGATCGTGACATTACTTGGCAGAAATGTTAACCATCATGAGACAATGTTGTGCATGCAAGACCCAGGTTGGTACCTCCAAGATCAAGGTCATACTAAGAGGTCAGAGGTAAAAAAGTTGTTGTTTTTTTGTGTGTCCAGTCATTAATTTATTTATTTCTGGATGGACTTTATAAAGTAACCATGCAGAAATGTTCACCGTCATTAGACCATGAGTCATGTGCAAGACCAAGGTCCATACCTCCAATGTCAAGGTCATACCTAGAGGTCAAAGCTAAAAAAAGGGACAGTCAATAACGTCCTTATTCTTTGATGGATTATGAAATTACTTGGCAGAAATGTTAACCATCATGAGACTATGTGTTGTACCTCAAAGGTTAAGGCCATACTTAGAGGTCAAAGGTAAAAAAGTGCTTTTTTTGTTTACGGCCAATAACTTTTTTATTTTTCTATGAACATTTTTAAAGTTACTATACAGAAATGTTCATCTTCATTAGATGATGTGTTGCACACAAGACCCAGCTAAATACCTCCAATGTCAAGGTTATACTTAGCAGTCAAAAACGGGGGAGACATCTGTTTTTGTAGAACAACAAATTCTAGTTAACCCTTTTTTTCCCAAATGGAATCCTCCTCCTCATATATAGTAGGAGTCTATTATAAAATTTAGGGGTTTCTTCAGAATCTATTTGGAAATTGGCTAAAACTTTTGCAAACAGTGTAGGCCCTGATCAGATGCCCCTTTCTGCGGTAATTTCCAAATCCATCCAGGAATAACAAAGGTATTGACTGGATCATGATAAACTACGGCAAATTAGCTAGATACGTCCCGTAACGTTACATGTACGATGTCCTCAACGTCGTCACATTTACTAATTGGGGAATATTGATATTTTTGTAAACAATCATGAATAAAATGCATTTTAAATGTCGTATGATAAATAGAATCTTGCATTCGTGCTCATGTATTATTGAATTTATTGAACTCGTTGAGGAAAAGGGATAAAATGCTCAGCAAAGCCTCAGCTCGTTTAGTAAATTCAATAATACATGAACACTCATGTAAGGTCATCTATATAGATTATAAAGAAAGATGACCGTTTTTGGTAATTTTTCTATATAATCTACACATTTTTGGGATCCATTTTCAAACTTTGTTTTAAGGAACCGTGTTATAACAAGGTTGTGGTGTATCACTATTTATTATCACTTAATTATCGCTATTTCTTATCAGGAGCTATGGGAAGAATTCCCTAGGGACTCGAGAACAAATTTGGAATCTGCGTTGGTGAACGAGCTATCAATGTTTGAGACATTGAAAAAAAAAACATTGACATAGATGCCCAGGAAATGCCACAATCAAAGATTACAGCTTACCACTGACTGATATGTAACTAACAATGAGGAAAACAAAAAAGGAAAAAAACAAAAACAAAACAAAAACCATCTCAAACAGCACAGCAACCTGCTCCCTCTCCCCAACAATATTTGTTTGATTTGAGGTTTTACATCCCCATCAACACTGTAAAGGTCATTTTGGAGACATTGCTTCCAATTTTGTGGGACTTTTACCCGACATTGAGATGAAATGACATCTCAAGCCCTGCCGCCCAATGAAACCATTAAGGTTTATAAGCATGGACGAGAGGAGATCTAGGTACAACATACATTGAAAATTAAATCAATAATAGTAACAATACACAATCATAAGTACACACAACATGAAGAGTCCGACAGAAAAATCTGACAAGGCTACATTTAAAATAAACAACATTAGAACTTTGTATTGTGTTCTGTTCTTGCAGTGAGACAATGGAGTCACTTCAGAGAGAGAATGAAATCCTGCAGGAGGAGTACGATCGTCTCCAGACCAAATACAGCAAGATTCTACTTGATGTTAATGAGAAAGAGGAGAATTTCAGGAGAAGGTAAGAGTCTTATTATTTAATAAGGGGAATGGATACACCTTCAGGGGAGGCAACCGCTGCAAAAGTGTTTCTGCCATATCAAAGGGTCAACTCTTAAAGGAAAGAATTTAGAGCAAATTCTTTCCTTCAAGAGTAGACCCCTTATCAGCGGGATAGGGCTTATAGAAAAGCAAACAGAAAGTCATGAAAGTTGTCTTCCTTCAAAAAATGACGGAAAAATCTACCAGGTGTTCCTATTCTCCTTAAGAGCTGCTGGGTAGGCAACATTCTTTCGTGGAGATCAATCATGAAATCTTTTTCTGTGATGATTCTGCCCCCTTTGGAAGTTGTCAGTTTCTGGTGAAAGACTGTTCACTGTATTGCAATTGGTTGGTTAACCGCTTTTGTAAAAACCTGCGGGGGAAAAGAATTGCTAAGTAAACTGACTTGCTCAGCATGATCCAAATAGTGTTGACTGGGCTGTTAAACTGCATACCAGACCCAAGTTCTGCAACGGAAGGTCAGTTGGCTTTTCTATGTTTTGGCCCACCTCTGATTAACGATGGCCTCAAAATAAGTGAAATGATCTTGAAAGGGCCATCAAATTAAAAAGAACGAGCAAAGTACAATATAAAAAGACAAGCTTGTCAGAAAAGGTATTTTTTTAATTACATCATTATTATTTCAGGTTAGAAGATGTATCAAGGGAGAAAACTGCTGCAGTATCAGAACAGATACAAATGGTACGACAACTGTCAGTACAGAATGAAACACTTACACAGTCTTTCAAGGTAAATAAATAAGAAAACAATAAAATACAGTAAAGCTCAGATGGCTTGAACAATGAAAGCTTGTTTAGCATGATTGCTCAGAACTCATTCTTGAATTCTTCCATAGCTCCAGTCGTGCATTCAACAATGCGAATGCTCGCTTGAGTGCTTGAACAAACAAAAAAAAACACTATTGAACAATAGTGGGCACTTGCTGTTTCAAGATGGCGACCTTAGACTGTTTGTCTACTTCCCTGTGTATCAGAAGTTTAATTCTGCTAGTACTGCTTGAGGAACTGGCAAATAGTTCTGTGGAAAGTAGTTCATACCCTTTTAGATGGCTGTAAACAAACTATTTTCTTCACCGATTCAGCTGAGGCCAAACCTCCATTCCCTTCAGGCATGAGCAAAGGATTCAGTACCCAAGGATACACCTCTTAGGCTGTATCTCAAGCGCTTTGCGGGTGCTTGAGTTTGAGTTGTACCCATTTAAGCATGAGTGAGCATAGCGAGCGAGTGCTCAAACGGGTACAACCCTAGCTCAGCTGTGCTTTATCTATGCTTGCTCATGCTCCAGTGGGTACAACCAATCTCAACTGTTTTTTTTCTGGGGCATTTGAGCATGGTTCTAAATAATTTATTTCTTTGTAACACACCTCCTAGAGCAACATTTTGCATAAATGAGATTCGTTATTATTATTTATCACATGATGTCGTTGATATGCAGTGGATAACGTCGTGTAATAAAAATCGTATGACCACACGTGTAATAACACTATGGCGGGATTAAGTAACGTCATGACTACGTCCATGTCAACCACGCATTTTTTGTGGAAAAATTGTCAAATTATAAGGTGTTAAAATATAATTTAAAGTAGTCATATGATAAACAGAATCTTACACTCGTGATCATTTCATATAAAATTTATGAAACTCACCGAAGGCTCGTTTCATAAATATCATATGAAATGACCACTCGTGTAAGATCCTCTATTAATATTACCTGACTTCCCCATTGATAGTTCACTATTCCTCTAAGGGCCTCAGAGGTCTAGTGGGTAAGAGGGCTGACTCTAAATCATTAAGTCTCTCATTGCTGTGGTTTGAGCCTCGCCTCCGTTAATCTGTTCTTTCGTTTCTCATGCAGCAACATTTGCGACCACCCTAGCGTTCACCCTAATGGTAAAGTCCATTACTTAAGAACTACAAGAGCTTCATTTATGACACTTGATATAAACATGCCTCTAGGGATGGCAACTATAATGCAAGCATTACAGATGTACACATAATATATAAGTTCCATAGCTCAAGATGAGGTGTAACAAGGATAATTAAGGGGAATGGGAACACCTGGCAGATTTTCCCTGCAATTTTTCTTCCTCTTCACTTTTCTATAAGCCCTGTCTCAATGAAAAAGGGGTCTACTCTTTAAGGAAAGAATTTTCTCCTCAGGAGCATATTCTTTCCTTTAAGAGTTGACCCCATTTGACATGGGAGGCAAAAATACTTTTAAATGAGTTGCCTACCCTGATGGTGTGCCCCTTAAGGGATAATTTTCCTTATTTCCTGTTAGAAACATGCGAAGAGGCGATTCTAACAAGTACTCACAATGCATGTTTTTATTGAAAAATAAGAAAAATGATCCCTCAATTATTCTTGCTTAACCCTTAAGATTGAGAGAAAAACTACATCTGAAAATGTTGTCTGCTTATGTTGTCTGCTGAAGCTTCTTGCGAACTTTTTAAAAGTGTTTTTTCATGTAGGCAAACAGTGTGGACCCAGATCAGACTGCTCCTAGAGGAGCAGTCTGATCTGCGTCTACACTGTTTGCAGCAGTCTGATATGGGTCCAAACTGTTTGCTTAAACTAATTTTAAAGTACTTGGCAGACTACAAAGCAGACGACAGTTGTCCTGATTGGCATTTATGGGTACTCACAGCTTATGTTTTTATGGAGAAATAAGATAAAATGTCCCCCGAGTTATCCTTGTTCTTTTCTGGAGCTATGACTGCATATTTTTTTAGGATCAGATGAAATCCATTCAGGAAGACCACCGCAGATCCATGGATCTGCTTCAGGCCCAGCTGGACTCCATCGAGAAAGATAACCTCCATCTTCAGAGAGAAGTGCAGCAGTACGCCCAGAGACTGGCTTCCTTACCGAGGACTGGTGAGAAGGAGAAGTCTGTCACGCCAACGCCATTGGAGTTTGTACCTGATTTTAGACATATCGAAAGACAAGAAGGGGAGGTACAGATATTTACAGAAGAAGTCACTTTATAAACATGTTTGTGTTGTTTCTAGTTTCAACAAAAAGTGGGAGCATTTGGGCGAGCTGGCCTCGGTAGGTCAGCCGGATGAGCGTCTGACTGGTAATCAGGAGGTCACAGGTTCGATACCTGCCGGGGTTGGCAACATTCTATTGTGGAGATTGATCATGAAATATTTTCTTTTCTATGGTCATTCTCTCCCTTCCGGTGATTCAAGAAGGGCAGTTGTCAGTTTCTGGCGAAAGAATGTGCACTGTACTGGTTAACCGCTTAGGTATAAGCTTATAAACAAAGAGATTGAGATGCCATTTCATCTGACTATCGGGTAGAAGTCCCACAAAATTGGAAGCAATGTTTCCAAAATGACCTAAATAGTGTTGGTTGGATGTTAAACCTCAAGTCAAACAAAACAAAACATGTAAGACATCAAGTTCTGCAACGAAAGATCAGGTGTTTTTTTTCAGGGTGCTCCTGTTTTCAACCTCTGATTAACGATTGGCTAGAAATAAGTGAAACAATCTTGAAAAGGCTGTAAAACCAAAACTCAAAAAACTTTGGTCAATGAATGTGACAAATATTCTACCATTTTTGCTAAAAAAAAAAATGGATAGCTTTTGCAATAGCTACTCACAGCTTTTTGGCTGGCCCCCGCACATTGGGGCTTGGAGAAATAGATTGGTCTGCATGGTGCTTCCACACAGAGCTGAAACTGACTGCACATGAGTACTGGTAAAAAGCTTAGAGTGGTTTTTCTCCGGGTACTCCGGTTTTCGCCCACCTCTGATTAACGATCGGCTCGATATGAGTGAAATAATCTTGAAAGGGCCGTAAAACCAAAATCAAAAAAAAAAAAAAAAAAAAGCTTAGAAGGACTAAGCCTGCCCAGACAAATTGGTGCGAGTCGGACCCTCTAATGCTTATAAACCCTATGGTTTCATTGAGCAGCAGGGCTTGAGATGTCATTTCATCTCAATGTTGGGTAGAAGTCCCTCAAAATTGCACAAAATTGGAAGCAATGTCTCCAAAATTACCTAAATGGTGTTCATTGGGACATTAAAGCACAATTCAAACAAAAACATATTTTCTGCAAAAATGCTGGGGTATAAGATATTGTACTTGCTAGACCATTTATGGGTTCAGTTGTTCAAAACAACAGTGTTTTTAGATATTGTTTCATTAACCCTTTTTGTACCAAATGGAATCATCCTCCTTATATATACCTCAAGTCCATTTCAAAATTTAGGGGTTTGAGGTTGTTTTTTCTTCAAAATATATTTGGAAAATGGCTTAACTTTTTGCAAACAGTGTAGGCCGTGATCAGATGCTGCATTCTGTGACATCTGATCTGGTTCTGCACTGTTATGCCCTGGAACCCATTTTGGGGTTTCCAGTACTAAATGGGTTAAACCTTTGATCATGTAATGTGGCAAATTTACAACCACTCAATCATTTAATGTGGCAAATATGCAACCAGTTTTTGCTGAAAAATATGAGTAGCTTTTGCAAAAGCCACATTGTTTCAGAAAAAAGAAATGCTGTATAAGATATTCTGCTTGCTAGAATGTTCAGTTGTTAAAAGCTAACAATGTCTTTAGTTCACATACTGTTAAAACTTTGTACATTTGATGTTGAAAATATACTTCAATTTTTGCTGAAAAATGTGATATAAGGTTTTATACTCACTAGAACAGTTAATTTTTTTACCTTTAAATGAGCTTGTCAAGCTAACAATGCTTTGAACAACTAGGCCTTACCCTAAGGGCCCAGGTTGTCACTTGGCGACATATTTGTCCTAATAATGGCGTGAAAAACTGGCTTCATGGCATTTGATTGTATCAAGATTTCTAAAATATAACAGGTAATTCTTTACTCTTGCATAATTTGGATTTTCTTTTTTGGGGCGTTATAGATTTTCTAGTAAAAGACAACCATTTAAGGGGAATGGGAACACCTGGCAGATTTTTCTGCCATTTTTCAAAGGGAGACAATTTTTTGAACTTCCTGTTCACTTTTCTATATGCCTTGCCCCACTGAAAAAGGGGTCTTCTCTTAAAGGAAAGAATTTGCTCCTCAGGAGCAAAGTCTTTCCTTTAAGAGTTGACCCCTATTGACATGGGAGACAAAAACTTTTGAAGGAGTTGCCTCCCCTGAAGGTGTACCCATTCCCCTTAAGTTCGTCAGATAAGAATGCTTCGGGTATCTTCACTTTTTTGTTTGAATTGGGTTTAAACATTCCTTTCAACACTGTTTTAGTCATTTTGGAGAAGCTGCTTCCATTTTTGTGGGACTTTTACCCGACACTGAGATTGAGTGACATCTCAAGCCTTGCCGTCTAATGAAACCAATAGGGCTTATATGCATTGGATAGTCCAACTGGCACTGCCTCTTTGCCTGGGCAGGCTTAGACCTTCCAAGTCGTTTACCAGTACTTATGGGCGGTCAGTTTCAGCTCTGCCTGGAAGTACCCTGCAGCCCAATCTATTTCTCCAAGCCCCGAAGGGCAGGGGCCTTAGTATCTTCACTGTTTGCACTTATCATCATGGAGTAGTACTCAACTTCCAAAATTTAGCCCCCATGAGTTGTTTTATAAATACAGGTCTGGCCTAGTTGCTTAGGTTATACATGAACTTTCTTTCTGCAGGGATCAGAAATAGTGGACCCAGAGCCTTGCCCTAGAGGACCCCCATCAAAACAAAGCCAGGGTCCCATGCCGCTGGACCAGCTATTGACAACTGACATTGACGACACAATGAGTAAGAATTGAATTATGATTCAGGCGAATGGCTATGCCTTGGGAGATGTTTCCACTGTTTTAACAAGGATGACAACTTCTGTGACATTTGTTCACCAAGCAACATCTGAAATGGGGTCTGCTCTAAAAGAGAAGAATTTGCTCCCAAGGAGCAAATTCTTCTTTTTAGCTCGCCTGTACGAAGTACATGGAGTGCTGTTGTTGTCACCTCATTTGTGTGCGTTTGTGTTTGCGTGTGCGTTCCCGTCACACTGCGTTAAAGTTTTTCGAATGCTTATATCTCAACAGTCACTCATCACAGAGCACTCATATTTGGAACTTAAGTACCTGGGAGGGTTTTCTTATGTTCAAAGACAAGAGACCCTTGGGTTCATACCCCGGCGTTGGGCTAGGGGTCAAAATCTAGAACACCTCTGTAAAACTGTGTTAAAGTTTTTGAAATGCTTATTTCTAAACAGACACTCATCACAAGGCATTCATATTTTACAACTTGGAAACCTGGGAGTGTCTTCTGAGATTCCAAGACAAACCACCCCTGGGTTCATGCCTGGGAGCGGGGATGGGGAGGGGCTGGGGGTCAAAATATAGGACACCTTTGTAATTTGTTGTATACATTTCCATTATGCTAACAAGTTATAGACACAATTTGTTATATATCAGCCAACCATTTGACATTGGTTCAAGTGTAAAAGCGTGAAGGTCATGGTGACCTACATTTCACAGTCCAGTGATTTTGCCTTATATCTTGAATACTATTTGATGGTGAAATGTCATACCTTGATTATTAGTTCCATGTGACCCCATGATTGGCCTCAAAACATATCTAGGTCACTGTGACCTATATTTCATGGTTCAGTGATTTTGCCTTATATCTTGAATACTATTTGAAGGAGGAATGTTTCACCTGGATTATTAGTTCCATGTGACCCGATAATTGACCACCAAATATATCTAGGTCAGTGTGACCTATATTTCATGGTCCAGTGATTTTGCCTATTATCTTGAATGTCATAGATGGAGAAATGTCATACCTTGATTATTAGTTTCATGTGACCTGATGGTTTACCTCAAAATATATCTAGGTCAGTGTGACCTATATTTCATGGTTTAGTGATTTTGCCTATTACCTTGAATACTATACGATGGAAAAAATTCATACCTTGATTATTAGTTTTATGTGACCACATGATTGATCTCAAAATAAATCTAGGTTAGTGTGACCTACATTCCACGGTCCAGTGATTTTGCCTTATATCTTGAATACTATTTAATGGACAAATGTCATACCTTGATTATTGGTTCCATGTGACCACATGATTGACCTCAAAATATATCTATGTCACTGTGACCTATATTTCATGGTTCAGTGATTTTGCCTATTATCTTGAATACTATTTTGATTATGAAATGTTATACCTGGGATATTACTTCAATGCAACCAGATGATTGACTATATGTAGGTCAGTGTGACCAATTTTTCATGGTTCAGTGACTTTGACTTATAACTTGAATACTCTTTGATGGAGAAACTTCATATCTGGATAATCACTTCCATGTGACCAGATGATTGACATAGAAAAATATATCTAGGTCACTGTGACCTATTTTCATGGTTCAATGATTTTGCCTTATAATTCAGACACTTTTTGATTCTGAAATGTAATACCTGGAATATATGTTCCATGTGACCTGATGCTTGACCTCAAAATATATGTAGGTGAGTGTGATGTATATTTCATGGTTCAACGGTTTTACCTTATATCTTGAAGGCACTAAACAGGTGAGCTATGCTGTCATGTGACAGCTCTTGTTTAGAATAGATCCCTATCAGCAGACAGAAAATGAAATTTTGTCAAGAGTTACTATGCTCGAAAATGTGTATCCATTCCTTAAACTGTGGTGTGTTCCATCATATAATATAATATCCTCTGTGAGAAAAATAGGTGATCATTATTATCATCATCATTGTCATCACCGAAGTCATCACTGTAGTTATCATCATCATCATCATATATTTTGAACTAGCTGATGACAAAACCTACAGTACGCCATGTGCGAGCAGCAAAGACTGATCTGCCAACGTATCAGCTTGGTCTGATCAGTGTCTTCACTGACTGTATGAGCCTTTTGCAGCGTGCATAAAATTTAAGGCTGGTTGCACAGGTCTTTTTGTAGGTTGTTCCATGCTCTGGTTCATTTATTCTGCAGCTCTCCAATGGTCTTAATATGTTTGGAAAATAACTGAGGAAAATATCAGATATTTTTGTGTAAAATTGTAATTTCTAGAGCCATATTTTGTTTGTTTGTTTGATTTGAGGTTTAACATCCCCATCAACACTGTATAGGTCATTTTGGAGACATTGCTTCCAATTTTGTGGGACTTTTACCCGACATTGGGATGAAATGACATCTCAAGCCCTGTCGCCCAATGAAACCAATAGGGTTTATAAACTTGGAGGACATGCCAACTCGCACTGCTTTGCCTGGGCAGGCTTAGATGCTCTAAGCGGTTTACCAGTACTCGTGTGCGGTCAGTTTTAGCTCTGCGTGGAAGCATCATGCATCTATTTCTTCAAGCCCCAATGGGGGGTGTGTGTGTGGGGGGGGGGGTCTAGAGGCATGAAATGTGGCATTTTATCTTTCTGTCTGCTGCTAGGCATGACTTGCCCAGTTGTTCTGTTGCAGAAAATTTAGAGTTTTCAAATTTATTCAGTGTCACAACAGTGTACATGCAATCGTATGATCTCGTGCAACATACCACATAAAATAATGTCAGAAAACATTTTGATGGCTTCTGATAATGTTATCATTTTTGTCATGGCTGGTTTACTGCCTGCATTACTAAAACGCGCCTATACAAATGCATTGTAAACTTTACCGCTGAAATTTTGTAAATTTTGCGGTGAAAAATTGTGATATTTTTCTTATTTCTGCTCTAAAATATAGATTGTGGGTACTCATTAGAACCGCCTCAATGAGGCTGTTCTAACGGTCTAAAATATAGATTGTGGGTACTTGTTAGAACCGCCTCATCAAGGCAGTTCTAATGAGTACCCACAATCTATATTTTAGAGCAGAAATAAGAAAAATAAGGTTTACCCCTGTAAACCCCAGTTTCACTATACAAGAGTAGGGTTAAAGGGGGTCAAAATTATATAGACGTGTTTACGTGATGTGGTTTTCTGCCTGGTTTATGTCTGTTTGTTTGTCCATTTTTCAATCCATCAACATTTGCATTAACTTTATCTTGAACCCAAATGTTCAGATCTGTTTCTGAAGAACTGTAATCAGAGCAATGACATAGCCTTTAGCGGAATTCTTGTTATTGAAGAGATGATCAGTTAACTGTGTTTGAAATGCAACAAAATGTTGACGATAAACAGAATCTCTGAATAAAACTCACCGCAGGCTCGCTTTTTAACTCTTATCCTGCTGTTCACTACAACCCTTTCCTTTGCAAACAGTGTAGATCCAGATCATATGGCTTCTGAAGAAGCCATCTGATCAGGATCTACACTGTTTGACATTCAATTTATAAATTTGTAGGAATAAATTACATCAAGTAATCTGATTGGTTCAAAATCAGAAATGGGTGTGGCTGAACTGAATATTCAGCAAGAGAAGGGTTAAATTTCATGTGAAATGACCATTTGTGTGAAATGTTTTTTCTCATTTAGGTGTAGCAAGTTCTCATGCTGAGGAAGTCCTTCAAGAGAAGCTGAATGTCGCCCAGAAAAGAAATGATCATTTGACAGAGGTAAATTTAGCCAACAGATGAAAAAAGAGTTTATGTGCTATAAATAGGCATATGCAGTCAAATAATAAGGCACCAATAGGGTTTATATCCATAGACCACTTTGCCTGGACAGGTTTTGCTGAGCTGTCTATGAGATATTAACCCTTCTCTTATGAGTGACTTAGATTGCATTATTAATCCCCCGCCACGAAGGTGAGCTGAGATTATAGGAATGGCCTTTGTCTGTCTGTCCATCCGTCTGTCCATCTGTCTGTCCGTAACGCTTTTTTGTCCGCTCCATATCTCCTGAAAATTTTGATAGATTTTCATTAAACTTTGGTTAATTATTCATCTCAGTGAGCTGATGGCAGTGATGTGCAGAACTCATAAATGAACCATGTTGACTCAAGGTCAAGGTCACAGTTGAAGGTCACGAGTTTTAAACTTTAACTTTTGTGTCCGTCCCATATCTCCTTTACCCTTGGAAGGATTTTCATTAAACTTTGGCCAAATATTCTTTTCAGTGAGCTGATGTGCAATACCCATAAATGAACCATGCCAATACCAGGTCAAGGTCACATTGAAAGGTCACGAGTTTGAAACTTTGAATTTTGTGTTGGTTCCATATCTCCTTTACCCTTCGAAGACTTTTCATTACCCCTCTCAGTAAGCTGATGTGTAGACATACATGTGATATCTCCCAGATCATCCGGGAGGCTCCCGGAAATGGACACGATCTCCCGGGCTCCTGGACAGAACTCAAAAACTCCCGGAATCTGAATTTTCCTATAACATTTTTTCTGAACCGTCCATGTTTTGTCCGTTTGGTATATAAGGGTACTGATTTGACACAACAAATGGTCAAGAGATTAACGTCATAGCAGGGTGCAATTATCGGCGCTGTCAGTCTGCTGGAAATCAAGGTATAGTCACTGATAAGATGCACTGAGGTGTGAAAGTGATCCACGCATTAATGAAGGTACCTGTTACAGCGATAATTATACCATGGATGATTAAAATGGCATGGGTGATTGTTTCTCTCGCCGATTTGTGGTATATAAATTGTTCAACCATTATGTCTGGTTCATCTATCCGTAAAAACATCTTGAAAGTTGTGGGCTAGTCTTCTTTATTCGGATACTGAACAATGCGACAATTTTTTAATCGTTCCTAAGACAATTAGCTACATGCATGCATAATAAAAACAGACTTTTCTACTGCCTCGTGAATGGTTATGTTTAATGCCAAATAGCGAATGCTTTAATTTGTGTAAACACATGTATGCTGTTGTTGGTGATTGACACTGATCTTTGGGGTATAAGTCAAGTTTTCTATTGAGAACCATTTAGCTATCGAGAAAATATATTTTACCGATTCCAAACAATTTTTTTGAAAGAAATATGCCCCATTAAAATGAAACAATGACATTAAACACGTGTGGAGTAGCTGGGGGGATGAAGTCATTTACCGATTGTGTGCAGAAAAATCATAGCGGTAAATTGCGGACGTTGGATTTTTTGGCAATGTGGGTGGTGGAAAACTTTGATGTTCGCAATGAACTTGCTTGTAGTATGGGAGTTAAAGTTTGGGCTCGTTTTGGATGGAGGGGTCCTCATCTTGTGGCTGGATTATTAAATTATAATCTAATGCATTCTTTAATCTCTTATCTTGCTAAGCTGACACTTTTGATCTTTTGAGCTCATTTTTACAACTACCGTATGACCACAGTTTAAAAGCGGAGGAAATAAAATTATATAGCTTGAAACTAGATAGAAACCTTGGATAATATTCATAAATGTTGGTTGGGGACAATTTGGGGTCCAAAGCAAAACCGTGCTTTATCTGAATTCATGCGGTAATGAATCATGCTATAACGAGGTCTGGGTATACCTGCAAATATGCCTAGTAAAAGAGAATGATGAAAATGATGTTTCAAACTTGTCATCGAATAGTCTCCAGGAAGGAGAACCCAATCTCCAGGAAATGAAAACAAAATCTCCAGCTCGGTGATCGAAAGGTTATACATGTATGTGTAGAACACATAAATAAACCATGCCGGCTCAAGATCAAGGTCACAGTTGAAGGTTACGAGTTTGAAACTTTGAATTTTGTGTCTGTTCCATATCTCCTTTACCCTTTAAAGGATTTTCATTCAACTTTGGTCAATTATCCCCCTCAGTGAGCTGATATGCAGAACCAAATCAGCAAACTAAATGAACCTACAAAGGATGCATTTTTTAAATCGATTGCTGATCTAACCAATAAGGATTGTCTCTAAAATGAAAGACTTCAGACTCAAACAACAGGGTTATAAAGAAGTTGGGGTGTGTTTTTAACAGATTGCAAGTCTAAGTCTGCTTCAGAACAGTCAAAGAAGGAAAACTCTCAGGCCGGACATGCTCTTAAACCCTTGACTGGTAATCCTGACTAGCAGACGACAGTTTCAAAGTATATCATAAAAATCTTAAAAAATTGGGACACCTTGAGGACTTGCTGTAATTCTACTAAAATTTTTACAAATTTGTTTCATGATCCAGCAAGGAGTCCAAAAGGTGCAAATGGAATAGCAAACAGTGTAGACCCTCCTTCAGGAGCAGTCTGATCTTGGTCTGCACTGTTTGCTTAGGCCTATTTATCCCAATATTTAGGACCAATACGGTAGTTTTCAAAAAAAAAAAAAAGGCTGGAAATCACATGTGCATTGTCTGCCCAGCAGATGATTCACAGGCATTGTTAAGCCTTATTTAGTACAAAAATAGTTTTAAAAAATCTGATTGTCATCTGCTCTAGGATTTTTCATAGCAGTCAAAGGGTTTATGTTGTTGCCAAGGCTTTCAACCCTTAAGCTGCGGAGAAAAACAACATCTGAAAATGTTGTCTGATTGTCGTCTGCTGAATCTTCTAGCAAATGTTTTTTAAATTATTTTGCATACAGGCAAACAGTGTGAAACCAGATCAGACTGCTCCTAGAGGAGCAGTCTGATCTGGGTTCACAATGTTTGCAAACATAACTTTTGAAGTAACCGGCAGACGACAAAGCAGACGACAAAGCAGACGACAGTATTCGTGGGTTAAACATCTTAAATAATAAGTCTTCTTTTTGTTCCCTTTGACAGATTATGAATGACAATGAAGCTACTGTGATGAGATTGACAGAACAAGCTAAAATACTGAAGGAAGAAATCAGAAGATTGGAGAGAAATGACGAGAGAGAGAAGGAAACACGAAACCTGGAATATCTCAAGAACATTCTGATGAAGGTATGAACTGCAGAGTTACTGACCTTAACCCTTCATCCGCCAGTCCCAAAAATTGTCGTCTGCTCTGTTGTTTGCTGTTTACTTTAAAAGTCTTTGTTGCAAATGTGGTGGACCTATTTCAGGCTGCTTAGAGCTCTCCTATCAGGATTCATATTGGTTGGCTGTATGCAAAAATATATTTAGTTCACTTGAGCATGAAGTGCTCATTGTGAGCTATTGTGATCAGTCAATGTCAATCATGTGTTGTGTGTCATGTGGTATCAACAATTTGCTTTAAATGCTATCTCCTTCTAAACCATTGGGCCAATTTCAATCAAACTTCATAGGAATGTTGCTTAGGTGACCCTCTACCAGAATAGCTAAAGTTGTTCCCCTTTGCTGAACAAAATGGCCACCATAGCTAAAAATAGAAAATCTTCAAACAACAACTCCTATACCTTTAGGCCAATTTCATTCAAACTTCATAAAGAATGTTGCTTTGGTGACCCTCTACCAAAATAGCTGATATGGTTCTGCTCCGATGAACAAAATGGCCACCAGAGCTAAGAATTAAAAAATCTTGAAATGACAACTCATCCAATACCTTTTGACCAGTTTCATTCAAACTTCATAGGAATGTTGCCTAGGTGACCTTCTACCGAAATAGCTAAAAGGTTTCCGCTCCAATCAACAAAATGGCTGCAAGAGCTAAAAATAGAAAACATCATCAATTTGCTTTAAATGCTAACTCTTGAGCTATTTTCAATCAAACTTTATAAGAATGTTGCTTAGGTGACCCTCTAGTAAAATAGCTAAAGTTATTCCACTCTGCTGAACAAGATGGCCACCAGGGCTAAAAATAGAAAGACATCAGCAATTTGCTTTAAATGCCAGCTCCTCAATCCTTGGGCCAATTTCATTCAAACATCATAGGAATGGTGCTTAGGTGACCCTCTACCAAAATAGCTAAAATGGTTCTGCTCTAGTGAACAAAATGGCCACAGGAGCTAAAAATAGAAAAGCATCAATAATTTGCTTTAAATGCCAACTCCTAAACCCATGGGCCAATTTCATTCAAACTTCATAGGAGCTTGAGTGAAACTCTACCAAACTAGCTAAAATCATTCCACTCCAATGAAAACATGGCCACCAGAGCTAAGAACAGAAAATTATAAAAAAAAAATAGCTTTAATGCCAACTCCTAAACCCTTGGGCCAATTTCAATCAAACTTTATAGGAATGTTGCTTAGGTGACCATCTCTCAAACTAGCTAAAATAGTTTGGCTTACCTAAATAAAATGGCCAGCACAACTAAAAACAGAAAAAGTCAAGAATTTGCTTTAAATGCCAACTCCTAAACCCATTAACCAATTTGATTCAAACTTCCCAGGAATGTTGCTAAGGTGACCCGCTACCAAATGAGCAAAAATTGTTCTGCCCTGGTGAACAAGATGGCTGCCAGAACTTTCAAAAGCTATATGACATCTTGAAATCAGGTGGACGATTCAGGGCCATCTTGGCCATCTTGTTTAAATGTTTGCAAGAAGACGCAGCAGATGACAAACAGACTACATTTTCAGATGCAATTTTTCTTGGCATCTTAACCCTTGTCCTGCTGAGCCCGGTTATGCCTTATTTTCCAAACAATGAAGATCCAGATCAGATGGCTTCTGATGAAGCCATCTGATCAGGATCTACATTGTTTGCCATTCAGATTGTGAATTTGTTGCAATAATTTGCATCAAGTAATCTGATTGGTTGATAATCGGAAGTGGGTGTGGCATATATGAATACTCAGCAGGACAAGGGTTAAGGGTTGATACAAATTGTTGGTTGATTTCTGTTCTGAATTTTTATCATGATGTATTATATGGCCTGTGTGAGACAGTTTGTTTAAGCCGATATTAGAATTTTTAACATCTTAGTAAACTTTTCTTTTTAAATTCAAATGTGACATACTTTTCCTTTTGAAAGAAAGTATCGTTAATATAGATAGGAGTGCGTTACGGGCCTCTGTGGCCTAGTGGATAAGAGTGCTGACTCTTAATCATTAGGTCTCTCACCGCTGTGGGTTCGAGCCTGGCTCGGGTCACATGTGAGATGCCAAGTTCGGCAACGGAAGGTCAGGTGGTTTTTCTCCGGGTACTCAGGTTTTCGCCCACCTCTGATTAAGGATCGGCTCGATATGAGTGAAATAATCTTGAAAGGGTCGTAAAACCAAAACCAAAAAAAATAATAAAAAATTCAGGAGTGTGTGACAAAGCACATGAGTACTGGTAAACCACTTAGAAGGTCTAAGCCTGCCCAGGCAACTTGGTGTGAATCTGACCATCCATGCATATAAACCCTATTGGAATCCTGGCATTGACTTCACCATTAATGTTCTCAGCTCATGAAAATATGCTTCTAGCCTATTTGCAGAGCCTTTGCTGATATATGTTCAAAGCATACTGTTTTGTTTGTTTGAGTTGAGGTTTAACGTCCCCGTCAACACAGCATAGGTCATTTTGGAGACGTTGCTTCCAATTTTGTGGGACTTTTACTTGACATTGAGATGAAATGAGTTCTCAAGCCCTGTTGCCCAATGAAACCAATAAGGTTTATAAGCATGGACGGTCCGCCTCGCACCGTGGTTCCTGGACAGGCTTAGATCCTCTAAGCGGTTTACCAGTTTACCTGTACTAGTGTGCAGACGGTTTCAGCTCTGCGTGGAAGCATCATGCAGCCCATCTATTTCTTCAAGCCCTGATGGGCGGGGGCAGGAAAGCATACTGAACTCACAATGAAAATTATTGAGCGAGTGTTTGGGTTTTAGGTCTCACCAACAGCTAAGGTTATACGGAGACCGGACCTCGGTTTAAAGACTAATCAGAAAGTCTGGAGAAGCCCGGGATCGATCCTGTGATCCCTGGTTTACAAGACGAGTAGCATAACCACTACACCAAGGAGGCTTCTATGAAAATTATTGTTTCGATAAGTAAGGTCTGGTATCCTGTTTCAGTTCCTGTCGTTAAAAGGAGGTGATGAGAGAAACCAGCTGGTTCCCGTTCTAACAACGATGTTGAAATTAAGTCCCGAAGAAAAAGCACAGCTACAGGCCATTGCTCAAGGTAGTGAGTTTTATCAAAGGAACAGGGATAAGGAGCAGAACTTAGGATAGTTTGGGGATGAATTTTCTTAATTTTCCATTACAGTAAATGTTGTGGTTACTTGTTAGAATTGCCTCACTGAGGCAATTCTAACAAGTAACCACAACATATGCTTCTAACAAGAAATAAGCAAAATTATCTCTTTATCATCAGTATTACTCCTTATCTGGAGCTCTGTACAGTTGCAAGCTGTCAGCTTCGTAAGTTGTTTGGTACCACATACATAAATTTTATTAGAAAAAATGCCATGTGAACACATTACATCCATGTCAACACATGTACTTCCATGGCAACACATGTATTTCCATGTCGACAAGTATGTCCATATTAAAATGTATGTCCATGTCAACACATGTATGTCCATGTAAACACATGCACTTGTCAACACAGGTATGTCCATGTCAACACATACTTTCATGGCAACTCATGTACATCCACTTCAACACATGTATGTCTATGCCAACTTACATGGAATACTTTCATGACAAAACATGTTCATCCATGTCAACACATGTATATCCATGTCAACCCATGTATGTCCATGTCAACACATACTTTCACGGCAACACGTGTACCACCACATCAACAAGTATGTCTACGCTAACGCATGTATTTTCATGTCAACACATGTATCTGTGTCCGATTCCATGTCAACACATGTATTTCCATGTCACCACATGTACTACCATGTCAACACATGTATGTCTAAGATAACAGATGTATGTCCATGTCAACATGTATATCCATGTCAGCATGTGTTGCCATGTCAATACACAAACATGTAAATTCATTTCTACACAAGAATGTCAATGTCAACACATGCACAGCCGTGTCAACTCATGTACATCCATGTCATCACATGTGTGCCCATGATGACACATATGTTTATGTCAAGAACTATTTTCACCAGAAGCTAATAACTGCCCTGAATGAATCAGTGGAAGGGAGAGAATGACTACTGAAGAGGTTTCATGATTAATGTTCATGAAAGAATTGATGCTGCCAACCTTGCAGGTATTAAGCCTGTGACCTGATATCCAGTCAGATATCCTGATATCCAACTGAGCTACCAAGGCGAAACATACATTTTTTTTCAGCAAAAATACATCTGTATAAGATACTTTACTAGCTAGAATATAAGAATCTTATATGGGTGTGAGGGATGGATCGAAAAATCTGTCCCAAGGGACAGTGTCAGGCATCACGAGGCTTGCCGAGTGATGCCGGACAGTGATCCCGAGGGATGGATTTTTCTATACACCCCTCACACCCATATTGGATTCTTTTTTTTTTGCATACCTTCCATTTCTATTGCTAATTTTTAATGCTGCTGTCACTTTGGTTACCGACGTCCGCCATTTTGTGATGACACAACAGGAATGTTTAGTGACATCACGCATGATGCCGTCACACATGAGGTTGTAATCAACCAGCGCATTTATCAAACACGCGATTATATTCGATTTGGGGTCGGAACACCAGGGTCAGAACATAAATTTCTATCCCAGGGTAAAATCACGCATTTCCTTGTCTGGTGTGCAAGAATAGTTATTCCATACCTACTGAACATGACAGACCCTACCTTTGCAAACAGTGTAGCATTCCTGTGATACCTCCCTCATCAGGAGGGAGACTCCCTCATTTTGATGCTAATTTTTGCCCAATTTATGCTACATTTTAGTAAAATCTTGCAGTCTCCCTCATTTGAATTGAGAATTTTCCTATATGTTCTTTACATCTCCCTCATCACAATGGCAAATCTCCCTCATACAGTTCAAAAAATTATCACAGGTATGTTGTAGATCCAAATCAGATGGCTTCTGAAGAAGCCTTCTGATCAGGATCTACACTGTTATTTAGTTTGTTTTGTTTGTTTGTTTGATTTACAGTTTAACATCCCCATCAACACTGTTTAGGTCATTTTGGATATGTTTCTTGCACTTTTGTGGGACTTTTACCAGACACTGAGATGAATTGACATCTCAAGCCCTGCCACTCAGTGAAACCAATAGGTTTATATGCATGAACAGTCCGACTAACTGCACTTTGCTTGGGCAGGCTAAGACCGTATAAGCGGATTACCAGTATTCATGTGTGGTTGGTTTCTGCTCTGCATGAAAGCACCATGCAGCCCCAACTATTTCTTGAAGCCCGGATGGTTGTTTGCTAATGAATTTGATTGAACACATCATTCCAGTCATTTGTTGATCTTCAGAAAGGAGTGTGGCAGAATTAATTTGTTCAACAGAATAAGAGTAAATGCTTTGAACACTTAGGAAATCATTAACCCATTTTGTACCGGAAACCTCAAAATTGGTACCCGGGCAAACCGTGCAGGCACAAATCAGACCGCAGAACGCGGCGTCTGATCAGGGCCTCCACTGTTTGCTATAACTTCAGTCCTTTTCCAAATAAATTTGGAAGAAAACACAACCCGAGACCCCTAAATTTTGAAATGGACTCCTGCTATATATAAGGAGGAAGATTCCATTTGGTACAAAAATGGTTAAGCTAACAATGCCTTTAACAACAGGGTCCCATTTGCCTTGTACTCTGTATTTAACCAACATTGCATTTCATTGCAGGTGAGGAAGGGGCTGTACAGCCTGCCCCTGCCGGGGGCTGGGGAGCCTATCTTCACAGATGGTCTGGTCTTACCTAGCCCAAAGAGGACATCAGAGTATTCTTTTAAGTTGATCTTCAATCATGGATGCTTGAATTGCATTTAGACTCTATCATGTGTGACAATAACATCGTTCTTGTAATGTTGTCGTAAATACACATATTCATTTTGTTTAATGAAGTTTATACTAACTTATTTAAGTTTGATTGCAGTGAAAGCTCCCAGCTTATTGAATCGGTCTCAAACAACACTCATTCCAGATGTTATCATGTGCACGAGAGAGAGAGGCAGTGACTTTTACACTACTGCTACCCATTTACACCTCGGTCGAATGGGGCATTGTCATAAGGTGTCTTGCCCAAGGGCACACCTCGGCTCTGGTGGCCAGATTTGAACCCACAACCTCTTGATCATAAGTCAAACACAATAATCACTGAGATATTGAGACTGAACCATCGAGTTTGTTTGACTTAGGCTGTGTCCATATCAATCTTGGTCAAATTCAATGTATAATCAATTCTGGTCAAATTTGACCCATATATAATAGCCAAATATGTGGTAGATAAGGCTGACACGATTAATCATATTATCGATTAATCGATCGATAAATTCCACAAAAATGATTATCATTTCTGATTTGCTTTTAATCGATTACTTGATAGGTACAATTTTCTACCCCAAATTATGCCTAAAATAGCTGGATGAGTGGCAAACAGTGCAGACCCTGATGAGACGCCGCAATCTACGGCGTCTCATCTGGGTCTACACTGTTTGCTCAGGCCTGTCTGTTCAAATATACATATGGTAAAGTGCAACATATGGTAAGAGTCATGCTCAGAGAGAAAGCCAGACAGGTAAAATTATGACAAAAACCTTATCGATTACTAATCGATTATCAATCGCAATAGCATTACTGATAATCGATTATCTTTTCAGCTCCAATTAGCCAGCCCTAGTGGTAGATCTATGTATTCAGTCTTGGTCAAATCCAACAATTGATTAGTTTCAGTCAGATCTGACGATCAGTTCATATGATCAATCTTGATTGAATTTGACAATCAGTATAGTATTCACAGATAAGATTGACAGGGGGTAGATATAGTTAGCACCTGCCTTTTGGAATATAATGTTATTAATCAAATAATTTCGTATTGGCCCAGTTACAGGTCCGAGGTCTGCTGTATTGGCACGAGGCCGAGGGCCGAGGCCAATACATCTGACCGAGGACCTGTAACTGGGCCAATACGAAATTTCTTGATTAATGGCAATTTTATTAATTGACGCAATTAAAAACATGATTTATGATTTTTGAATATTGGTTGACCATGTGTAATATAGGATAATCAATTAATAATATTCTGTTAATGAAAAGGTAAACCACTTCACTGGATTATGAAAATTCAACTATAAGACAAACCATAACACTATTAAGGGGGTCCAAAGCAGAAACCATGTTAGTTAAACACCGGTGTTATTTCCAAACAAAAATGTATAGATTATATAGAAAAAATATCTATATAATCTATACATTTTTGGGATCCATCTTGAAACCGTGTTATATCCAAAACTGTTACAACGAACAGTGTTATAATGAGGTTGTGGTGTATGGTTATTTGTCCACTTGCAAAAAGCATGTTAAAGGCAGTCTACCGAATTTTCTTGTGGACTCCGCAAATTTGACATATAACTGACAACACCTGAACAGCTTCAACCTGTCAGTGTTATCTGCAACTACTATACCTATGATCAGTCTTGGTCTAATGTAATGATCAGTCCATATCAGACCATTAGTTTGTTGGTCAGACAAGAATGTGGATTTTCAGGTGCATTTTAACCCTTGTCCTGCTGAATATTCATATATGCCACACCCACTACCGATTATCAACCAATCAGATTACTTGATGCAAATTATTGTAACAAATTCATAAACTGAATGACAAACAATGTAGATCCTGATCAGATGGCTTCTTCAGAAGCCATCTGATCTGGATCTTCATTGTTTGAAAGATAAGACATATCCGGGATCAGCAGGACAAGGGTTAATCATTCATCTGATTACCCAAGCGATCATGTAAAATTGTTGTAATGCTACCACGTGAAATGTATATCCTAAAAAATCTTTTTGCAGAGACTGCATCCCCCGCCCATCGGGGCTTGAAGAAATATATGGGCTGCATGATGCTTCCACGCAGAGCTGAAACTGACTGCACACGAGTACTGGTAAACTGCATAGAGGATCTAAGCCTGCCCAGGCAAAGTGTTGCGAGTCGGACCGTCCATGTTGTAAACACTATTGGTTTCATTGGGCGACAGGGCTTGAGATGTCATTTCATCGCAATGTCGGGTAAAAGTTGCACAAAATTGGAAGCAACGTCTCCAAAATGACCTATACAGTGTTGACGGGGACGTAAAACCTCAAATCAAACAAACAAAAGCAGAGACTGCATGACGTGTGTTGAATTTACCAGTTTCAAGTGTTGAATCTGACAAAGATATATCATTTAAACACAGCCGAAAAGACTTGTAGATTATGATATTATTTGGATAAGTACAATGTAGTTCAATCTGTAATATTTATGAATTCATCAGGATCAGAAACCTTATATTATCATCCCTACACCAGTCCACTATATCCAAGCAGGCACATTACATAATTGTGACGTCCATCATCCCCGATACAACGTCTTATGCACGACGTTGCACCGACGTTGATTTGACGTTGCCCTTGCGACGTGTGCCTGCTGGGATTCCTGTGTTTTCTGTGAATCAGTTTCAACATTCCATGAACCAGTCTGTTTTTTTGTTTTTACTACAAATTAGTCTGTTTTCACTGTGGTGCAGTGCAGAAATTTTAGGCTTGTGTACTGATTGTATTTCAGAATCAGAATTGTTATACCCCCGGCATACGAAGTATGCAATGGGGGTATATAGTTTTTGTCTTTTCCGTCTGTCTGTCTGTCCGTAAACAATTATTTTGTGTCAAAGATATCTCAGGAACTGCTTCACATAGAAACTTGAAATTTTGCACACATGATCAGTATGACTAGTTGTATTGTGGGAAAGAAAATAAAGGCCAAGGGGTCAGGCCTTTTAGAGTTATTTCCCTTTGTAGTTCTTGTTTCAGCTGAGGTGATGGCACTGGCCGGGGGTATACGTGCCCCACTGGGCACTTTTGTCTAGTTTACAGGTGTCACGTCCTTAGACAATCCTTCACCAGGATATGGACCTGTATATAAATTCATGAATGATACAAAAACGAATAAAAGATTTCTAGAGAATTTCGGAATGCATCTGAAACCTGTGAAGGTGTGTTTCATAATTAAGAGCTGTAATTAAATTGAATTCTTGTTCTAGAAAGGAAGTTTGGTGCTGTTTTCCCGTGTCCGACTGAATAATTTTAATGTAAAATCTGTGATAATTTATATACTCTATGTGGTAAAGTGAAATTATGGCCACTAAATTGGGAGAAAATATAGGTTAGAACATGTATTCATTAAAGACCAGGATCCAATTGTTCAAAGCATTATTAGCTTAACGAGCTTGTTAATGGTCATATTGTTAACTGTTCAAGCAAGTACAATATCAAAAATTTTGTAATTTTTGCTGAAAAAATGTGAGCAGCTTTTGCTTTTGCAAAAGCTGCTCACATTTTTTTCAGCAAAAATATAAGCATATTTGCCAAATTAAATGATTTAAGTTTTAACAATTCGTTAACTAACAACGTCATCAATTTTGAACAACTGGCCCCTGATGTATAGTATTTTTGTTATTGTTTGTTTCAAAGCAAAGCATGGGCAGGTGAGCCACCCTGTTCTGTGATAGGTCTCATTTGTGGTAAACTTTCTCTCAGGATGAGATTTGATTAGGTAATAGGTGATAGGTAACCGGCAGATATAGAACCAGCAACTTCCTGATCACAAGTCAGAAGTGCATCTGACTGGATGTACCGAGGCTGGCACAGACTGGTTTAAAGTCTTTGATGAATGCATGTCATAAAAGACACATTTTGGTTTGTAGTGACTTGTATGGTTATTGGCTTTGATGTAAAATATTGTTAAGATTGTTATTATTTGTTAGCATTTGTTTTCCGTAGATGCTTAAGGGTAATGGGAACACCTGGCAGATTTTTCTGCCATTTTTCAAAGGGAGACAACTTTCGGGACTTCCTGTTCGCTTTTCTAGAAGCTCTGTCCCACAGAAAATGGGGTCTACTTTTAAAGGAAAAAATTTGCTCCTCAGGAGCAAATTCTGTCCTTTAAGAGTTGACCCCTATTGACATGGGAGCCAAAATACTTTCACAGGAGTTGCCTCCCCTGAAGTCGTTCTCATTCCCCTTAAGGTGAATGGATACAGTGGGTTTTTCAACGAAAAATTCCATCCTTTAGAATAGTGATGTCCGTGCGGGCGGGCGGCCGGGCAGGCATCTGCGTTCCGGTTTGCCTTTTGGTTAACCCTAAAAAACCCGTCCATAATGCCATTTGGCTTTTTCTTGTTACAATGGAGACAACTTTCAAGACTTCCTGTTCGCTGATCCATAAACGGAATCCATCTGCAAAAGGTGGTCTATTCTTAAAGAAAAGAATTTGCTCCTTAAAAGCACATTCTTTCCTTTAAGAGTAGACCCCAGTAGATCCGAGCCAAAATTATTTTTGCAAAAGTTGCTTCTTGTGAAAGTGTTTCTGTTCCTATTAATTGATGTAGAAGGTGCTGATTAGACTGAGATGTACAGGCTGATCTGGAACTTTGTTGTAAGCAAGAGCCAAAAAACAAGTTTTCTCATGAAGTGACTCGTATAGTATGATAGTAATGTACATGTCAAGGTGTTCCAATATTTAAAGTAATATCAGTGATTAAGGGGCCCGGGAATGGGAACACCTGGCAGATTTTTCCGCCATTTTTCAAAGGGAGACAACTTTCGGGACTTCCTGTTCGCCTTTCTATAAGCCCTGTCCCACGGAAAAAGAGGTCTACTCTTAATGGAAAGAATTTGCTCTGCAGGAGCAAATTCTTTCCTTTAAGAGTTGACCCCTATTGACATGGGAGACAAAAATACTTTTTAAGGAGTTGCCTCCCCTGAAGGTGTTCCCGTTGCCCTTAAGAAATAATTTTTCTGTGATGTAACATGATGTTCTTACATTGTAAGAGGGTGGATTGGAAAATATTGATTCACAATAGCAAAGCCCAAGTGAAGTAATATTCACCTCAGGGTAGTTCACCAGAACGTGGGCCTCTGTAGGTAAGAGCGCTGTGTTTTAATCATTTGGTTTCTCAGGGCTGTGGGATCCAAGCCTGGCTTGGGTCACATGTGAGATGCCAAGTCCTGCAGCAGGTCAGATAGTTTTTCTTTGGATACTTTGTTTTTTGCCCAGCTGAATATGTGAAATAATCTTGAAAGGGCTGTCAACCACCCTCCCCCACCAATGAGCTGTCAACCCCCACCAATGAGCTGTCATCCCCCCCCCCCTCCCCCCCCCCCCCCCCAAAAAAAAAAGATAAAAAATAATCACAATAAAACATAGGTAAGGAAAAATTATTTTGATCCTAACATGATGCATAAAAGATTTGTATCTTTGTAGCACCTTGGATGTTAGTTAATATATTAAACCACTTAATCCTGGTCATTATTTATATACATCGGTGAAGGTCATAAAAAAATTATGCTCTGAAAATCTCACTGTTAACCCATAAAATGCCAATCATGACAATTGTTGTCTGCTTTGCCATCCGCTGGTTACCTTAAAAGTATTTTTTGCAAACGGTGTGGACCCAGATCAGACTGCTCCTATAGGATCAGTATGATCTGGGCCCACACTGTTTGCCTATATGCAAAAATATTTTTAAAAAATTTGCAAAAAAAAATTCAGCAGAAGACATAAGCAGAAGACATTTTCAGATGTGATTAAGGGTTAAGTCTGTTTGTGCAGAAGACATGGGCAGCATTATGTCAAATGGGTTGTCTGAATACATGTAGATGAAGTACATCAAAATTGTTATCCTTATAAATGCCATTGAAAAACTGCATCTGAAAGTGTCGTCTGCTTATGTCATCTGCTGAATCTTCTTGCAAAATTATTAAAATCTTTTTTACATACAGGCAAGCAGTGTGGATCCAAAATGACCTTTAAAGTAAATGGCAGACGACAAAGCAGACAACAACCAGTGCTTCAGCTGAAGTGCACGACCTGCCGGATGCTTTTAGCTTTATGAGTGTTACCATATATGGGTATGGCGGCCATTTTGGTCATGTGACCTGGACCTAAAAAGATTCCCCCAATAAATGCGCCTTATCGTAAGGAGCAAAAATATATATCTAATACTTTAGTACTGTATTCTGAATCGTTTGCAGGATAAAATGCATTCTTACTTTTCCAATACAAAAGCATATGTGTCAAAGTTTGACCTAGGCACAAAGAATGTCAAGGTCAACCCAGGGCACCATTTTAGCACTTTATGATGGTCCCAGATGCTATTTATCAAGTTTCGTGGGAATCTGCCCAGTGGTTCTGGAGAAGACTATTTTTGAAGGGTTTTTACCATATATGGCTTGGCGGCCATTTTGGTCATGTGACCTGGACCCCATGAGCAAATTTTGGTTTTACCCATCCCATAGAGGCTCCATATGAAATTTGACTTCAATCAGCCCAACGGTTTCCGAGGAGAAGCAGTTCGAAAATTTTCACATTTTTCGCCTCGGCGAGGCTATACTAAATGGAATGTAATATTTGGCAAGTTCATTGGTTAGATCTCATTGATATCTATCAGTATGCCAAAAATTATTTATTTTCGCAATAATTCTTCACTACCTCCGACGTTTCGGCTTTTTACGGCCTTTTTCACGGATTGTTCTTTCAAGCTATCACATATTTTTACTATTCATCTGTCCACCATATTGAATGTTTTTGATAAAAAGCAGAAACGTTGGAGGTAGTGAAGAATTATTGCGAAAATAAATGTTATAAAACTGTTTGTGCGTCAAAGGTAAAAATTATTTAGATATTCCAATCGGTTAAGTCACTATCACCAATTTTTACAAACTGGTTACGGAGGGACGGACAGACAGACTGACAGAATGACACATTGATTTTAGGGCACTCTTAGAAAATCAACCGACTTCAGGCGGTCGCTTTTTCTGCGGGTCGTGCAATTGTCGTGATTGGCATTTTCGGTTAATAAATTTATTTGTTCATTACATTCATCAAACTTGGCAGATTGGTGCAACAAAAATTTTAATGTGATTTCACCCTACCTGGTATATTGGTGCCTCATATGATGATTTCATTGGCTTCAGATGTCATTTGGAAACCATCTGTTTCAGTCATTAAAAACCTTCATTTGCTTTGACAATAAATTGTCTTTGCTGCTTGATTAATAGTAAATATTTACATTCTCACTGTATTTAGAGAAACTCGCTATAGATAACTGTTGGAATGCAATATTGTTCATACCATAATGAATACTTTGACTCACATGATGTCTCCTGATCATTAAGCAATGTTCAATCATGGTTCTGAACAATATGATTGGATGATGGCGATGTTATTATGTTAACGGTGCTCTTCCTCCGCTGTTAATATATATTTAGGAATACCGGTACTGCATGCATGTGTTTTCTTCTTTCAATTTTGGCCCGGAATGCAGAATTTTTGTCACATAATGGATGAAAAATAATGTAAATAAAGGTAATAAAGGTAATTTATTCACTGTTATTTGACGGCCCCCCACCATCGGGGATTGAAGAAATATATGGGCTGCACGATACTTCCACCCAGAGCTAAATCTGACCCACACACGAGTACTGGTAAACCGCTTAGAGGATCTAAGCCTGCATGGGCAAAGATGTACCAATCGGACCGTCCATGCATATAAACCCTATTGGTTTCATTTGGCGACAGGGCTTGAGATGTCATTTCGTTTCAACGTCGGGTAAAAGTCCCACAAAATTGGAAGCAACGTCTCTAAAATGACCTTTACAGTGTTGACAGGGTTGTTAAATCTCAAAACAAACAAAAAACAATGTTATTTGAAGTCTATTGTCATAATTATCCCTTATGTTAATTCATCTAAGTTCATTAGAGCTTCTACCGGCCCCGATAGCTCAGTTGGTAGAGTGTCCGCTCCGGGGAACGGGAGGTCTCGGGTTTGATCCCGGGCCGCGACATACCAAAGTTGTTAAAAATGGTACTAGCTGCTCCTCGTTTGGCACTCAGATTTACGGGGTAGATCTAGGACTGGTCGATCCAGTGTCAGGATAATGTGACTGGATGTGGTATCATGTAATGTGTCTGGGACATGATACTTCAGTGAGGCAGCACTATAAACGTGAGCATTGAGCTCCCTGTCGCAACCAGACACCGTCGTGATATGACTGAAAAATTGTTGAAAGCGACGTTAAACCCGAATTCACACACACACACTCATTAGAGCTTCTATTTTATATTTCCCTGGTCAGTCCACATCACATATACCTGTCGGTCTCAAGGTTTTGTTCTGTCTCCAGTTACCTATTAAATGTACAGTATGCATGCATCATTTCTTCTATTTTCACTCTCATTGCAAGTATGGTATGTGTGTTGTATTCTAAAACTAGGTTATTTGTATTGAAGGAGTTGTTATAGTAACACATCAGGGTCCAGTTCAAAACTAATGGTGCCATTAGTTAATGTATTCTCATAACTTTGATCATTTGATTTGACAAATACCGGTATGCAAATATTTTTGCTGAAAAAAATGAGAGCAGCAAAAATAAATAATTATGAATTCAACTTTTTTTCAGCAAAAATAACACTTATTTAGGAATTGGACTTGCTGGAATAGTTAAAGATTTTACCACTGACGAGCTCATAACAATGTTTTAACAACTGATCCCTGGTTCCTAGGACATTCATCTAAAGGCATTGTTTAATGGTCTCACCCTTCCTTGTCACATTCCTAGACAAGTTTTCTATTCATTTGAAAGTTCATTTTACAATTCTGGCATTTTTCAACATCTGTGACAGATGCAGAAATCAGCTCATGATGTTATTAAATCATTCATGGTCATTTCTATATAATGTTCATAAAATTATGTTACTTTGCACTGTAAGTATTCAATTTTTCTATATAATCCTAACAATTTTTGGATACAGATAGCTCTGTGGTTAGTGCACTTGCCTCTGATGCTAGAGGTCCCGGGTTCGATCCCCGGCAGCGGCTATAAAATTTCGGTGTCCGAACATGCTCCATTGGCATCCTTTGCAGGGATGACTGTCATAAAGTGCGCCGTCCTTCGGATTGGGACGTTAACTGGAGGCCCCTGTGCAGAGAGAACCATCCCCTGTGCAGGTTAAAGAACCCTACCATAATTACATGATTACTGTGTAGGCTTTCATCCTGCAAAACCTGGAATGTATGTAATATATACACCTGCCTAGAATGTCCGCGAGGGAGTATGGCAGTATGTAAAGAAAGAAAGAGAGAAAAAGAAAGAAAGTCCTTATAAAGGAAAGCCGGCATAACCTTTCTTGTTCAATGGAAGTGGGATTTGCATTACCGGGTATTAGCTTTTTCCTGATTAAAAATAAGTTTTTACCTGCTCCAAAGAATAAAATTTAGGTTTGCAAGAATATTACATACATGAACCCAATAATTACTTTCAAGAGCATAGATTCAGGGAATTTCTAAGAACTACCTCACTGAGGCTGTTCGGATGAGCAACCTAAAAATCCCCCCCCCCCCCCCCACACCAAAAAAAAAAAAAAAAATCACCTGAAAAATTCCACATCTCCATCCATCCAAGACAGCAATACATTTCAGTAGATTTTATTGGTTTATTCCACGATAATAGTAATACCACCCCCCCCCCCCCCCCCCAACACACACACACACATCAGGGCTTGGAGAAATGGGCTGCATGGTGCTTCCACGCAGAGCTGAAAACGACTGTGCACATGAGTCCTGGTAAACCGCTTAGAAGGTCTAAGCCTGCACAGGCAAAGTGGTGCAAGTCAGACCGCCCATGCATATAAACCCTTTTGGTTTCACTGGACAGCAGGTCTTGAAATGTCATTTCATCTCAGTGTCGGGTAAAAATCCCACAAAATTGAAAGCAACATCTCCAAAATGACCTAAATAGTGTTGACGGGGACATAAAACCTCAATTCAAACAAACAAACAAATCTTTTCCAATGCAAAAAGCACCTTATCTTGAGCTATGAACTGACTGATGCACAGTCTGATCTGGAGCTTTGTCTCATGACGTGGCACATATTATTGTCATTGGCCTGTTAGTGTTAGTACTTTAAACATTTGGAACACCTAACTTGTTACAAGTTGGATATTTGAATGGGTAAAAGCCAACCAAGACCTGGAATATTTTGATTTGCAGAGTCTTATTTGTCCTGTTCATAAATATTGTTGGCATTTTAATATTTTTAAGCAGGACAAATTTTACGCCATGTTTAGTTTAGCATGATAAATGTTATATAACCTGGGGATATGTTCTTCTACATATAGTATCTACAGTACATGAATTTATTATTTGAAATGAATGATGCTCTTTCATTTGTTACTGGTTTGTTGTTTGCTATATTAGATTTATTTTCTTAGTGTGGGATACTTCATGTACAATATACATCGTGCTACTTGTGATAATGTATTATTATGCAAATCTAGTTATCACGTGAACAAGAAATGGTTGCTCTTGTAGCGTTCTCTTTAACCCATGTCATTAAGACCACCTCACTGAGCATCAGTATAGGAATGAATTTCATTTTTGTGGATTTTATCGATGTGTAAACTCGAAGCCCCTATAAAATACACAAAAATTTCGAGCTTCATGCAGTTTGCGAGTGATTCATCAGAGTTTACACAGATGAAATCCACATAAATGATAAATCATTCCTTATAATTCCAATATTGTATATTCATTCTTATATTCATTCTTATATTCATTCTTACGTTTTCGAAAGAATTCCAAAACTTGACCATTTTGGTCAAGTTTTAGAATTCTTTCGAAAACGTAAGAATGAACTTACCAATGGCCACAGCAGAATGATTATTCAATTCGAAGCTGCCACCTTTGAAAGAAACCCAAGCAAAAAAAAAATGTCTCTAAATTCCGTTTATTTGTCTTCTTACATTTACGTTTTCAGTAGTTTCCCATCTTTGATTGAACAATGTTGACTTCACTTCATATATACGATGATTTAACACGCAGGTTTTAAACATGCTCATTGATGTCATGGTATATTACTACCTGTGTCTGTGTGAACTAGTTCTGAGATTCTTGCTCATGGAATTTATATAAAGCTTTTATTTCAACCACTCAAATTGATGGAAATGTTCATAATGATGAAGAACTGGAATTTTACAGGGGTAAAACATTAGTTTAATTATTTTTGCACAAAAACATACATTGTGACTACTCGTCAGAACTGCCTTGATGAGCCTCAAACAAGACATTACGAAAACACACCTATTCAAATATATTGGTAAAATATTACTACCAAAAAATGAAAATTTTCAGATAAAAATCCTGATATTTTTTGTATTTCTGCTCAAAACATAGATTGTGGGTACTCGTTAGAACCGTCTCCGCGAGGCGGTTCTAACGAATACTCACATTCTATGTTTTTGAGCAGAATTAAGAAAATAATCTATACCCCTGTAAACCCCAGTTTTACTGTATAAAAGTGGGGTTTAAGGGGGTCAAAATTATATAGGCGTGTTTTCATTATGGTTGAAAAAAATATCATTATGATAACACATCCATGTGACATAAACTCCAAAACTGTTATTTTACTCATGAAAATTTATGATATTTCTCTTATTTTTTAACCCCAAACATAGGTTGTATATGCTCGTTAAAACCACCTCATTGGTGCGATTCTAACGAGTACCCACAACCTATGTCTTGGAGTAGAAATAAGAATATCAATGTTTACCCCTGTAAACCCCAATTTTCTCTATTTAAAGTGGGGTTTAAGGGAGTGTTCAATGAATTTAATTCCAATAATATGAAAGATGTCACTTTATCACACAGGTGTATTATTGTAATTATAAAAATACCAATTTTTCACAAGAGAAAAAATGTCATTTTAATTCATGAAGGAATGGTATATAATCGTGATAGAAATTTCATTGGAAGAGCATTGTTGATAATTTGGGGATATTGTGTCTTATGTCTCCATTAAAAGCATATGCTTCGGGTACTTGTGAAAATCGCCGCATTAGGTGATGCAACAAATGTGTCTAACAAGAAATTAGAAAAATTATCATGATGTTCCTACATTTTGGGACAGATGGGCCTAAGGAAACAGTGCAGACCTAGATCAGACTGCTCCTACACTGTTGCACCTTTTGGACTCTTTGTTGGATCATAAACAAATTTGTTAAAATTTTAGGAGAATTTCAGCCAGTCTTCAAGGAGTCCAAATTTTTAGGTTTTTTACGGTATGTGATGAATATTGATGACATTTATTAACCCTTCTCTTGCTGAATATTCACCCATTTCATTATATCAACCAATCAAATTACTTGATGTAATTTATTGCTATAAATTCGTAAACTGAATGCCAAACAGTGTAGATCCTGATCAGATGGCTTCTTCAGAAGCCATCTGATCTTGATCTACACTGTTTGCAAAGATAGGGGTTGTCGTGAACAGCAAGATAAGGGTTGAGACACTTTTTGAATATATTGTATGCCTTTACAGGAAGAATTTGACTGAAAGTGAGATGGTTATACTGAATGTCAAGGGCAGCAAACTCTTTTCTTTTGAAAGGGGGCCAATCTTCACATTTCATTATTTCATATGGTGGTGTGTCTCTTTTGCCTTAATCACTGTTGGGAAACAAACTCCGTGGTAGCTATCATTTGTGCTTACGTCACACGTTAGGAAGTTTGTTCGGGTACGATTTATGTTCGGAAAACAGGTATTTCCATTTCTTTCTTCAATACCTTCCATTTGAGAAATTTGACATGTAGCGCAGTAGGTGGCGCATAAATTCCCATTTCTTTGGCTATTTTCATTATCTGTGTGCTTCCCATGGTTGCCGAGAACACTTGGGACAAAACTCCGAAAAACTGTCTGTTAGCGAACACGGACAGTTCAAGAAAATCCTCTTTTTTCATGGCCCACAGAAGAAAAGTTCTGATAACAGGTTCGCTTCGAAGCACCTTCGTCACTTACCTACACCCATCCCTTTGACAGCAGCAGAAAATCCCTCGTCGAAGTGTTGGAAGAGAAAAAAGTAATAAAATAATAGCGTGCACGGACGTCGGCCACGAGCAAACTGAGATAGCTTCCACGGACGGTCTTTCCCGAAGGGTTTTGCAGATTTACTAACACGCTTGATATGCATATTTCCTCTCTTTTAAGCTACACGGAGTTCGTTTTCTCAATAGGATAAACTTGTTTCAAAATTTGAGTAAATTGTTTAACAAAAACTAGGTTTCATTTTTTTTCTCTAAACGAAGATTTGTATCGTGTCAGTCGCTTTCTAGTTCAGTGAGCAAAGCGACTCGCAATTTGTTCAGTGTGATTCAGCGATGTTCCATGTGATTCTACGAAGAGTGGTTTGTTTGTATTGGAGTTTGACGGCCCATTAAACACTATTTTAGGTCATGTTTGAGACGGTCAGTTTACTTCATCATCCACACTTTCCCTGGGCAGGCATATACGTAAGCGGTTAACCGGTGCAGTGCACATTCTTTCGCCAGAAACTGACAACTTCCCTTCTTGAAACAGCGGAAGGGAGAGAATGACGGTAGAAAAGATTTCATAATCAATCTCCACGAAAGAATTTTGCCGACTACGAAGAGTGACTTCCGAAAATTGAGAAGAGAGTCCGTATTTAAATCTACAACAGGTCTACAATAAAAGCGAGTGTTTTTCAATCTGTCGACGCATTTTCGTTTGGTTTCCTTGGATTTGTACGACCCAAACAACACTAAGTTATATCGAGCAAGACAGTTTACGTAACCACATTTTATCTTCCCTGCAGCTGCTGTTGTGCCATGTGGCGGCCGTAAAAAATCACCCGTGCATCAACCTAGTGCATATTATATTTTCTGGTTCTTTGGGATAATTGACCTTCTTTAGAGAATTTATTTATCTTCACTGCAGCTGCTGTTATGTTCTGTGTCGGTCGTACAAAGTCTCCCCGTACATCATAATAGTGCAGATTATATTTTCTCATTGAGTGCATTTAGAATAATATTGAAAATAGAATTCTGCTTAAGCCAGTGCCGTTGTTGCACATTTCAGTACTGGTCATGAATAGACTCAATAAAACCTGTCTGCTATTTTCGTTTATTTGATGTATTCTTTGCGTCCAAAGGATCTAACTATTCAGAATTTATTTATTCATCAAGAACTGTGGAAATTATTTTGCCAGAGGCTGACACCTGCCTTTCACGAAACCACACAGAGAGAGAGAGAGAGAGAGAGAGAGAATTACCAAAGAAAATATTTCAATGTTATTTCAATGTTGCCGAACAGGCGGGGATCGATTATCAGTCAGACACGTTTTCGATAAATTTCTGAAAAAAGGTAGTCCTTTGGAACTGAAAACTATTGGGTGTGCACGATTTTTCTGGGCACGACTAGCTTATTTCGGCCGACCAGGCCTCATGCGTAATCCTCAACTATTCCCTATTAAATCCCGCAGTCGAATAAATGATTACAAAGGACTAGTAAATATATATAACCCACTGACACCATTACCTGATTTACCTACATATGTGAGAACATAAAGGCCCGGTCTATGTGCAAAATGTGTAAAGTAGTCTGTATGTGCTCATATTCATATCAGAAAAAAGAGCTGATCCACTCACACTAAAAAGGTTTTTTTACAAAATTCATACATGTATGTTTACTTGTATGCGGGTCGGTTTCAACTCTTCAATGGAAGCATAATGCAGCCCATCTATTTCTTCAAGTCCCGATGTACGGGGCCGAACCATTTTAGATATCAGAACGCAACGATTTAATCACTTTGGAATCTACATGTCGCCCGAATGCCCACACCAAATTTCACCTGCATCTAATAATTTCACATGTCGAAATTGTGAATTTTACAACAGACGGGCTTACGTGCAGACCATAGACGGAAAACGGACAGCAAACCACAGCATAATGTTACCGATGCTCCAGATGTGCAACATACAGAAAATAAAAATAGCCTACATGCGCACGAGACTTAAATGTTAGCCTCCACGGACACGGATTGGAAATGATAGCTTCCACGGATATGATTAAGAATGTTAGCTTCCACGGACGAGTGCAAAAATGTTAGCTTCCACGGACATGGATTTCCATAAACAAAATGCATGTATTAATCATTGTTGCTGCTAGTAATATATAATCAGCATATATTTATTTGCCATTTTACCTGAAAAATTAATATTGCAGCCATGGAACACCAGCCAGCAGTGTGTCGTTATTGTGGTAAAATTTTTCGGAGCCGTTCAGGTCTAAGTGACCATGAAAGGAGTCATATCATTCAGGCGTTATACAGATGATGTACCCACTATCTCCTTATACTAGTGACACACGAAGGCCTTGTCAAACGTGTGGCATCGATATTCGCTACCGCCTTACAGTCTGGGAGGTCGTTTGATGAATTTCAAGATGGCCGCCATGTGCATCTTAGATTTTGTTTGTTTGATTTGAGTTATGACGTCCCCGTCGTCACTGTAAAGTCCATTTTAGAGACGTTGCTTCCCGATCAACTGTTACCCGACATTGAGATGAAATGAAATCTCAAGCCCTGCCACCCAATGAAGCGAATAGGGTTTATAAGCATGGACGGTCAGACTCGCACCGCTTTGCCTAGACAGGCTTAGATCCTCTGAGCGGTTTACGTAGCTCTCACCTTTATACTTGACAATATTTACATAAGATTTGGTACTAAGTTATTTAGACAAGTTGTGGGTATTCCGATATTTAATAATTGCGCACCCATTGTGGCTGATCTGTTTTTGTTTTCTTATGAGAGAGACTTCATGATGTTCCTTTCTGCTGAAAACCAGTCTGAAATCATTGAAGCTTTTAGCTCCACTTCTCGACATTAGGATTATTTATTAAATACTGACAATACCTATTTCGATGGTTTGATCAGTCAAATTTACCCCCTGAACTGCAGGTGAATAAAACAAATTCTTCTGATACCGAGGCCCCGTTTTTGGATTTACATCCGTCTTTTATGGATGGGTTTGTTTTTTGCAAAATTTATGATAAACACGATGATTTTGATTTTGAGATTGTAAATTTGCCTTTTGGGGATGGTGATGTTCCTCGTACGCCATACTATGGCGTTTATATTTCGCAATTAATTCGATTTTCCAGAGTGTGTAGTCAGGTACCTGATTTTAACACTCATAAAAAGTTGTTAACTGCTTAACTTCCTAATCAGGGTTATCGGTACCATAAACTACGCAAAGCCTTTTCAAAATTTTATACACGTCATTCTGATTTAATTTCAAAATTCAATATTGGACTTAAATCTCTTCTGCAACAAGGTCTATCGGGACCCGAATTTTATGGTGACTTAGTATATAAATTCAGAAAAATATATAACCGCAATGACTTCAGCACCCAATTTCGTGAAATCATTCTTCGATATAAAAAGGTTGGGTACAACATAAATGTTACACGACAGACTGCATGCATGGTGGTTAACCCAGTCACGGTTGACAACTCTGCTTCTCTCTTTAATTGCAAGCCGGTGGGTCAGGATTCAGATTCTATGACGGTTCTAGCGCAAAGGCTTACTTAGAATTAGAGAGATGTAATTCAATGTAATGTTGGTTGGTATCTGATGCTCTGTCTCTGGTCGGGTCCATCGGAGCCTAACTGTTGGTTTTCTTTGGTTTCTCGCTGTCGAGTCCTCACCGTTGTTTCGTCTCTGTGGTTTTTATATTTTGTGTTCACGGAGATGTTGCACTGGTGAGTTAGGAGGCGTTCAAGTGGACTGAACTATTTATTTGTTTCATTTGTGACGGAAGTAAGGGCGAAGATTGTGGCCACGTAAAATCGATTTAAGCCCCCAGTGGAATTCGTTTCACTAACCGTTCCAATGCGGTTCTTCTGTCGTGGTTTATTTTTGTTATGGTTTGTCTTTGGGTGTTTGTGTCGCTTATATTATTTTGTTTTGGATAGCCAATGGGCCATTCTGTGGAAAAGTAACTGTCCTTTTGGCTTTCCGCTATTGGTGTTTCCATTAGTTTTTGTTGTTTCATGTTTGTGTTTCTTTCCCTTTGGTGTCTCTGATGGGAGCTGTGGGTTGTATCGATTCCTGATCACTGCATTCACTTCTATTTTACAAGTACTTGTATTAGGAGATAATATTCCTTTAATATACAAGAGAGGTTTAAACATAAGCTCCCTTTTTCATCAGTGCTTTATTATCTCTGTCCTCTCCGTAGTAACTGATAACAATTGGAACAAGTTTTCCTTAACTATTTGTCCTGGCTGTTTTCAGTTACCACGGAGAGCACAAATGCAGCGAAAGAAATAATTGAAAGGAAGATCCATCAATACACAGAGGTGATAAAAACATAATATCACATTACATTGATTCATATTTTTCCTATTGGTGAACAGCGAATTCGAGGAGTTACTATCAAAAATAGTCTACCCATGCCTTTGTAGGTTTGTTTTGCTGCAGAAAGACTTGGCCAAACTAGTTAGTCTGGCCCAGAAAACATGAACACTTCATATTTTCCAGTTCTTTGGTGTATTCCTTGCTCCCAAAGGATAGTCCTTTTATAGAACATATTTGTTACAGCATCTGTTTGGGGGCCTGATTGGTATGGCTACTTTCATGGTCACTGAAACCTGAACGGCTCCGAAAAATATTTCCACAATTACGGCACACTGCTGGCTGGTATTCAATGGCTGCAATTAATAATTTTATAGGTAGAATGGCAAATGAATATATGCTGATTATATATTACTAGCAGCAATAATGATTAATACATGCATTTTGTTTATGGAAAGTAGAAGTAAAACAAAGATCAGGAATCGATACAATTAACTTACTCCACCCATCAAAGACACCAAAGGGAAAGAAACAAAAACATTAAGCGACCAGACCATAATGGAAACCTAAACAAAGGAAGGCCCTAAAAACAGTTACTTTCCCACGAAATGGCCATATGGCCATCCAAAATAAAAAGACACAAGTGATACACACAGTAAGTAACAAACAACAACATAAATAAATCGCCACAGAAGAGCTGCCTTGGAACGGTCAGTGGAAAGATTTCCACTTGGGGGCTTAAATCGTTTTTACGTGGCCAAAATCCTCGCCCTTACTTCCGTCGCGATTTAGACAAATAATTTGTTCAGTCCGCATGAAGGCCTCCTAACTCATCAGTGCAACATCTCCGTGAACACAAATAATCAAACACCCACGCCATTCTACCTGTAAAATTGTTAATTGCAGCCATGGAATACCAGCCAGCAGTGTGTCGTAATTGTGGAAACCCGTGTCCGTGGAAGCTAACATTTTTTGCACTCGTCCGTGGAAGCTAACATTCTTAATCTTATCCGTGGAAGATATCATTTTCAATCCGTGTCCGTGGAAGCTTACATTTAAGATTCGTGTGCATGAAGGCTATTTTTATTTACTGTATGCTGTACATCTGGAGCATCGGCAACATTATGCCGTAGAGGGAGTTCGATTTTCTACCAGGCCATTGTAGTGGAAGTCAAAGTGTGCACGTTCTTCCCATGGTTTCCATGTTCTTGCACCGGTGTGATCGAACGACGTCTGGTAGATGTTTGGTTGACTGGTACACAGACCATCTATTTCTTAAATAGAAGTCTGTGTAGCAGTCTAGATAAACATCGGGTGCACACTAATGTCCGAAAATGGGGGTTAGTGGTGCGTTATCCCTTATATATCCACTTCGGGTGGTTAGAAATTAATAAAATTAGTATCAAATACAGTTTTAAGCTCCATTCTAAAAGATTAAAAAAATAAAATAAAAAAATTTAGGGGTCAATTTTTTAAGTTAATTTGTCCGGGAATTTCCCGGAAAATTAACTTCAGAAATGAACCCATAAAATTTTAAAAATGAAAAATAAGTTTTAATAATATTTTAGAATTGAGCTTAAAATTTTATTTACTACTAGTTTTATTAATTTCTAACCACCCGAAGTGGAGATATTAGGGATAACGCACAACTACCCCCATTTCCCGGACAAAATACCAACCATTTCCCGGACGATACGCGGACATTAGTGTTCGCCCTTTCGCCGCCATCTTTGTTACGTATGGTGTGGCGTATCTACCAGAGAAACCCACGCTTTAGTCTGGTTCGACCAGAGTGACGTCACGACTTTCTCGCCATGCTACCAGACCGCTACCAGACTGTGTTCGATCACACTTTGGTTAACCACTTGTTAACCATGGTTGACCACGGTACCTGGTCTAACTACTTCGTAGTTTGCTGTCCGCTTTCCGTCTATCGTCTGCACGTAAGCCCGTCTGTTGTAAAATTCACAATTTCGACATGTCCAGAACCATGTTAGATGCAGGTGAAATTTGGTGAGGGCATTTGGGCGACATGTAGATTCCAAATTGTTTAAATCGTTGCGTTCCGATATCTAAGATGGCTCGGCCCTGTTCATCGGGGCTAGAAGAAATAGATGGGCTGCATTATGCTTCCACGTAGAGTTGAAACCGATCCGCATAAAAGTAAACATACATGCATGAATTTTGCAAAAATCGCTTTTTTGTGTGGATCAGCTCATTTCTGCCTGATATGAACATGAGCACATACAGACTACTTTACAAATTTGCACATAGACCGGGCCTTTATGTTGTCGCATATGCAGGTAAATCAGGTAATGGCCTAAGTGGATTATATTTTCTTGTCTTTTGGAATCATTTATTGGACTGCGGAATTTAATAGGGAACAATTGAGGGTCACTGATGAGGCCTCGATGGCCGAAACAAGCTAGTCGGGCCCAGAAAAATATTGAACACCCTATAGTTTTCAGTTCCAAAGGACTACCCCTTTTTCAGAAAATGATCGAAAACGTGTCTGACTGATGATCGATCCCCGCCTGTTCAGCAACATTGAAATCTTTTCTTTGGTAATTCTCTCTCTCTTCTGCTGATTCGTGAAAGGCAGGTGTCAGCCTATGGCAAAATAATTTCCACAGTTCTGGTTGACCACCTATGAATAAATTATGAATAGTTAGATCCTTTGGACGCAACGAATACACCAAATAAACGAAAATAGCAGACTGGTTTTATTGAGTCTGTTCATGACCAGTGCTGAAATGTGCAACAACGGCCACGCCCTCTAGCACCCGCTTAAGCAGAACTCAATTGCACGACCCGCAGAAAAAGCGACCAACTGAAGTCGGTTGATTTTCTAAGAGTGCCCTAAAATCATCGTGTCATTCTGTCAGTCTGTCTGTCTGTCCGTCCGTAACCCGTTTGTAAAAATTGGTGATAGTGACTTAACCGATTGGAATATTTAAATAATTTTTGGCATACTGATAGATATCAATGAGATCTAACCAATGAACTTGCCAAATATTACATTCCACTTAGTATAGCCTCGGCGAGGCAAAAATGTGAAAATATTCGAACTGCTTCTCCTCGGAAACCGTTGGGCCGATTGAAGTCAAATTTCATATGGAGCCTCTATTGGATTGGTAAAACCAAAATTTGCTCATGGGGTTCAGGTCACATGACCAAAATGGCCGCCAAACCATATATGGTAAAAACCCTTCAAAAATAGTCTTCTCCAGAACCACTGGGCAGATTTCCCTTAACCTGATAAATAGCATCTGGGACGTAGGCCCATCATAAAGTGCTAAAATGGTGACCCTTGGTTGACCTTGACATTCTTTGTGCCTAGGTCAAACTTTGACACATATGCTTTTGTATTGGAAAAGTAAGAATGCATTTTATCCTGCAAACGATTCAGAAAACAGTACTAAAGTATAAGATATATTTTTGCTCCTTACGATAAGGCGCATTTATTGGGGGAATCGTTTTAGGTCCAGGTCACATGACAAAAATGGCCGCCATACCCATATATGGTAACACTCATAAAGCTAAAAGCATCCGGCGGGTCGTGCACTTCAGCTGAAGCACTGGTTTTCAATATTATTCTAAATGAACTCAATGAGAAAATATAATCTGCACTATTATGATGTACGGAGAGACTTTGTACGGCCGACACAGGGCATAACAGCAGCTGCAGTGAAGATAAAAAAGTTCTCTAAATGAACTTGATTATCCAAAGGACGAGAAAATATAATCTGCACTAGGCTGATGTACGGGTTGACTTTTTACGGCCGCCACATGGCACATGTTAAGCAGCTGCAGTGAAGATAAAATGTTTACTGGGTCGTACAACTCCAAGGAAACCAAACGAAAATGCGTCGACAGATTGAAATACACTAGCTTTTATTGTAGACCTGTTGTAGATTTAAATACTGACCCACTTCTCATTTTTTCGGAAGTCACTCTTCGTAGTCGACAACATTCTTTGGCGTTGATTGATTATGAAATATTTTCTTCCGTCATTCTCTCCCGGCCGCTGTTTCAAGAAGGGCAGTTGTCAGTTTCTGGCGAAAGAATGTGCATTGCACCGATTAACCGCTCATGTATATGCCTGCCCAGGAAAAGTGTGGATGAAGTAAACTGATCGGCTCAAAAATGACCTAAATTAGGGTGGAATGGGCCGGGCCGTCAAACTCCAATACAAACAAACGCTCTTCGTAGAATCAAATGGAACATCGCTGAACCACACTGAATAAATCGCGAGTCGCTTTGCTCATTGATTTAGAAAGCGACTAACACGATACATATCTTTGTTTAGAGAAACAGAATGAAAAGTAGAAGTAAAACAAAGATCAGGAATCCATACAATTAACTTACTCCACCCACCAAAGACACTAAAGGGAAAGAAACACAAACATGAAGCGACCAGACCATAATGGAAACCTAAACAAAGGATGGCCATAAAGACAGTTACTTTCCCACAAAATGGCCAACTTGCCATCCAAAATAAAAAGACACAAGTGATACACACAGTAAGTAGTAACAAACAACAACATAAATAAACCGCCACAGAAGAACCGCCTTGGAACGTTCAGTGGAAAGAATTCCACTGGAGGGGGCAACCTTGTTTTTGTTTAAACAATTTACTCTAATTTTGGATATATATAAACAAGTTTATCCCATTGAGAAAACGAACTCCATGTAGCTAAAAAGAGAGAAAATATGCATATCAAGCGTGTTTGTGAATCTGCAAAACCCGTTGGGAAAGATCGTCCGTGGAAGCTATCTCACTTTGCTCCTGGCCGACGTCCGTGCACGCTATTATTTTATTACTTTTTTCTCTTCCAACACTTCGACGAGGGATTTTCTGCTGCTGTCAAAGGGATGGGTGTAGGTAAGTGACAAAGGCGCTTCAAAGCAAACCTGTTATCAGAACTTCTTTTCTGTGGGCTATGAAAAAAGAGGATTTTCTTGAACTGACCGTGTTCGCTAACAGTCAGTTTTTCGGAGTTTTGTCCCAAGTGTTCTCGGCAACCATGGGAAGCACACAGATAATGAAAATAGCCAAAGAAATGGGAATTTATGCGCCACCTACTGCGCTACGTGTCAAATTTCTCCAATGGAAGGTGTTGAAGAAAGAAATGGAAATACCTGTTTTCCGAACATAAATCGTACTCGAACAAACTTCCTTAAGTGTGACGTAAGCACAAATGATAGCTACCACGGAGTTTGTTTCCCGACAGTGTTAATAATGTCTTGCTGAATAAAGTAATTTTGTCACACCCATTTCTGACTCTCAGCCCATCATATTCCTTAAATAGAGGGTCTTACATGAGTCTTCATGTACCAATAAGAGGTACCATTATATCACACAGATATTTTAAAGAGAATTCCATCAATAGCGTTGCCGTCCAACATCTTCAGTGATGCTGGACAGTGGTACTGCAGGGCATATTTTTTCTGTCTAGTCCCCAAACAATGAAAGAATCTTTTTCTTGCATACACTCTCCGGGATTCTGGAAGATTCTGGAAGTCATTTAGATGGTAGGCATGTAAGATTACTCAATTTTTATCTGGCCAGGATCACCGGACTAGGCCAAGACTATTCCAGGGTAAAATCCAGTATTTCCTAAAGCGGCTAGCATACTTCTAAAACTCAACCTACACTTAATATCAGAAAACATATGACCAAAGACATATAATTCTCTAACTTATGACTAAAATAAAGGTCCGTTCCGGTTATTCCAGGTCCGTTCCGGTTATTGGGTCCATTCCGGTTAGTAAACGTACCCTTGAATTTACTAAACGAGTAAAGGGAAAGGGATAAAATGCAAGGATTTGCCGAGCATTTTATCCCTTTTCCTTAACGAGTTTGATAAATTCAATAATACATGAGCACAAATGCAAGTTTCTATTTATCATACTACATTTAAAACGCATTTTATTCACGATTGTTTTATAAAAATGTCAATATTTGGCCGTTAGTAAGCACGACATTAAGGACGTCGTACATATAACATTACGGGATGAATCTAACTAATTTCCATATTTAATCCACAAGTGGACTATCAAATTTATTACATGTCATTATAACATTCTCAGACGCGACGTCATATTATAATGTAATTTATTCCTACAAATTCAATAACAATAACATACAGTGAAGATCCAGATCAGAAGGCTTCTCTTCTGCCCTCTAACCTGGATTTACATTATTTTTGAAGGTGGAGTATATCCTGTTTCATTGGTACAAGGGCTAAGATTACATTTTTTTTCTGGGTGTCTCTTTGCTTATGTTATGTTTTATGTTGTCTAACGGGCAAGTTTGTTAAACTCTCATACAGGTGAATTTTGACAATTTACCTTTTTTTCTCACAGAAACATTGTTCGAATGTCTAAGTTGGCAACATTTTGGATCATTTGACAAATGGCAGAAGAAAATCTGCAACATAAGATGGATGATCAGCAAAGGCTTAGATCAGACTGTGCCTCCAGTCCGATCAGAGTCTTTGCTGTCTAGGTAACTAAGGTTGGCTACTATGTTCCATAAGCTTTCAAACATTTCATCACGTTAACAAATCCGTGTTATGAGCACCCCAGAGGTATACATTATTTTTCTTATTTCTGCTCCAAGATATAGGTTGTGGCTACCGCCCACAACATATGTTGGGTTCATTATTTTGAAAAATATCATAAAATTATATCAGAAAAATAGCCATTTTTGAGATTTGAAAGAATGCATTATGTCACATGGACGTGTTATTGTAATGTGTGCCTTATCAGTGGGATGTGATGGGCATACTCTGGGGATTAGACAGGAAAAAAAACTTGACCCAAAGGAATGTGATAAAAGTTGATTCTATGGCAGGTGTAGATGAAGATATACATGTACTTAAATTTGAAGTGACCCCAAGGGTAGACTCAAGGCAGTAGAATTTGGACAAAAATTTGAAATTTATCTAATTCCCCATCTCCACTTTGGGGATACCGTTTATCTCTCAGTGGGTTAAAGATGGTCACACAAAGTGATTTAGTGTATTTATTCATATCTCCAAAATGGTTATCTACATATGATTTTCAAATGAAAATTTGTAATATTGTTCTTATTTATACTCAAAACATAGGTTGTAGGTGCTAGTCAGAACTGCCACAGCCTATGTCTTTGAGCAGAAAGTTAATGTATACCCCTGTAAACTCAAGTTTACTCATAATAAAATGGATTTTAACCCTTTTTGTACCAAATGGAATCTTATAGCAGAAGTCCATTTAAAAATTTAGGGGTGTCGGGTTGTGTTTTCTTGAAATTTAAGTTGAAAAATGGCTGAACTTTATGCAAACAGTGTAGGCCCTGATCAGATGCCGTGTTCTGATCTTGGCCTGCACTCTTTCCCAGGGTACTCTTTTGGGGGTTTCCGGTACAAAACGGATTAAGGGGCTGCTCATTTCCTGGACGTGTTGGCGTGATGTTGTTGAGAAATCTGGGGAAAATATAAAAATTTTGACCTCTTAAGTTTGTTGTTTTATTTAAAGCTCAAGATAAGGAAATAAAATATGTAGAAAAGGTTTTTGTTTGTTTTCCTTTTGTTGTGGACTGCAATTCCTCCCTTCAATTATCTACCTTGGTACTGTAGATTATATGCATAGCTTAAAGGGTTATAACCACACTCTATGCCCCCACCCATAGGGCTTGAAGAAATATATGGGCTGCATGATGCTTCCACGCAGAGCTGAATCCGGCCCACACACTAGTACTGGTAAACCGCTTAGAGGATCTAAGCCTTTCCAGGAACCGCAGTGCGAGGCGGACCATCCATACTAATGAACCCTGTTGGTTTAATTGGGTGACAGGGCTTGAGATGTCATTTCATCTCAATGTCAGGTAAAAGTCCCACAAAATTGGAAGCAACGTCTCCAAAATGACCTTTACAGTGTTGACAGGGATGTTAAACCTCAAATCAAACAAACAAATATAACCACACTCTGTTTTGTTTTGAGGTTAACGTTCCCATAAACACTGTAAAGGTCATTTCTTGTCATCATAAATAGTGACTTCCTTGAAGAGAGGGTGTGTTACAGACCACAATTCGTCCCTTCAATTATCTACCTTGGTAGATTATATGCATAGCTTAACGGGTTATAACCACTCTCTGACAACTGCGTCAGGGAGTCGACTCTTTGGCTCAGTGGTTAGAGCATTGGACTTTCACCCAAATGACACAGGTTCTATTCCAACTATACGCGGGAATTTTTTCCAGCTATGCTTCTTTCGTTTGTTACGGCCTTTGGAAACCTTTATGGTCTGTGGTGGTGACATAAATGAACAAAATATGCTAACCTCTACTGGAGGGTAGATCTGACTATACCCCAACTTTAGAACATTTTTGTCGCCCTTGCTATTAGCGTGGCGCAATTTAGGCGTCCGGTTTTCCGTCCGTTCGTCCATTTCCGTTTGTCAAGGCGTCAACATTTGCGACCACCCTAGCGTTCACCCTAATGGTCAAGTTCATTTCTCAAGAACTATAAGCGCTTCATTAATGATACTTGGTACAAACTTGTATCTGGGGATGGCAACTTAAATGCAAGCATCCATATATGACCTTGACCTACATTTCATGGTTCACTGACTTTAAAATATTGCGACCACCCTAGCATTTACCCTGATGGTCAAGTTGATTTCTCAAGAACTATATGAGCTTCATTAATAATACGTGGTACATTCTTGTATCTGGGGGTGGCAACTCAAATGCAAGCATCCATATTTGACTTGACCAACATTTTATCGCTCACTGACTTGGTAAAATATTGCGACCACCCTAGTGTTCACCCAAATGGTCAAGTTAATTTCTCAAGAATGTAAGAGCTTCATTAATGATACTTGGTACAAACTTGTATCTGGAGATGGAAACTTAAATGCAAGCATCCATATTTGACCTCGACCTACATTTTATGGTTCACTGACTTTGTAAAATATTGCAACTAGATGTCAAGGTTCGGTGACTTTGCGCCCCCACAGGCGCGACATAGCCTTCCGCGGAATTCTTGTTACAGACATACCTATCCTCCTGATCGCAGTCAGAGAACCCTCTGTCTCTTGCATGATATAGTTATCATCATTGTAAATTACACCAAGTTGAAGGCTTCCAGCTTTTATAGTTCCTGTGACATCTTATCTGGCCAATATGAAGGGCAAGAAGATTGAAAGAACAGATTAACAAAAAGGGTGACAAAGCCATTGTCTCTTATACAATATTAATCATTATTGCATTGCATTTTGAAGACTGAGGCTTCCACCTTTATAGTTCCTGATAAATTTTTGATGATTTTTTTCTGGGTTGGTGGTGGGGGGAAGGTTGGAAGATTATTTCACTTATATCAAGCCGATCGTTAATCAGAGGTGGGAGTACCTGAAGAAAAACCACCTGACCTTCTGTTGCAGAACTTGGCGTCTCACGTGACCCGAGCCAAGCTCGAACCACAGCGGTGAGAGACCTAATGATTAAGGCTCTGCACCCTTATCCAAGGCCACTGAGGCACTCTTTGATGAAAAATATAACACTGATCTGTATGATGAAAGAAGAATGAAAGAACAAAACAAATTCTTACACAATACAAATCATCACTGCATTGCATACCAATTAAGCTTGCAACTTCTAGCTTTTATAGTTCCTGAGAAATTTTCGACAAAATTACCATTGGCCTATATGGAGAGAGAGAGAATAATGAAAACAAATAAGTCAAGAATGCATGTTGTCTTTTACATAATATGTCATACATTTTTCATTGCATACCAAAGTAGAAGTAAAACAAAGATCAGGAATCGATACAATTAACTTACTCCACCCATCAAAGACACCAAAGGGAAAGAAACACAAACATTTAGCGACCAGACCATAATGGAAACCTAAACAAAGGAAGGCCATAAGGACAGTTACTTTCCCACAAAATGGCCATATGGCCATCCAAAATAAATAGACACAAGTGTTACACACAGATACAAACAACAATATAAATAAATCGCCACAGAAGAACCGCCTTGGACAGTCAGTGGAAAGATTTCCACTGGGGGGCTTAAATCGATTCTCGTGGCCACAATCCTCGCCCTTACTTCCGTCGCGATTTAGACAAATAATTTGTTCAGTCAGCATGAAGGCCTCCTAACTCATCAGTGCAATATCTCCGTGAACACAAATAATCAAAGAACCACAGAGGTGAGACAATGGTAAGGACTCGACAGCAAGAAACTACTGAAATGCTGGAGCAAAAGAAAACCAACAGTTAGACTCCGATGGGGCCGACCAGAGACAGAGCATCAGGCACCAACCAACATTACCTTGAATTAGATCTCTCTAATTCTCAATAAGCCTTTACGTTGGAACCGTCAAAGTTTGCGTCTTTTAGATTTCATAGTTTTTGAGAAATCTTTGATCAAAACAATGGTCTATATGGAGAGAAAGAGCAGATGAACAGATAAACTGAGAAAGCCCATTTTCTCTTACACAATATAGTACACAATCATTGCTTAGTATACAATGTTTGAGGCTTCCAGTTTATATAGTTTCTCGGTAATCTTTGATGAAAATTTAATGTTGGTCTATATGGAGAGAAAGAAGAACGAAAGCACAAGGAGCAAATAAACCAAGAAAGCCTATTGTCTCTTACACAATAAAAGTCATTATTATTGCACTGCATACCAAGTTTGAGGCATCTTGCATTTATAGTTCCTGAGAAATCTTTGGTTCAAATGTAACATTGGCCAATATGGAGAGAGAGAAGAATGAAGGAACAAAAAAGCTGATAATGCTCATTGTCTCTTACACGATAGAAGTCCTTATTATGCCTAGGGGTCCTAGCTTGTATAGTTCCTGAGAAATCTTTGATTGGCATAATATGGAGAGAAAGAAGAATGAACGAACAAATGAACAAATAAGCCGATAAAGCCCATTGTCTCTTACATGATACACGTCATCATCATTCAACAGTATGCCAAGTCTGAGGCTTCTAGTGTTTACAGTTCCTGAGAAATATTTGACGAAAAACTTTGACATTGGCCTAAATAAAGATAGAAAGAAGAATGAAAGAACAGATGAACAAAAAAGCAGATAATGTCCATTTTCTCTTACCTATATGTCATCATGATTGCATAGTATACCAAGTTTGTTGTGGTTTGTCTTTGGGTGTTTGTGTCGCCTGTGTTGTTTTGTTTTGGATAGCCTATTGGCCATTTTGTGGGAAAGTAACTGTCCTTTTGGCTTTCCGCTATTGGTGTTTCCATCAGGTCTGTTGTTTCATGTTTGTGTTTCTTTCCCTTTGGTGTCTCTGATGGGAGCTGTGGGTTGATTGTATCGATTCCTGATCATTGCCTCCACTTCTATTTTGATGCTCTAGCTTTTTCATAGTTCTTGAGAAATCTTTTACGAAAAATTTAACATTGGCTTATATGGGGAGAAAAAAGAATGAACGTACAGATGAACAAATAATCTGAGAAAGACCATTGTCCCTTACACGATACAAGTCCTCATCATTGCATAGTATAGCAAGTTTGAGGCTTCTAGCTTTTAGTTCATGAGAAATACTTGACGAAAAGTTTTAACACTGGCCTAGATATGAAGAAAAAAAAGAATGAAATAAAAGATGAACAAATAAGAGGATAATGCTTAATGCCTCGTATACAATACAAGTCATTATGATTGCATTGTTTGCCAAGATTGAGGTCTCTAGCTTTTATGGTTCTTCAGAAATCCTTGATGAAAAATTATAGTTATACACAGCGGGTGCGTGGATGGACGGAAAGACAGTTGTAAACCAGTATACCTCACTTTTTCAAATATTGGTAAAATGATTAAATTTCATCAGAAAAAGAAGCTGCTTGCCTTGTGAATAAGGGATCATAGGTCCAATCCCAGGTTTCTCCAAACTTCCGGAAGACTTGAGTTGGTGGTTGGACGTAAAACCCAGACAAATCAACCATGAAAAAAGTACATTAGGCATAAAAAAGCTTTGTTTCTACTAACATGCTAAAAAAAATTGGTCGAGTTACGAGTGTTGAGTTACGAGTGTTGAAGTCAGTTACATGAATAGACACTCTGGCAAATCGAATTTATTGCGAAATATAAACGCCATAGGATGCGCACGAGGAACATCACCATCCAAGAAAGGAAAATTTACAATCTCAAAATCAAAATCATCGCGTTTATCATAAATTTTGCACGAATCAACCCCATCTACAATACACAGATGTAAATCCAAAAACGGGGCCTCGGTATCAGAAGAATTTGCTTTATTTAACGGAAGTTCTGGGGGGTGGGGGTTAAATCTGACTGATCAAACCATCGAAATAGGTATTATCAATATTTAATAAATCATCCAAATATCTAGAAGTCGAGCTAAAGGCTTCAATGACCGCAGATTGGTTTTCAACGGAAAAGGGCATCATGAAGTCTCTTTCGTAACAAAACAAGAACAGATCAGCCACAAGGGGTGCGCAATATGTACCCATCGGAATACCCACAACTTGTCTAAATAATTTAGTACCAAATCTTATGTAAATATTGTCAAGTAGAAAGGTGAGAAGTTCACACACTTTCTGACATGACCATAAAGTATAAATTTTATGTTCTTCAGAAATGAAAAAAAAAGCATTTCTTACATTACACGCAAGATAGAGGGAGTCATGCCTATTAAATGTCCATTCAATTGAATCATTAAGTTTTTCTTTTATAAGATTATGAGGAAGCGTAGTGTAAAAGGTGGACAAAATCATAAGTAGACAGACTAGAAGCATGAAAACGTCTGGATTTCAATTTATTTAAAACTTCATTAGAATTTTTTAAACACCAAACCAGATTTCTCCCTGATCTTTCAAAGATTCTGTCGCAATATGTAATCACATGTTTTTATGGCAGTAAAACATGAAGTTAATAATTTGGAAAGTTCAGTGGTGGTACAAGAACTGGAATTTGCAATAAACAGTGCTTTGTATGGTCTTTAATGAAGTTTATGCAACCAATATAACGTAGGAAGCTTGTCTTGACCTTCTGTAACACATTCAGCAAACTTGGTGGCTGAACGACAAATGTGGTCATCAACTTAACCCCTCTCTACAGCCAAAGGCTGCAGTTCATATGCCTTAGTACCACCAAGTTCCCGCCGAACCGTGCTATCATAGTGTAGCCGCCAAACAACGACCACACTGCCAGCGGCCCCACCTGCCGGAGCCAAATCAAACTTATGAAATTCTTGTATTCCCAGCCCAAGGCGACGAAAAGACGCCCCAGGCCCAGGAGGCAATAAGTTCGCACCCCGAGACATGTACTGTATAACATAATTCATTAAGATGCTCAAAAATGTCATCTCTGTAATTTGGAAGGAACTAAATGCCACAACTACAATAAGTGTACTTAAATGATACGGGGTATGATCGGAAATTGAAAATGGTAGGGTCGGTGTTTTAATTTTTATTTTGTTAATAGAAGAGTCGGGGTGGGGTGGGGGTCTGAAGCAAGGTCGGTCGGGTTAGCGGAAACACAGCTCTTTTTAGGCCTTATGCTGTCATAACCTTGGCTGGTCTAATCTTGGTCGTGAAGCTGTGCAGGTTCAAGACCCCTGTAGTAAGAACATGATTACTGTGTAGGCATCTTGTAAAGCTATCTATCTATCTTCTTATACTGAGTCGGTCAGATTTGGCCATTACCTCACTTTACCTCAAAGCTGGAGTGTATGTAATGTTCAGAGACCCCATCCTGGGGTTAAGGTGAGATTGGCAGAAAGAAAGGTCTGTGGTAGTTAATTCTTTCAAGTTTTCAGCAAACTTCCAAAGGATTACCTTTCCATCATAGTACGTCTGTCATTACTGACAATGACCAGTCTTAATCACATTTGAGAAATGTTACTGTGTGTGTGTTCTAAGATGGCTGATGAGACCAATTCTAGCTCTGAACTGTCTGCTGCAGATAAAGCAACAGAGGTTAGAGGAAGACAGCTCTGTTTGTGATGCCTTAGCTCTGGTTTTGCGCTGTGCACGTTTCTGCTCAGTCTCACCGATTCTTTTTGCCTCGTATTCACTGGCTTCCCTTCTGATGAGGCCTCGCCACTTTGTCTTGTGCAATTTGTGTTCATGACTCTGTCGGTATGTTGAAGTCCTTGAGGGACTCTTTGGGGGTACCCTTGTAGAGCTTCTTCTGACCACCATGGGAGCGTTTGTCCGTAGAGAATTTCCTTTAGCAAATGTTCCTCAGGCATCCGGGTAACATGGCCTGTCCACCTTAACTGTGCTAGTTTCAGAACAGTATGTACACTTCGCATCCCTGCCGTTTTCAGGACTTCCGTGTCTGGAATCCTGCCTTGCCACTTAATATTTCACAGTTTTCTAAGACAGTTTGTATGGAAGTGATTCAGTCTTTCGTTGGGCCATTGGTAAACTGTCTATGTTCCACATGCATACAATAGTGTTGGCAACACCACAGCCCTGTAGACTTTCAGTTTTGTGTCAAGTAGAAGTAAAACAAAGATCAGGAATTGATACAATTAATTTACTCCACCCATAAAAGACACCAAAGGGAAAGAAATACAAACATTAAGCGACCAGACCATAATGGAAACCTAAACAAAGGAAGGCCATAAGGACAGTTACTTTCCCACAAAATGGCCATATGGCCATCCAAAATAAATAGACACAAGTGTTACACACAGTAAGTAACAAACAACAACATAAATAAATCGCCACAGAAGAGCCGCCTTGGAACGGTCAGTGGAAGATTTCAAGCCTGATTCAACTTCGACCCCAAACACTACCACGTAGTCGGCCAAATGCTGTACTAACTTTGACAATCCTGGCATTGACTTCATCATCAATGTGCACGAATCTTGACAGTGTACTCCCAAGATAGGTGAACTTGTCTACCACTTGCAATCTTTGACCTTCCACTGTGATGGTAGGGTCTTTGTAAGGGTTTCCGCGTGCTGGTTGATAGACTACCTCAGTCCTTTTGATGCTGATTGTGAGGTCATAGCTATCACAGTCAGATACTTGATCTATACCTTTTTGCATCTTCTCTTCTGTTTGATCACCTTTTTGACATGTCATCAGCAAAGAGGAACTGGTCTAGCACCTGTGTCTGCACCTTGGATTTGGCTTGCAACCTTCTGAGATTGAAACCTTCCCATCAAAGCGACATCATAGGTATACCATTGTCACCGTCCTGGAAAGCATCTACGAGCATGGCAGAGAACAACAGTTTGATAAATTCAAAAAAATATATAACCGCAATGACTTCAGCACCCGATTTCGTAAAATCATTCTTCGATATAAAAAGATTGTGTACAACATAAATGTTATACGACAGACCGCATGCATGTTAGTTAACCCAATCACGGTTGACAGCTTTGCTTCCCTCTTTAATTGCACGCTGGTGGGTCAGGCCTCATATTCTATGACGGTTCCGGCATAAAGGCTTACTGAGAATTAGAGAGATCTAATTCAATGTATTGTTGGTTGGTGCCTGATGCTCTGTGTCTGGTTGGGCCCATCGGAGTATAACTGTTGGTTTTCTTTTGCTCCGCCATTTCAATGGTTTCTTGCAGTCGAGTCCTCACCGTTGTTTCATCTCTGTGGTTGTTTGATTTTGTGTGTTCACGGAGTGTTGCCCTGATGAGTTTGGAGGCCTTTATGCGGACTGAACAAATCATTTGTCGAAAGCGCGAAAATCGAATTAAGCCCCCCCCCCCCCACAGTGGAATTCTTTTCACTGACTGTTCCAAGGCGGTTCTTCTGTCGCGGTTGATTTTGGTTATGGTTTGTCTTTGAGTGTTTGTATCGCTTATATTATTTTGTTTTGGATAGCCAATTTGCCATTTTGTGGGAAGTAACTGTTCTTTTGGCTTTCCGCTATTGATGTTTTCATTAGAGTTTGTGTTTCTTTCCCTTTGGTGTCTCTGATGAGAGCTGTGGGTTAATTGTATCGATTCCTGATCATTGCCTTCACTTCTATATTAGGGCTAGCACACAGCCTTGTTCGGCTCCGTTTTTCGCAGGGAATGGATCCTAAAGCTCAACATCACTTTGGACCTGTGCAAGCATACCATTGTGGAACTGCCTCACCATTGCTATGAACTTGGTTGGACATCCAAACTTCACCCTGATTTTCCAAAGACCCTCACGACTGACTGTGTCAAGTGCTTTGGTAAGGTCGACAAATGTTATGTATAGGTTCGTGTTTTGTTCCCGTCTTTTCTCTTGAAGCTGCCTTTCTTTGAAGATTATGTCAATCGTTCCTCTGTCTTTTCTGAACTCACACTGGGTTCCGTTCTAATCCTGTCATTATTTCATGTGTTGTATATATCTGTGTTGTATATCGAAGAATGAAATAAATATGTTTAAACTAACCCACACTGGCTTTCTGGTAGAAGCCCTGACTGTTCAAGGTGTTCATTCAGTCGGTTAAGCAGGACTGTTGCAAGAACGTTCCCACAATAGACAATAAAGAGACCTGGGGGCTCCCTTTCCGTTTGAATAGGTGAATAATCGACGCATCCTTGAATTCTTCGGGGATGGCTTATTTTCTCCACAACATGTGGAATAACTCATTTTCTTTGCAACTGGAGTACCTTCTGCATTGTAGATCTCAGCAATGTTGCATCTCATCATGGAGCCTTGCCGGATGCCAGAAGTTTTATTGCTTTCATTGTTTCATTAAAGGCTGGGAACTCGTCAAGCAGCAGATTACATTCGACCTGTGGTAGACTGTTGATAGCATCATCATTGATAGAGGATGTCCGACTATCAAAGTGTTCAGCCCATCTTTTCAAAGTAGAAGTAAAACAAAGATCAGGAATTGATACAATTAACTTACTCCACCCATAAAAGACACCAAGGCAGCCACTTTGTCAGCCACAAGACTAGTTCCATCTGCACTGAGGAGAGGGCTGGTTCCTGAGATCTGGCGCCCATTAACTGCCTTAAGTGCATCAAAGGACTTCATATCCTTTCTGTCCGCAAATGACTGGATTTCATCAGCCGTATTGCTCAGCCATGAGTCTTGCATGTCTGTGAGTCTAGTTTGGAGTGTCTTGCATATATCTGAATAGGCGGTCTTATTAGATGCTAAGCTGGTATCACTGAGTAATGCCCTGTGTTTTGGTGCTTCTCTTCGAGGAGTCCCTGTATTTCTTCGTCATTCTCGTCAAACCAGTCTTGAAGTTTACGAGATATTGATCATAGGGAATCCATTGCTGAAGAATGAACGGTGTCTCTTAAGACTGTCCCATTCACATCCTCTTTGGAGACGTCAGTGCTAGAGTGGGTACAGACCACCAAACTTGGGAAGGAGTGATTCGGACTGAAGGAGCAGGAAAGTGCAATAGCAATGGCCTTCTCCTTGTGAGGAAGTGTCTTAGAGCTTATTCAAGTGCCTATGCAGAATGTCACTTAGTTGTTGTGACAGATAGTGGTATTTAGCACGGTTTCTTTTGCACGGGCGCTTGAAGTTTGGTCCAACAAAGTGTTTTGGAAAGTGTTCAAATGTCACTTTTTGATTTGGGGTATTATGAATTACTTACGCATGACGTAATTGTGACGTCACATCAACGTCGAAGCATCGTAATGACGTTTATTCAACGTCACATCTACGTCGGTGCAACGTCGCACGTTGCACCGACGTTGAGTTGACGTTGCCCTAGCGACGTGTGCCTGCTGATGCCATACTCCCCAGCAGTGGCGACCTTCGGTCTTGACTGACCTTCGGAATACAAATTCTGAAGGTCCGACTAAGACCGAGGGGTCACCACTGTTGGGTAGTTTGGGGTCAAGCTTTGACCGGAATAGCGGATGATACCGTGTTTTACCCAACCGGAAGCACATGTCTGTCAAATGAAAACAGCAAAACAGAGGTAAGCATGGGTGTTAGATCATTTAAGCTTGTGAGGTTAAATTTGGACAGAATGCGATCCAAAATGACACATTTTGTTAAAAATTGTTCAAGGGCCATTGTTTCAAAGAATAAACTATCTTGTGGTGATCGTTACCATGAAAGTTTGACAGTGTCATTAGTTTTCGTGATTCGGTATCGTTAGTGGTGACACGTCAAATGGCATTCATACAGCAGGACCTGTGATATGGAAAGTTAGACACTAGCTCTAACCAAAGAGGTAAAAGCGCCGAGGTAAACTTAGTTGCACAGTCATCAGCAACTTCCGCTGTCGAAATAGTCAGGAAGGATTGCCACAGCTATCTGTTAGTAAACAGCAAAGGGCCTGTTGCAGCATCAGAATCAGAATTGTTACTGGTGACACAATAATTGACACTCTTACACCAGTACCTGTGATACTGAGAGTTATAGTCCCTGGCTTTCACCAAAGAGGTTAACTTAGCTATACCCCAGCAGGCACATACCGCTAGGGCAACGTCAAATCAACCTTGGTACAACGTCATTATCTATCTATCTATCTTCTGATACTGTGTCGGTTAGTGGTGGGCAATCGGTTTCAAATCACAATCGATTATCGGTTTATAATCGGAAGAGAAAACCAACTAGCTATCGATTGCATAATCGGTTTCTCTTTTATGTTAAAATTTGAGTACATGTATGTTTAAATGCCTTTTGTATTTTGTTTATATATGCATAATACTTACTGTATGTTAGAGATTTTTCTGGACATTATGTTCAAAAAATAAAGGAAAAACATAAACACTGAACTCTTTGTTTTATTTCCTAATAACCATAAAATAATTCAGTGAAATAAGAAATTTGAATGACTACTATTGAATGGATGATTTATATTGAAAGGAATGGTTTATTATTCAGTCATAATACTGTTTGTTTCTGAAAGAGATATCATACTGACTAGTAATGACTAAATGTTTTGACAATGAAACAATATTTGTGCACAACTTCAGAATAGAAACAACACCTTATGACGGTGCACACCTGAGCACCGAATGACTAGAAGACTGACCACTTTAGATGAGTGATTAGTCTGTTTAATCTCTCAAGAATTCTAATTTAAGGAGAATGTTTACATCTGCAACAGAGGCAGCTATGTCAAATATGATTTTGGCCTACCTTGTCAATAGGAGTCTAGGAGCAAATTCTTTCCTTTTAGTGAAGACACCTTTCCAGTAAGAAGTGAAAAAAAAGAGAAAAAGTAATAACTTGGCCAGTTTTTGTAACACACAACGGAACGCTCGATCGTCTTCAAAAGGCGGGAAAATGCACGTGCGTGCGAGTATCACCAGAAAGCATGTATTTTACATTAAAATGTTGAAAAAAGCTTTACCTGTTCACCATTGTTATTTATTTATTAACCCTCATATGCCCGCGGCCCTTTTTTGGGACATCGGCAAACAGTGGAGTCCCAGATCAGACACCTCAGAAAGACGCCGCAGACGTCTGATTTGGATTTACACTGTTTAATGATTTATAACGGTTCAATTATGACACTGTTGTTAATCCCTGTCATATAATTGCCACCCTGCGGTGCGTGTCGATAAGGTGTGAAAATATGGTCAAGTTATGTCTTTAATTTGCGTTTATTCCCCAATCATAAAATTTAATCCGCAATCAATGTGAAAATTATTTAATTGCTCCTAAGACGAGTTGCTACGACTATTCTACTATCTCGTGAATGGTTATGTTTTGGCGCCAAATAGCAGACGCTTGGCAAGAAAGGTTGAACGCTTTAATTTGTGTTAACACATCTGCATGCTGTTGTTGGTTATTGACACGGAGCTTACGGAAAGCGCTGTTTCCCACAACCGTTTTGCGATCGAGATTTTTTTTACCGTTTCCAAACTTTTTTTTATGAAAGATCACCCCATTAAGATAAAACAATAGACACGTGTGGGTTGCTGGGGTCCGATGACGTCATTTACCGATCGCGTGCAGAAAAAAAAAACTGTAGCAGTGGTTTGTGGGCGGCGGTTTGGATGCCGGAAACTTTGATGTTCGCATTGAACTTGCTTGTTTATTTCGTTTATAATCAGAGTTTTAGGAATAATGTTCACAAAATCGGGCTTGCTAGTAATGGAGATTGTTATATTACTCATGTGTAAGTAAAATTGAGTAAAAGTAAGTAATATGTGTAAGTAAAATTGAGTGGACAATTAAACGTTATTTATGTCGGGAATCGTAAAAGGATAGAGCATAACATGAGATACATCGTATTTTCAGCTGACAGAAGTAAAAATAAAATGGTCCAACATAATTCGGGCGGATTACCTGCACCATGAATTTGGGCCTGTAATTTGAGGGAAAAAAACTGCGGGTAATACACGCCCAAATACGGTAATAGAAAAGTGCGGCGGAATACCGGAATGCACTAAAACTCGGAATACCAAGTACCGGAACCGACTACAATCGACTAGAGAATTCTCAATCGATTATCGCTATCGGAAGCCAAAACCAACTGACTTTCGACTATAGTCGATCATCGGCCCACCACTAGTGTCGGTCACATTTGACCATTACCGCAGGTGTATATTACATACACTCCAGGTTTTGCAGGATGAAAGCCTACACAGTAATCATGTAATTACGGTAGGGATCTTTAACCTGCACAGGGGATAGTTCTCCATGCACAGGGGGCCTCCGGTTAACGTCCCGATCCGAAGGACGGTGCACTTTATGACATTCATCCCTGCAAATGATGCCGATGGAGCGTGTTCGGACACCGAAATTTTATCGTCGCTGCCGGGGATCGAACCCGGGACCTCTAGCATCAGAGGCAAGTGCACTAACCACTGAGCTATCACATTTTCTTTTTCTCCTATTACTGCTACTCGCTCACATCTGAGCATTACGAGCAGGATTTCCTGGGTGGTAACCAGTACTTTTTTTTAATTATTTTATTTTTAAGCAATGTGGATGAAGTGCCTTGCTCAAGGACACAACACTTTGGTCAGCGTGAGGCTCGAACCCGGAACCTCTCGATCACAAATCCGATGCTCTACCACTGCACCAATGCGCTCCACATTGCAACGACATAGATGTGACATTGCATATACACCATGACGTTGAACCAACGTTGATGTGACATCACATTTACGTCATGTGCAGCATGATGTGCCTGCTGGGACTATCCTCAGTACCTGAATCTGAATTGTTACACAGTCATCAGCACCTTCAACTGTCGAAATAATCGGGAAGGGAATTGAATCGTGAAGGACTGCCGCACCTGTCTGTTAGTAAACAGCAAAGGACCTGTTACAGCATCAGAATAATTGACACTCTTACACCAGGACCTGTGATACTCTTAAGTTATACTTATAGTCCCTAGCTCTCACCAAAGAGGTAAACTTAGCTATACCCCAGCAGACACACACCACTAGGCAACGTCAAATCAACATCATGCCATTGCAATGATGTAGTTGTGACATTGCATGTACATCATACGTTGAACCGACTTGGGTGTGACATCACATGTACGTCATGTGCCTGCTGGGACTATCCTCAGCACCTGAATCTGAATTGTTACACAGTCATCTGCACCTTCAGCTGTCGAAATAATCAGAAAGGGAATTGAATCGGGAAGGACTGCCGCACCTATCTGTTAGTAAACAGCAAAGGGCCTGTGGCAGCATCAGAATCAGAATTATTGCTGGTGACACAATAATTGACACTCTCCCGTGATACTATCTATCTATCTATATATCCTGCAGCACCCTCTCGCGAGGATTATGTGCAGCTGCGCGCGTCAGAAAAAGAAAAGTGTGATAGAAGAAAAAGTATTAGATTTTAGGAGAATTGAAAGTAAAAACAGTGTTAGTAAAGTAGAGATTAAAAGCAGATAAAAACAATGTTTCACGGTTCATGGCATTGGGTGATGGAGGGTGTATATGGTCGATCTGAAAGAATCCAGATCGGAGCACACAACAGCATGAGGAGGAAGGTGATTCCATTGTACCACAGCCAAGGGGAAGAAACTGTATTTATAGTAACTGGCAGTAGTAGGGATTTGAATATAGTGCATAGTATGCATGTTTTTAGTAGTTCTGATTGGATGTCGGATGTATGTAGGGAGCGGAATCTCGACAAGACTATATACTATCTTGTAGAACAATAGGAGGCGAGCATCTGCCCGCCTCTGTTCCAATGATCTCCATTCCAGGGTATTAAGCATCTGGGTCACACTACTATATGAAGAGTAGTCATGTTTGACCCATCTAGCTGCTCTTCTTTGGACTTGCTCAACCTTGTTTATATTTGACTGGGTATATGGGCTCCACACAGGGGAGGCATACTCAAGCTGGGGCCTAACAAGGGTATTATAAGCTGTTTCACGTATGCCTTGATGTTTGGTGCGTATATTCCTACGTATGAAGCCCAGGGTCCGATTTGCTTTGGTGGTCACGTTATGAATGTGGGTGTTCCAAGTTAAATCACGGCTAAACTCAAGGCCCAGGTACTTGGCATGATCAGCCTCCTGGAGGACTTCACCGTGGAGAATGTAATTGTGTCTAATGGGTTCTTTAGAACGGGAAATGTGTAGGACCTGGCATTTACCCGGGTTAAATTCCATTTCCCAGTTCTTTTCCCAAGTTTCAAGCTTTTGGAGGTCCCTTTGCAATAAGGTACAGTCAGCATCACTGCGGACAGCCAAATATATTGCCGTGTCATCTGCAAAAAGTCTGACCTGTGAGTGGATCTGCTCTGGTAGGTCATTGATGTATAAAAGAAACAGGATCGGTCCCAGTACTGATCCTTGGGGAACCCCAGATGTGACCGGAATTTGGGATGAGGTTTCCCCCTCTAGGGCTACACGTTGAGTACGGCCAAAAAGGAAAGCTTTGATCCAGTTTAGGGTGTTTGAGGTTATGCCATGTTGGTGCAGTTTGTGGAGTAATTTAATATGGCTAACCTTATCGAATGCTTTACTAAAATCCAGGAGTATCAGGTCAGTCTGGTGACCTGCTGATAGATTTCGTGCAAGCTCATCAACAAGTTGGATGAGCTGTGTTTCGCAGGACCTCCTTTCCCTAAATCCATGTTGAAGATCATACAAGATGTTATGTTTGTCGAGATGCTTAGTAAGGTTGGATGCAACAATATGCTCCATTAGCTTGCAGCAAATGCAAGTTAAGGAGATAGGCCTGTAATTTGCAGGGTCACTTTTGTCACCCTTTTTGAACAGGGGAGAAACAATGGCTGTCTTCCAATCCGAGGGGATTTGACCACTGGAAAGTGATTTCTGGAAAATGACCTGAAGCATGGGCGCTATTTGGTCTCTAAGGGATTTAAGGACTACTGGTTTAAGAGCATCTGGACCGGCGGCTTTGGTTGGGTTTAAGTTCGATAAGAGTTTAAGAATTCCTGCTGCTGATATGTTTATTGTAGGCATTTCCGGGAATTTGGGTAAATATTCTTCCGGAACAGATTCTTTATTAATGGTGCCATTTGCCAATCCATTCTTAAGAGCATTGTCAGAAAGCTGACTTAAACTCAATGGTGATAGGGGTGTGAAGGAGGACTGAAATTGTCTGTTGAGAGTATTTGTCTTATCTAAATTGGTTGTGGAATATTTGCCAGTTACAGGATCTAATAATGGACCTATACCTTGGGTGTCTTGCTTGCAATTTTTTATGAAAGAGAAGAGTTTTTTCGTGGAAAATTTGGCAGAACTAGCCTCAGAAGGTTCAGAGGCATTTTCAGGTTTATCATTTAAACCAAGGACATCGGCCAAGTAGTTGTCATAAGCCTGTTTTATTCTTGCTTTGACTAGATGTCGCATGTTTACAAAATGCTTCCTGTCTTTGGGTCGTTTGGTAGATTTTTGCTTCTGATAAAGGGAGTCTCTTTTGCGAATTAAACGTTTTATACCTTGTGTGACCCAAGGAAGACTTTTTTTGGAGCCAAATTTCTTGCAGGGGACATACTTTTGGAGGCCAGTATTGATAGAAGTTTTAAAAGAGATCCAAAGTTCTTCTACTGGCTTTGAGGAAGCATTTGCCAGGAATTCAGTCTTGACCTCATCCATGTAGGTCTTGAATCCTTCCCAATTTGCTTTCCTATACAAAAAACTGGACCTAGGTACCTGCCGCGATTCAGCGGGCTTGGTAAGGACTTCGGATATGACCATATCGTGGTCAGCTATGCCAGGGAACACCTGGGTTTCCTTAACCAAGGTATAATTTGAGGTCAGAAATAGATCTAATACATTCCCCCCTCTAGTAGGCTGGGTAACAACTTGAACCAAGTTACAGTCATCAATCAATGAAATGAAATCTTCATAAAGTCTGGGGAAGTTACATCCAGGTTTGATTTCAGGGACAAAGTCATTGTTCCATGACAGTTTGGGGAAATTTAGGTCTCCAAGGACCCAAATATCACCATTTAGTGCCGTGGCCGAATTTAGAGAGCGCCTAAGTTCATCCAGACTGTACACATCATTTTCTTTGGGCCTGTAATAAGCAGCAATGTACAGTGATTTGCATCCTTCAAGTTCAACCTTAACCCATACTGGAAGTTATGGTCCCTAGCTATCACCAAAGAGGTAAACTTAGCTATACCCCAGCAGGCACACGCCGCTAAGGCAATGTCAAATCAACGCCATGACATTGCAACGATGTAGATGTGACATTGCAGATATACATGACATTGAACCGACATTGATGTGACATCACATTTACGTCATGTGCCTGCTGGGACTATCCTCAGCACCTGAATCTGAATTGTTACTGATGACACGTCAAATGACATTCATTCACAACATGTGGTTGGTGGGATCAGAATCAGAATTGTTACTGGTGACACGTCAATTGACAGTCATACCAGGGTTCTCACTAGGATTTGGAGTAAAAATGCTCTCCTCCAGAAAAAAATGGAGTTTTGGCAAACTTTTCTATTGAGACTTTCCAAAAAGTGGAGTCGAAGTGAAAAAGTTGGAGTTAATTACTCCAAATTTGGAGTTAACTAGAACTTTGCGTACACCTGGACCTCGTTATAGCACGATTCGTTACAGCACGAATTCAGATATAACACGGTTTTGGTTTGGACCCCAAATTTTCCCAAACCAACATTTATAAATATTATCCATGGATTGTATAAGGTTTTAAGCACAACAACTTTATTTTTCTCTCATTTTTGACTGCGGTAATACGGTAGCTAACACGGTTTGTAACGGTACTTTTTGATATTTATTGCAGGCCTTCAGCAGAGTTGAATATACAGTATATAAACTTGTTTAGCTTGACATGCATGATAAACATGAACTGGCATCGGCACAATCAAGTGTTGGCTTAGTGAGATAAAGAGATTAAAGAATTCAGTTACGCAACGGGAAAAAATATTTATCACGCTCTGTTAAGGATCACTGCTCAGACGATGTGATCGGTCAACTGCAATAAAACTCATTTTCTAGAGCCGCATGTAAAAGAAAGTCAAATTTATTCCAGCTTAAAAGCAAATGATAAAACATATTCAAGATCGATTTTCGCGGTAAAAAAAATCATTCAAAGACATGTGTGCCATTAAAAATCGTTTCAAATGGCTAAAATATTAAGGGTAAGGCATTTCAAGGGAAGTAATTCAAATTTCTTGTAAGCGTTGATCATTGTCCTGTTCCGAACCCTAACCCGGTAATTTCACCATTGAAATGTATTAACGGTACTGTAGTTCGGTACGGTTCCGGACGCTCAGTTACAACAAAGTTAGCCGGGAACCAGCTATCAGATCGGACGATTTCTGGAAAACATGGTTTATCAGCTGGTTTGGATTAAAGTGACTTGTTTGACTTGATGGGCCATGGTATTTACTGCCATTGATTAGTTCTAAACATATTTTAGTCGGGAAATACAGTCATTAACCGGACCGCACATCTTCATGTTTGGGAAATGGTTGATGTGTGGCAAATACGGTCGGCTTTTATAACACGATTCGGTTAACTAACACGGTCCGTTGGTTGGACCCGGAGTTCCGTGTTATAATGAGGTTGAGGTGTATAACTCTCACCAAAGAGATAAACTTAACTGCTCCTTCAGCAGTGGATATCTATCTATCCCTATATAATCCCAATAGCCCCCCGCCCATTGGGGCTTGAACAAATAGTTGGGCTGCATGATTCTCCCACGCAGAGCTGAAACAAACTCGCACAAGAGTACTGGTAAACCGCTTAATGGATTAAAGCCTGCCCAGGCAATGTGGTGCGAGTCTCCCATTGGGTGGCAGGGCTTGAGATGTCATTTCATCTCAATGTCGGGTAAAAGTCCCACAAAATTGGAAGCAACGTCTCCAAAATTACCTTTACAGTGTTGACGGGGACTTTAAACTTCAAAGCCCCCGCCCATAGGGGCTTGGAAGAAATATATGGGCTGCATGATGCTTCCACGCAGAGCTGAATCTGGCCCGCACACTAGTACTGGTAAACTGTTTAGAGGATCTAAGCCTGTCCAGGAACCGCGGTGCGAGGCGGATCGTCCATGCTAATAGACCCTATTGGTTTCATTGGGCGACAGGGCTTGAGATGTCATTTCATCTCAATGTCGGGTAAAAGTCCAACAAAATTGGAAGCAACGTCTCCAAAATGACCTTCACAGTGTTGATGGGGACGTTAAACCTAAAATCAAACAAACAAACGTTAAACTTCAAGTCAAACAAACAATACACTGCAACCTCGTTATAACGCGGGTGGTGGGGTCCAAGAACCCCAACCGCGTTAGTGGTGATCACCGCGTTATAAATTTGGGGGCACCGGCAAGCCCTGATCAGATACCTCAGAAAGACACTGCAGACATCTGATTTGGATTTACACTGTTTGATGATTTATAACGGTTCAATTATGACACTATTGTTAATCCCTGTCATATAATTGCCACCCTGTGGTGCATGTCGATAAGGTGTGAAAATATGGTCAAGTTATGTCTCTAATTTGCGTTTATTCCCCGATCATAAAATTTAATCCGCAATCAATGTGAAAATTATTTTATAGCTCTTAAGACGAGTTGCTACGACTATTCTACTATCTCGTGAATGATTATGTTTTGGCGCCAAATAGCAGACGCTTGGTGAGAAAAGTTGGAGAAAAATTCGTGTTAACACATCTGTATGCTGCTGTTGGTTATTGACACGGAGCTTACAGAAAGCACTGTTTTCCACAACCGTTTTCCTATCGAGATTTTTTTTACCGTTTCCAAACAATTAATGAAAGAGATACGCCCCATTAAGATAAAACAATAGACACGTGTGCGGTTGCTGGGGTCCGATGACGTGATTTACCGATCGCGTGCAGAAAAAAACTGTAGCGGTGGTTTCATCTCATTGATTCGCGCCCGTCAATTTCGGATGCTCGGAAAATATCAGCCGATTCGCCCCAGTCAATTTCGGATGCGCGGAATTTCTATGCGCCGGATTCAAGTGTGCGGGTTGTCAAAGATCTATTTCAGCTAATCGGCCGATTCGCCCCCGTCAATTTCGGACGCTGGGAAAAAAATCGGCCAGTTCGCCCCAGTAAATTTCGGATGCGCGGAAGCTCTACTATGCCACGGATTCAAGTCTGCGGCTTGTCACATATCTATTTCAGCGAATCGGCTGATTCGCCCCCGTCACTTTCGGACACTCGAAAAAATCTGCCCGTTCGCCCCAGTCAATTTCGGACGCGCGTAATCTCGCCCGACGGAAAAAAATCGGGAGCCATGGAACAACCGCGTTATACTGATTTCTGCGCTTAAACGATCAGCGCTATAACGAGGTTGCAGTGTATATAATCCCAAACACTCTTCCGAGTATGAGGGTAGGCTGAAAAGTTCTGAGCCTGACCAAGATCAAATGGTTTGTCCATGCTGAAAGTGCCTTATTTTTCAACAGTCTCCCTTCCTGTCCACACACTTCCTCCAGCTGGAGTCCTTGGATCCCAGTGGTATAGAAGGTCTCATCTTGGTCCCTGAAAAACTCCTCCACAGCAGCTATCACCTCCTCCTCTGACCGATAATGCTGCCCAGCCAGGTGCTTTTTCATGTTTGGAAACAGGAAATAATTTGTTGGAGCTAGATCAGGTGAATACTGAGGGTGATCGACAAGTGTGAAGCCACAGTCATGCACAGCAGCCATTGCGACAACCGATTTCTGAGCAGGCGCATTGTCCTGATGGAACAAGACCCCTTTTGTCAATTTTCCGGGTGGTTTAGCCTTAATTGCTTTTCGCAATTGTTTTAGCAGATCTGCATAATACTCCCCATTAATTGTTCTGCCTTTTTGAAGGTAATCTATGAATATTATACAATGTACCCTTGGCATCCCAGAACACTGATGCCATCACCTTCCCTGCAGAGAAGACGACCTTTGCCTTCTTTGGAGGGGATGAGCCAGGGTGCTTCCATTGCATGGATTGTCTTTTGGTCTCTGGCTCAAAGTGATGAACCCAACACATATCCTGAGTGACAAAACGGTCAAGAAAACCATCTGGATCTGCTTCAAAAAAGCCAAGTTGGCTTGTGACAGGTTCAGTCTGGTCAGGCGTCAGAAGCCATAGCACCCATCTGGCGGAAACCTTGGACATTCCTAATTCACTGTGTAGAATGTTCCCTACTCATGAGATGCCAACAGTGTTAGCTAACTGATTCACAGTTAAACACCTGTCATCCATCACGGCCCTCTGCCAAAGTCTAGAATTTCTACGTTATTGCAGGTAAACTTGAACTCATTTGAGTCAAATCAAGTAATAAAGGTTTGAATTTAATGAATACAAAGTTTCATGGCTGTTCGATGCCTGCTTCTTGGTCAGACTCAGAACTTTTCAGCCTACCCTCGTATTATTAGGATGGTTGCTTGCACAAGGTGTGTTAGTAAGAGAATTAAAAAGTGTGATAGTGCAGAGTTAAAAGTTCAAAGAATAAAAGACAGGTGAGCAAAGATGAAAGAGTTTGGGTGTTAGTAAGAAGAGTTTAAGGTATATACAAATGTCGACCTGACACATGGGCTAAAATTTACAGTTGTTCAGAATGTCGACAAGTTTCTAGAAAAGCAACCCAAAATGTGCCAAATTATAGGAATAATCATAAAATGTGCTTTAATATTAAAATGTGTTTGTTTTTGTTTGATTTGAGGTTTAATGTCCCCATCAACACTGTAAGGGTCATTTTGGAGATGTTGCTGCCAATTTTGTGGGAATTTTACCCGACATTGAGTAAGGCTGACAAGATTAATCGTATAATCGATTGATCAATCGATAAATTCCTCAAAAATGATTATCATTTCTGATTTGTATTTAATCGATTACTTGATAGGTACAATTTACTACCCAAAGCTATGCCTAAAATAGCTGGATGAGTGGCAAACGGTGCAGACCCTGATGAGACGCCGCATTGTGCGGCGTCTCATCTGGGTCTACACTGTTTGCTCAGGCCTGTCTGTTCAAATATACATATGGTAAAGTGCAACATATGGTAAGAGTCATGCTCAGACAGAAAGCCAGACAGATAAAATTGTGACAAAATTCCTCAGCGATTACTAATCGATTATCGATCTAAATGACAGGACTGCTAATCGATTATATTTTCAGCTCCGATTAGCCAGCCCTAACATTGAGATGAAATGACATCTCCAGCCCTGTCACCCAATGAAACCAATAGGGTTTATAAGCATGGACGGGCAGACTCGCACCGCTTTGCCTGGGCAGGCTTAGATCCTCTAAGCGGTTTTCCAGTACTCGTGTGCGGGTCGGTTTCAGATCTGCGTGGAAGCATCATGCAACCCATATATTTCTTCAAGTCCCGGTGGGCAGGGGTCGTATTAAAAAGTGTATTTTTGTTGTTAGAAAAAAAATTACTTTATTAGAAAATTGCCTTTCAAAATTGTACGAGGGCAAGTCAGTAAATAACTAGCCTATACCATTTCTTTTTTTTTTTTTTCTCCTATTTCCAGTTGAAAAGACAACCAAGATTTTCATGCCTTGTTTCAATACATGTTTTAGGCATGAGGGCAAAATTGCACCCCTATCGTATCATTCACTCATAAATGCTCTTATTTGGTACTGTATTTGAAAGGGAACACAGGTCAGGAAATACATTGCAAATTGACAAAGTTTATGGGTATTCTGCACCATCATATGTACAAGTTACATGTATATTCTTGGTTGCAGAATTCAGACATGGTAGAACGTCTTTAGAAGATGAAATCAGGTCTGGACGCCCATCATATGCCAGCCCACCATTGAAGAAATGTGTAACAAAGTACAGGATCTGGTATACTCTGATAGGCGAATTAAGGTGGAAGAAATAGTGAATGCATCACACATTTCACGTGGTAGCATTTCAACAATTTTACATGATCGCTTGGGTATGCGCAAGCTAACAGCCTGTTGGGTCCCAAAATCCCTTAGCGACGAGCAAATGGCATCTAGAGCATCAGTATGCAGCACATTGTTTAAGTGGTTTAGGTCAAAGGAAGGTGATTTTCTTTCAGGTCTGATGACTGTAGATGAGACCTGGGTCCATTATTATGAGTCAGAATAAAACTAAAAGTCTCCAGTGGGTAGGGCTTGGGTCTCCAAGGTCAAAGAAGTTCAAAACGCAACCCTCTGCTGGTCAGGTGATTACAATTGTATTTTGGGATGCACAAGATGTTATTATGTTGGACTTCCTAGCAAAGAAAAGTACAATAACAATTAACAGGCACATATCAGCTCAACCCAGAACTGCGATTAGTGAGAAATGCCGAGGAAAACTCTCCAAAGGGATTCGGCTCCAATAAGACAATGCAAGAGTCCACACTTGCGAAATTGCAATGGATGCTGTTGAGCGGAATGAGTACTAGCTAAGCCTGCACCCTGCCTATTCTCCAGACTAGCTCCTAGTGACTATTTCCTAAAAAGCTATCCGTGAAACGTCATTTCTGGTCCAACAAAGAAAGAAGACTTGATGGCAGCTGAGGAGTGGGTCAGAGACAAGGCCCTGTCTTCTTCAGTTCTGGGCTGATGGGACTGGAACAGCGCTGGTCCAAGTGTATCATTGTGGGGGGGGGGGGGCAATTACATCGAAAAAGAGATCAATCTCAACCAGAAATAAGTTAGGCTTGTTTTTTCTTGCACACCAGACAAGGAAATCCGTGATTTTACCCTGGGATAGAAATTTATGTTCTGACCCTGGTGTTCCGACCCCAAATCGAATATAATTGCGTGTTTGATAAACGCACTGGTTGATTACAACCTCATGCGCGGTGGCGTCATGCGTGACGTCACTAAACATTCCTGTGTCATCACAAAATGGCGGACGTCGGTAACCGAAGTGACAACAGCATTAAAAATTCGCAATAGAAATGGAAGGTATGCAAGAGAAAGAATCCTATATGGGTGTGAGAGGTGGATAGAAAAGTCCGTCCCTCGGGATCACTGTCCGGCATCACGAGGCTTCGGGACGGATTTTTCCATCCACCCCTCACACCCATATAAGATTCTTATATTATTGGCTTGCCCTGGTTTTTACAAAGTTAATTTTGAATCCTATGACCAGATTTATTTAACCCATTAAATGTCAATCACGACAGTTGTCCTCTGCTTTGCCGTCTGCCGGTTACCTAAAAAGTATTTTTTTGCAAACAGTGTGGACCCAGATCAGACTGCTCCTGTAGGAGCAGTCTGATCTGGACCCACACTGTTTGCGGGTATGCAAAAATATTTTTAAAAAGTTTGCAAAAAAAAAAAATTCAGCAGACGACATAAGCAGACAACATTTTCAGATGTAGTTTTTCTCGGCCGGCGTCTTCAGCAGACGACATAAGCAGACACCATTTTCAGATGTAGTTTTTCTTGGCCGGGGTCTTAAGGGTTATTGGTCATTTTTCCATATAATCAATAGGATATAACTGTTGTTTAATACTTAACGTGCCAAATAAAGCTGTATCTGAGAATGTCGTCTGTTTTGGTTGTCTGTTCTTGCAAACTTTTTAAAAATATGTATCTTTGCATACAGACGAAATGTGTGGCCCCTCCCTGATGAGGAGTCTGATCTGGGTCCTGACTGTTTGCAACAATGATTTGCAATGCAGCACTGGCCAGCAGTCAATAAAGCAGACAACAATTTTTGTGATTGGCATTTTAAGGGTTAACTAATATGGTTTCAGCCTCGGACCCCAGCAATAGTGTTATAAAGCGGCTATGGTGTAGTTTAACCCTTAAGATGCCAGTCACAACAACTGTTGTCTGCAATACTTTGAAAGTCATTGCAGCAAACAGTGTAGACCCAGATCAGACTGCTCCTCTTAGAGGAGCAGTCTGATCAGGGTCCACATTGTGTGCCTATATGCAAAAATATTTACCGTTTGCCTGTATGCAAAAATATTTATAATAAGTTTGCAAGAAGATGCAACAAATGACATAACCATACAACATTTTCAGACATTTTCTTGGATCTTAACAGTTTAAATGCTTTGTTTTACAGTGATTCTTGAAGAATAGAACAACATGCAGCCGCCCTGTCCAAGAGGATGGGGTCCGTCACAAGGTCCAAGGCCCCCTAATCCATCAACTGGATTTCAGAGGTTTCCACAGGGACCACATGGTTCTGGTACAAGATTTACCAGTCGTCCACCTTTTCCACAACAGGGACCAAGGGCAGATAACAGAATGCCATTCAATAACAACAGACCCCTCATGAGACCATCACAGTTTTCGGGTCCACCGGGTGCCCCAAGACCCAGCAGACCCCCACCACATCAGATGAATCCTTTTGGAAATGGAAATCAATTTCAGCATGAGCCTAGGTTTAGAAACTTCCCACAGAATGGTCCACAGGGCATGATAAGAGGACCCAGACCACATCAGAACTTTACAAATGGACCAAGGTTTCATCAGAAGCCATTTCACAAAGTAAGTGAATGTTTTATGCAGCCTAGTTGGCAAATACATTTGCTCTTAACCCTTGTCCTGCTGAATAGATTAATTTTGCCACACCCATCATATTACTTTATCTAATTTAATTTGGTTTAAACATATTTATTCAGAAGTAACAAGTTAGCATACACACATATACAGGTACATAATATGACAGAATTTGGATGGAAGCAAAAATGCTTATAGAGTCCATTTCCTCAAAGGATAATTATTATTGGAATAAGTAAGTGAAATTTGAAAACTGAATGCAAACAGTGCAGCCCTGGATCAGATGGCTTCTTAAGAAGGCATCTAATCAGGATCTACACTGTTTGCAAAGGTAAGGGTTGTCCTAGTTCAGCAAGACAAGGGTGTGTTTTAAGGAATTTGCCATTTTAGGGAGCTGAATAAGGCTGGCTTGACCTATTTTATACAGGAAACCCCAAAACAGGCCTTTGGAAGACAGTGCAAGTGCAGGCCAAGATCAGAAATTGCAGAATGCAGCATCTGATCCAGGCCTTCATTGTTTGCAGAAAGTTCAGTCATTTTTGTCGCACCTGCTTGTAGCAGGGTGCGATATAGGCGTCAACTTGTCCGTTCGTTCGTCCGTGCGTCCGTCACATTTATGTTGAAGTTCGACATTTATGTCAAAGTTTTTATTCACAGACCTCAGCTACCATCAAACCTTACATGAAACATCTCATAGACCTTCTCACTTTGTAAGCACCTTGACCTGGTGACTTTGACCTATATTTTGCGCTCCAGTGACTTTGACCATTACATCGAAGTTCGACATTTATGTCAAAGTTCGACATTTACGTCAAAGTTTTTATTTTACAAACCTCATCTACCATCAAACCTTACATGAAACATCTCATAGACCTTCTCACTTTGTAAGCACCTTGACCTAATGAATTTGACCTATATTTTGCGCTCCAGTGACTTTTACCATTACGTCGAAGTTGTACATTTACGTCGAAGTTTGTATTGTAATCAACTATAAGACTAAACGACCATCAAACCTTTCATGAAACATCACCCTGAGCTCCTGACTAGGCAAGCACCTTGACCTATATTTTACGCTTCAGTGAGTTTGACACAAATTACGTCAATGTTCCAGATCTTCTCAAATAAAAGGCCTGCACCAAGAAAATCTTGAATAGTGTTTCTCCTAGATGAATGTACCTTGACATGGTGACCTTGACCTATATTTTACGCTCCACTGACTTTGTAATATTTTATGTTGAAGTTCCAGATCTCCTCAAATAAAAGGCCCACAGCCATCCAATCTTGCATAGTGCTTCTCCTAGATGTACTGACTCTGCAGGTACCTTGACCCTGTGACCTTGACCTATAGTTTACGCTCCAGCGACTTTGACAAATTTTTATGTCAAAGTTCCAGATCTCTGCAAATAAAAGGCCTACAACCATCAAAGCTTGCATAATGCTGCTCCTGGATGTACTGATTCTGCAGGTACCTTGACCTGGTGACCTTGACCTATATTTTACGCTCCATTGACTTTGACACAATTTGCGTCACTGTTCCAGATCTCAAATAAAAGGCCTGCAACCACCAAATCTTGCATAGTGGTTCTCCTTGATGTACTGATTATGCAGGTACCTTGACTTGGTGACCTTGACCTATTTTTTGCACTCCATTGACTTTAACACATTTTAGGTTGACATTCCAAATCTTCTTAATTATAAGGCCTATAACCACCAAACCTTGCATAGTGCTTCTCCTACATTTACTTACTCTGTGGGTACCTTGACCTGGTGACCTTAACCTATATTATGCACTCCAGCGACTTTTACGTCAATGTTCAATATGTCCTAAAATAAATGGCCTACAGCCACCAAACTTTGCATAGTACTTCTCCTCATTGTACTGATTTGGCACGTACCTTGACCTGGTGACCATGGCCTATATTTTTGGTCCAGTGACTTTGACACATTTTACATCAACTATCAACTGCTATGAAATTTACTTAATTAATAACAACATTCTGATTGTGGCTTCTATGACTTTTGCCCCCAGCAGGTGCGACGCCGCCTTCTGCGGAATTCTTGTCTAAATAAATTTCTAACATTAACCTACCCTGACTAAGGCTGACATGATATAATCAATTAATCGATCGATAAATTCCACAAAAATGATTATCATTTCCGATTTGCTTTAAATCGATTACTTGATAGGTACAATTTACTACCCAAAGTTATGCCTAAAATAGCTGGATGAGTGGCAAACAGTGCAGACCCTGATGAGACGCCGCATTCTGCGGCGTCTCATCTGGGTCTACACTGTTTGCTCAGGCCTGTCTGTTCAAATCTACATATGGTAAAGTGCAACATATAGTAAGAGTCATGCTCAGACAGAAAGCCAGATAGGTAAAATTATGACAAAAACCTTAGCGATTACTAATCGATTATCGATCGCAATGACAGGACTGATAATCTATTATTTTTCAGCTCCGATTAGCCAGCCCTAACCCTGACACTCAGAAATTTTGAAATGGACCCCTGCTGTACATAAGGGGGAAGATTCCATTCAGTACAAAATGGGTTAAAACAGGTTTCTGGTCTGTTTGTTTGTATTGGAGGGCCCAGTCAAGACTATTTTAGGTCATTTTTAGCCAGTCAGTTTACCTATCCACTCTTTCCTGGGCAGGCTTATACGTAAGCGGTTAACCAGTACAGTGCACATTCTTTCGCCAGAAACTGACAACAGTTACTGCCCTTCTTGAATCAGCAGAAGGGACAGAATGACCGTAGAAAAGATTTCATGAATCAATCTTTACGAAAGAATGTTGCCGACCCCGGCAGGTATCGAAGCCGCATCCTCCTGATCACCAGTCAGACTCGCATCCGACTGAGCTACCGAGGCCGGCGTCTAGTTTTTGAAATGGACCCCTGCTGTATATAAAGGGGGAGATTCCATCCATTACAAAGAGGTTTCTGGTTTGATACAGGTGACCACTGTAACAGTTTTTGCTGTATTGCTCTGGTAATGTCATTTCAGAACAAACCGAAACAGTCTCAGAAACCGTCAAATAACCAGCAGGAGAAAAAAGATGCAAAGTATTTCTGTGATACATGTGACCGAGGTTATAAGGATGAAGACAAATACAAGGAGCATGTTGATGGCCATGAAAAGGTAGCATAGTTGAATTGGAAAGCATGATAATCTGTAGACTGCCAGTCACAACATTTGCAGACATCATTTTCAAGTATCATACGTTTACATTACGGTAACACACGGTGCAGCATAGTGCATTTTTCACATCGCCAAAATGGCTACTTCTCTGATGAAAACCTGTTATATATTTCTTATTTATACTGTAAACATAGGTTGTGGGTGCTCTTTAGAACCGCCTCATTGAGGCGGTTCTAACCAGTACCAACAACGTATGTTTTGGAGCAGAAATAAAAAAAATTATGTTTACCCCTGTAAACCCCAATTTTCTCTATATATTATGAGGTTTAGGGGGGGGGGGCCTTCATTTCACGGACTCGTTCACATGATGTCTGTCATAGAAAATACTGTAAAAATCCTAAAAGTTCGGACACCTTGAGAACTTGTTGTAATTCTTCAAAAGTTTCAGCAAATTTGTTTCATAATCCAGCAAGAAGTCCAAAAGGTGCAGATGGAATGGCAAACGGTCTAGACCCTGATCTGGGTCTGCACTGATTGCTTAGGCCTGTCTGTCCCAATACCTAGGATCATTACGGTAAGGCTTTATATTTCATGTGAATCGTCTGTCTAGCAGACGATTCACATGAAATGTCATCCCTTAATTCATCTGAAAATACAATTTTATTATACCCCCGGCATACGAAGTATGTCAGGGGGTATATAGTTTTCGTCTTTCCATCCGTTTGTCCGTTCGTTGGTTAGTTCATCCGTTCGTTCGTTCGTACTTCCGTCTGTCCCACCGTTCATCAACCTTTACATCAAAGTTTTGCATTAAACCTTTTTGACAGCTCATATCTCTGTAACCACATGTTAGATCCTCTTCATGTTTGGTAAAGGATGTCTCTATAGCATAACCTTTCATATGGAATATCTAAGCCCCTGGGTGGGCTGTCTGTCTGTCCGTCTGTCTGTTCATCTACTTTTACGTCAAAGTTTTGTGTTAAACCTTTTTCATTGCTTATATCTCTGTAACCACATGTTAGATTCTCTTCATGTTTGGTAAACGATATCTCTATACCATTACCTTTCATATGGAATTTATAAGCCCCTGGGTGGGCTGGCTGTCTGTCCATCTGTCTGTTTATCTACTTTTATGTCAAAGTTTTGTGTTAAACCTTTTTCATTGCTGATATCTCTGTAACCACATGTTAGATTCTCTTCATGTTTGGTAAAGTATATCTCTATACCATTACCTTTCATATGGAATATCTAAGCCCCTGGGTCAAGCCCCTGGATGGGCCGTCTGTCTGTTCATCTACTTTTACGTCAAAGTTTTGTATTCAACCTTTTTCATAGCTGATATCTCTGTAACCACATGTTAGATTCTCTTTATGTTTGATAAACGATTTTGTGATGCATGTCCCTGCCCCCCATCCATGGTTACCTTGACATTTTACATTTGGTTAAAGTTTTATGACAAAGTTTATAGATGCCTGTATGTTCTAAACTAAGAAAAATTCATTGATACTTGCATCAATGTTGCATACCAGTCCAAAGATTTCATTGATGCATACCCCACCCTGCTGCTTCATTAACTTTGATCCCTCACTCCCTTGGTCCATTTAGAAATTTTTTATGTTTGATTTAGCTTTTACAAGCACATTATAGATTCTTATAGCTTCTTGACTTCATTCATATTACATACAAGCTCGAAAGATATATCAGAGGGTGGCACTGGCCGGGGGTATACATGACCCACTGGTCGCTTTCTCTAGTTTATTAAATAAGATTGACGTCTGCTTTGAAAAATTACATGTAGCTTTAAGGGTTCAGAAGAACCCCTATGTTAACCCTTAAACTGCCACTCCCGATTAGTAGATGACATTTTCATAGTGTTTTACACTGATTCTAACACGTGAAAATCGACAATAATGTGATCAAAATCTCACAACTTTTCGCCATTGTAAGAAGAAATTCCACAAAAATTATTGACTGTAACACATGCAATTTATTTATGTCCTTTTGTAACGTTTTCTGTGTGAGAAAAAGTGACATGACACCATCTAATGTCAAACCATCTAACGTCAAAGAATTTATGAGTGACGTCATATATTTGCAGCTTTTAATGACATCATTCGCCATGCTCTTCCACACCGTGATTTGTTGCATAATAAAACATAGTTCCTTCCCATTGCCTATATAGGCACGCTGTGTTAGAATTACTGTGAAAATATTTTTGGAAATCAGATTGTCGTCTTCTCCAGGAATTTATATTCACAGTTGATGGGTTGTAAGTTATGAACTGAAATCTCCTATTTTCCAACATTCATGAAGAATTTAGTGACAACCACTGTAATTCTCACATGATGAAAAAACAGATGAGAATCTGATTTTTCTTTGATAAATGTGACAGGGGCTATGAGGATGAACACAAATACAAGGAGCACGTGGATGGTCATGAAAAGGTATAGAACTGTACTGAACTGGAAAGCACAATGATAACCTGTAGATTGTAGACTACCTGCAGACAATTCACATGTAATGTCAAGTCTTCTTTTCAATGAAAAATAAGAAAAACACGATGAAAATGCCATCTGCTAGTCATGATCAGCAGTCAAAAGGCTAGCACGTTATCTTCACTTCATTCTGTGTATTATGGGTCACTGATAATGCCTGATTTACTGTAACTAGCTAGTTTGGCTCATAAAGTCGTAAATTTCCTATGAAATGTATTTTTCATATGACCATTTTTCTTGGTATTTCTCCTTTGGCCGCCCTCGCCCATGGGGGCTTGGAGAAATAGATTGGGCTGCATGATGCTTCCATGCAGAGCTGAATCTGACCACACAGGAGTACTGGTAAACCACTTAGAAGGACTAAGCCTGCACAGGCAAAGCAGTATAAGTCAGATAAAATGCATATAAGCCTTCTGGTTTCATTGGGTGGCAGGGCTTGAGATGTCATTTCATCTCAATGTTGGGTAAAAGTCCCACAAAATTGGAAGCAACGTCTCCAAAATGACCTAAAGAGTGTTGACGGGGACGTAAAACTCCAATTCAAACAAACAAACAAACAATTTCTTCTTTGAAATTTGCTTTATATATATAATCTCTTTAGAAAATATAAAGTTGTCAAGGACGGTGTGATAACATTTTGGGACATTGCTATATTATACGCATATTACACATCCTACTTATAGCAACAGATATAGAGGATATTTACTTTTTTGAGGTTGATACCAAAAATATTTCATCGAGTGTGTTGAAAACATCATAATTTTCACGAGTGCAAAGCACGAGTGAAAATTCGGATGTTTTCAACACACGAGATGAAATACTTTTGGTATCCGCCGAAAAAAAGTTAATGTTCTTTTTATTTTATAATCTATTAGAACACTTAAGGTAATTGATCGACCCGAGACGGTGACGTCACGATTGTGATCCGGCTACATGATGTCACAACTGTCAGTTTCAAAGCATAAACAAATCGCCATTTTGGATTCTGCATTTTTAGTTCAACGAATGCATTTCAAGGTATGTTACAGAATGCGTTGTGCATATTTGAAGTCCATTTTATTCTTGAATAAGTAACATGCACCCAGCCACTGTATAATCGATTCCATGTGTAGCAGTCGTCGCGACCGGTTTTTCAGAAGAAAAAAAAAATCACGCTGATTTGAGCACAGATTTCCTCGCACAAACTCTTACTCAGCCATTCAGTGAACTGGTACGCCTTGTAGACCATTTGTATTTCTGGCGAAAGAATGTGCACTGTACTGGTTAACCGCTTACATATAAGCCTGCCCAGGAAAGTGTTGATAGGTAAACTGACCGGCTCAAAAATGACCTAAATAGTGTTGACTGGGCCGTTAAACTCCAATACAAACAAACAAACAAGACCATTTGTAACAAAGATAGCTAAGCCTCAATATGTGAGGGAACATTTAAGTTGTGCCCGAGCTGTGTGCTGGAAAAAGGGAGATGTTCAAAATCACAGCGCAGCTGTTGTCATGTATTGCACCTGTTCCGTCAATTTTAATGCCACCCGTGACCCTTCAAAATATGTTCTAATGGCATAAGGAATTATTATTCTTAGTAAATAAAAGGAAAATTAACCTTTTTTTTTCGACCAGAACGTAAACAAAAAAGTAGTTCCGTCACGCTACAGTGAAATGATATAAATGGTATCAATCACATGTGAAATGATACGATATCATTTGTGATTGCTATCATTTTTATTTGTTTCAGATATGCACTGATTTCACTGCTAAGTATAAAATAAAAGGTAAGTATTTTGTGATGATTGAAGGATAGTTTTTGTCAGTTCTCCATATAAACCTATGTAGGTATTCATTAGAACCGCCTCGGTGAGGCGGTTCTAATGAGTACCCCACAACATAGGTTTATATGGAGAAATAAGGAAAACTATCCTTCAATTATCACAAAATACACACCTTATCTGTTGCTATGCTACATAGGGAAAAACGCATCATGTCAGCAGCCACTAAATAGTTAATTTAATGAGACCGGAATCAACTGCATAGATGTCCGGAATCAACCGCATAGATGTTGTGTCTTGCTGGACACTTTCTTGTATGAACATGTATGGAAGCAGTCAATTAAGCTCATATTTTGACAATCATTACGATAACACATCCGTGTGATATAGTGCATTTTTTCAAACTACAAAAAAAAGTATTTTTTCTGATGAAAATTTGTTATATTTTTCTTATATATACTCCTAACATAGGTTTTGGGTGCTCGTTAGAACCGCCTCGGTGAGGCGGTTCTAACGAGTAACCACAACCTATGTCTTGGAGCAGAAATAAGGAAAATAATGTCTACCCCCGTAAAACCCAGTTTTTTTCTATATAAAGTGGGGTTTAGGGGGGTCTTTATTTCACGGACTTGTTCATGTGGTGTTTCATTTTGCTGAATATTTCAGTGCAGATATGAAGGATGTTCATATATTGCTGCCCCTAAACTCGTTCAGCTTCATATTAACATGGTAAGTGGTTTCTGATCATCTCTTCTAGCTGTGTTTGGTAGGAGCTATTTATCCTTTACCACTCTCTAGGCTAATTCAGCAGACTACAAATTGTTGATATTTTTCATAATTTTCCAAGAAAACAGGACTCAACTCATGCAAATTGTCTCCAAATCTTGTTTCTGAGAAAAATAAGGAAGCTATTTTAAAATGTCGTCTGCTGAGGAAAAGACCCAGCATGCAGAGCATTAATCGATTTACTTGATGATTGCTTGTGTATGGCAAAATCTTGATTTTCCATAATTGATTATATACAGTACTCCAGCTAGGATTTGAGGGCAGAGATGTGCTGGGTAGGGCACTATTGCATGGGCGGGCAAGAATGAGGGCATCATTGCATGTATGAAGTATAAAGAGAAGGCAGGTCGCATTAATTGTATGAAACTTGAAGGCACATACAATAAACAGGTAAACATGAATAATTTCTTTATTTTTGTCTGATTTTCCTGAAATTTTCACCAAAATGTAGGTTTGTATGTAAGGAATGGAAATAAGGCACAGGGGAGTTGCAGAAAGGCAGAGGGCAGTAGGAGAGGGTGGAGTGGCCCCTCTGGACAGGGCTAGCTGGAGTACTAATATAGACAATACATAGTGTTTTGATTTTGTTTTGTTTGTTTGAATTGAGGTTTAACGTCTCCGTCAACACTGTAAAGGTCATTTTGGAGACGTTGCTTCCAATTTTGTGGGACTTTTACCCGACATTGAGATGAAATGACATCTCAAGCCCCGTCGCCCAATGAAACCAATAGGGTTTATTAGCATGGACGGTCCGCCTCGCACTGGGGTTCCTGGACAGGCTTAGATCCTCTAAGCGGTTTACCAGTACTAGTGTGCGGGTCGGATTCAGCTCTGCATGGAAGCATCATGCAGCCCATATATTTCTTCAAGCCCCTATGGGCGGGGGCAAACATAGTGTTTTGAATAACAAAATATGATCAGTGAGCTTTAGACAATTCTGTATGGCCAAGCTTCACCTTACCTCACCAAAGTTTACCCCTGTTAACTTGTCTAAAGCTCACCAATAACATTTTATAATTAAAGACACTAACCTTGTTTGAATGGTATCCGGACAAAACACCCCGCGGACATAACACCCCCTGCTCATTTTGGCATAGGTGGACGAAACCCCCCTCAAGTTTTTTACAGGGTGGACATAACACCCCTTGCAACTTTTGACAGGGTGGACAAAACCCCCCTCGTAAGTTTTGCAAGGTGGACAAAATCCCCCCTATCATGTGGACAAAAGCCCCCTCGGACAAAATCCCCCTGTTGCTAGATTTGGCACCTCACCAGTAGTTGTAGAGTGTTCCTGTTACACACATAAACCAGGTATGTTTAGGTGAGGATGATCAAGATGCTGGTGGTTTACTACGAGAATGGTACATCATTATTGCCAGAGAAATCTTCAACCCTATGTACGCCTTGTGCTGCACATCGCCGGGTGACCGCGTGACCTACATGATCAATCAGTCATCCCACTGTAACAGCAACCATTTAAGCTACTTCACGTTTGTTGGCCGGATCATTGCCAAGGCAATCTATGACAACAAGCTACAACAATCCTAAGTGCAGACCCAGACACTTTGCTGTTTTTGGACTCTGTATTGCAATTTTTTCAGCTTCTGAAATGTTAGAGTGGCTGAAGTTTTAGTATCTTTACACCCAATTCTGATATTTACTGCCAAATGCAATTTTACAGTTTGTATGATGGTACATATAATTAACAGTTATTGACAGTAATTAGCATATTGATCTATTTGAAAAGCAGAAAAGGGTTATTTAAACTCATTATCACTTGAGATGTTATTAAACAGTTTGTGGGTGATCAATTAACTGAACAATTACAAACTGAATATAGCAATCAATTAGCATACTGGTAGAAGAAAAAATTCACAATAAAGTTTATTTAATACTTAATAGCCCCATTAACTTCTTCATACTTCATGCCCTCATACATTTTTGAAACAAAAATATTGTTGATAAGCATACATTTATGTTCATATCTTGGAAGGGATTTTGCCTACTGTACCATTGCAAGCAGATTATTACTCAAGGGACCAGAATTCTATAGCAATAATAAACACAGAGGATTCTGTCTAAGGGGGGTTTTGTCCACATGATAGGGGGGATTTTGTCCACCTTGCAAAACTTACAAGGGGGGTTTTGTCCACCCTTTCATAAGTTGCAGGGGGTGTTATGTCCACCCTGTAAAAAACATGAGGGGTGTTTTGTCCACCTATGCCAAAATGAGCAGGGGGTGTTTTGTCCGGGGGGTGTTTTGTCCTACATTCTGTTTGAATAGCTTGCCTTGGTAGCTTAGTCAGATGCGCGTCTGACTGGTAATCAGGAGGTCGCGGGTTTGATACCTGCCGGGTCAACAGAATTCTTTTGTGGAGATTAATCATGAAATCATTTCTACGGTCATTCTCTCCCTTCGGCTGATTCAAGAAGGGCTGTCGTCAGTTTCTGGCGAAAGAATGTGCACTGTACTGGTAAACTGCTTATGTATAAGCTGACCCAGGAAAAGTGTGGATAGATAAACTGACCAGCTAGATATGACCTAAATAGTGTTGACTGGGCTGTTAAACTCCAAAACAACAACTAATCCTTGTTTGTAGTTTATTTTTTTTGTTTGATTTGAGGTTTAACGTCCCCGTCAACACTGTAAAGGTCATTTTGGAGACGTTGCTTCTAATTTTGTGGGACTTTTACCCGACATTGAGATGAAATGACATCTCAAGCCCTGCCGCCCAATGAAACCAATAGGGTTTATTAGCATGGACGGTCCGCCTCGCACCACGGTTCCTGGACAGGCTTAGATCCTCTAAGCGATTTTCCAGTTCTAGTATGCGGGCCGGATTCAGCTCTGCGTGGAAGCATCATGCAGCCCATATATTTCTTCAAGCCCCTATGGGCGGGGGCCGTGCTTGTAGTTTATACCAGAATAAAAAAATCTCTTGACAGACAGTTTTGTCATTATTGATGAAACAAAAGTCAGCAAATAGATTTTAGATAATGAAACTGCAATACAACTTCCATTGACAATGCTTGCACGTGTAGCATTACAGGATGTTAAAGATCGCAACAGTTTTAACGTTATTCACCACAGGTAGGGCTGGCTAAACGGAGTAGAAAAGATCATCAATTATCAGTCATGTCATTGTGATCGATAATCGATTAGTAAGCCATAATTTTACCTGTCTGACTTTCTGTCTGAGCATGACTCTTACCATATGTTATAGTTTACAATACGTATTTGAACAGACAGGCCTGAGCAAACAGTGTAGACCCAGATGAGACGTCACAGAATGCGGCGTCTCAGCGGCTCATCAGGGTCTGCACTGTTGGTCACTCATCCAGCTATTTTAGGCATAACTTTGGACAATAAATTGTACTTACCAAATAATTGATTACAAGTAATGATAATCATTTGTGTGGAATTTATGGATCAATTAATCGATTATATGATTAATTGTGCCAGCTTTAGCGACAGGGTTAACAAAAACAACATGGCCACTCAAATAAAAGTTTTTCAGCACTATACATTCTGTGCTTGTACATGTACTAGCTTTTTATGCCCCCGCATCATCATGATGCCAAGGGCATATAGTTTTTCGGTGTACCGTATATGCGTGCATACATGCGTACATCCGTCTGTATGTGTGTGTGTACGTACGTACGTGTTCCTGTAACCTCAGGTTAAGGTTTTTGTAACAGGTAGAGTCTGAACTTTTAGAACTCATATTTTCCTAACCATTTGCTGGAACTGGTTCATCTTTGGTATGATTATAGATATAGGTCCAAAGTTTTATTAAGCAATACCCCCACCCATACTAGTGACCTCAAGGTCAAGGTCAGAGACTTAGAAATTTTCAGTGTTAAAGACTCAGGTTAAGGTTTTTGTAACAGGTAGACCTGAATATTTTAGAACTCATATTTTCCAAACCATGCGATGGAATTGATTCATATTTGGTATGATTATAGATAAAGGTCCAAAGTTTTATTCAGTGATAGCCACACCCATGCCCATGACCTCAAGGTCAAGGTCATGGACTTAGAAATTTTCCATGTTAAAGACTCCAGTTTAGGTATTTGTACCTTGTAGAACCTGAACTTTTATGATGGCTTTGGTTCATGTGTTGATAGATTATAGGTACAATGTTTTATTCAGCAATACCCCCACCCATGCCTGTGACCTCAAGGTCATTGTCACAGACTTAGACAATTTTAATGTTAAAGATTTTAAAGAGCTCAAATTTTCCAAACCATATTATGGATTTGGCTTATATTTGCTATGATGATACAGGTCCCAATGTTTATTTGACAATAACCCCCCCCCCCACACACACACACACTCATGCCTATGGCTTCAAGGTCAAGGTCACAGAAAGAGAAATTTTTTATTTAAACTTTATTAGGGGCTCATATGCACCAAGCCATACAGATTTGCTTCATATTTGGTATGATGATAGTTACAGGTCCAAAGATGTATATACCCCCACCCCTGACCTCAAGGTCAAGGTCACAGACTTAGTCTTATTATGCTTTTAAAGTTTTAGAGCTCATATTTATAAATTGGCTTAATATTTGGAATGATGATAGATTCAGGTCCCCAAGTCTCATTCAGCCATACCACAGACCCTGCCCATGACCTCAAGGTCAAGTTCACACACTTAGAAAATTTTTAATGTTAAAGTTTCTTAGAGCTCATATTTTCCAAACTATTTAATTAATTGGGTTCAAATTGGGTATGCTGATGGTTTTTTGTCCAAAGATTTAATCAGCAGTATTCCAATCTATAGGAAGGACACTTTTGCAGTAGAGCTATGCTGTCCAATGGCAGCTGTTGTTGCTACATGGATTTTCGGGGTGAGGCGGGGCCCTGGGCGGGGGCATCTGTGTGGTCTGGACACATTTCTAGTTATTTTAGCTTTTTGAAATTACTAGTATTCTGGTTCAGGTGTCTTATTATTTATGGCTTTTGACCTTGTTTTCATAGCAACATAGAAGTGGCCTGGCAAAGAAGATCTGGTCTATGGAATCTCTGGAGGATATTGCAAAATGGAGAGCAGAAAGGAAGAAGTATGAGGATTATTAATTTTACAGAGCAGTAAATAGAAGTTGTTTGTTTGTTTGATTTGAGGTTAAACGTCCCCATCAACACTGTAAAGGTCATTTTGGAGACGTTGCTTCCAATTTTGCGGGACTTTTACCCAACATTGAAATGAAATGACATCTCAAGCCCTGCCGCACAATGAAACCAATAAGGTTCTTAAGCATGGACAGTCCGACTCGCACTGCATTGCCTGGGTAGGCTTAGATCCTCTAAGCGGTTTACCAGTACTCGTGTGTGGTTCGGTTTCAGCTCTGTGTGGAAGTCCTCATGCAGCCCATAAATTTCATCAAGCCCCAATGGGCGGGGGCTGGCAGTAAATAGAAATTCTAGTGCATTTGATTTTTGTACGGCATCATCTGATTGGATAACTTAAAAAAAAAATTGTGACAGTTTATTCTGTGATATGCTGTTGGAAATCTGGCCCCGGGGTTATAAAACCTTTTTCATGCTCAACTCACATGAGCATGAAATTTGTGCTGCTCATCAATTTGAAAATGCCGACAAATGTTGGCATTTTCAAATTGATAAGCAGCACAAATAACATTCTCTGCTAACTGAGAAAAGAAAATCGCTCAACTTATTTGTATTTCAATTTTTACGAGCACTACAGATTTCATGCTCAGTTGAGTTGAGCATGGAAAAAGTTTTATAGCCTTTGGGCCTGATGTCATCACATAGTGTTGCTTTTCATTGGCTGGCATTTAATGCTTTTCATTGGCTGGCATTTGGTTTTATGCAGTTCACAGAACTTGCCACTTTTTGCAGAATGGACAATTTATACATAAAAAAACAAAACAAATGAATAAATGAATTTGAATGGGGATAACACATTGAAAATGGTCATTTGGAGATTTGTTTTCGGTCGCAAATTCCATTTGTGGCTGTGCTAATGCGTCACAGTAAAACAAAATTTCTGACTGTAAAACTGCCAGTTTACCTTCCAAAATGACAATTTTCAGTACAGTTGTCCCTAAATGACAGCAGATGTCGCTGTTTGTTTGTTGTTTTTGTTTAAAAATGATCTTTTTGTGTAGCTTTTCTGTAAAAAAAACTTGTCATCAAGATTCATTGCGGCGATTGTCTGTGTAATGAGCACCCTTCAAAACTCCATTTTATCTAGAGAAAAATGGGGTTTGCAAGGGTATACATTACATGTATATTCTTTATTTTGATAAACAAAATTCTAATGCACTTGCGTATGTAACGCGACGTCTGATTGGATAACGTCAAAAATTTGCGACAGTATATTCTGCGATATACTGTCGGAAATCCGACGTCATCATGTAACGTCGCTTTCCATTGGCTGGAATTTGGTTTTACGCAGCTGACAGCACTTGCCACTTTGAGCAGAATTGCACACTTTTTTAAGAAAACAACCAAATAAATGCATTAGAATGGGGATAACTGTATTGGAAATTGTCATTTGGGGAGGTAAATCGTCGGTTTTACGGTCGCAAATTCCGTTTTACGGCTCCGCTGACGCGTCGCCGTAAAACGAAATTTCCGACCGTAAAACCTCCGATTTACCTCCCCAAATGACAATTTTCAATACAGTTATCCCCTAAATGAGGCAAGTACCACAATCTATGTAAGAAAAAAAGCGGGGTGGTTGGGTGAAACAGAGGTGCTATGTATTCTGTGTCGCCATGGTGCCCAACAGATATTGGCTTACAGTTGGACAAGGCCTGCTGTAAGGCTGACATGATTAATCGTATAATCGATTAATCGATCGATAAATTCCACCAAAATGATTATCATTTCTGACTTGCTCTTAATCGATTACCTGGTAGGTACAATTTACTACCCAAAGTTATGCCTAAAATAGTTGGATGAGTGGCTAACAGTGCAGACCCTGATGAGACGCCGCATTCCGTGGCTCGGCGTCTCATCTGGGTCTACACTGTTTGCCCAGGCCTGTCTGTTCAAATATACATGTGGTAAAGTGCAACATATGGTAAGAGTTACGCTCAGACAGAAAGCCAGACAGGTAAAATTATGATAAAAACCTTAGCGATTACTAATTGATTTTCGATCGCAATGACAGCACTGATAATCGATTATCTTTTCAGCTCCGATTAGCCAGTCCTAGCCTGCTGTCCTTGCAGCAGGTAAAGTTAGAGGGTGAATGTGTTTATTTCTTCTATATCTTCAATGGCATTAATTTACCTCTTCCTCCCCTGCCCCTTTCTTTCATCTCATCTACTGTCTCTTTTATCTCTTTTTTCCCTTTTTCTGGAAGACAACACAACATGACCTACAAGGGTTGACGTGTAGTTAAACCCCAACACAGTCAGTCAGTCAAGAAATATATTTGAAATTTTAATCAATGTCAGTTTATTTTTAGCCATGAGAGAATTGACTTTGTTTTATGGGTGTGTTATCTTAAGGGGAATGGGAACACCTTCAGGCGAGGCAACTCCTGGAAAAGTATTTTTGTCTCCCTTGTCAATAGGGGTCAACTCTTAAAGAAAAGAATTTGCTCCTGAGGAGCGAATTCTTTCCTTTAAGAGTAGACCCCTTTTTCAGTGGGACAGGGCTGAGAAAAAGCGAATAGGAAGTCCCCAAAGTTATCTCCCTTTGAAAAATGGCGGAAATATCTGCAAGGTGTCCCTTAATGTTAATTTGATTCATTCTGCTGGCCTTGGAAGCTCAGTTGGCTGCGTGTCTCAATGGTGATCAGGAGGTCACTCATTGGACACTCGTCACAGCTTTTTCATTGAGTTTGATCATGAAATCTTTTCTATGGTTATTCACTCCCTTCCATCAGCCCCCACCCATCGGGGCTTGAAGAAATAGATGGGCTGGATGCTGCTTCCATGCAGAGCTGAAACCGATCGCACATGAGTACTGGTAAACCACTTAGAGGATCTAAGCTTGCCCAGGCAAAGCGGTGCGAGTCAGACTGTCCATGCTTATAAACCCTATTGGTTTCATCGGGCGACAGCCCTTGAGATGTCATTTCATCTCAATGTTGGGTATAAGTCCCACAAAATTTGGAAGCCTATTCCCCAAAATGACCTTTTCAGTGTTGACGGGGACGTTAATCCTCAAATCAAACAAACAAATCAAAACAACAAATACAGTTAAATTCCTATATTTAGACTACCTTTGAGACTGTTCAAAAGTGGTCTCTTGGACCACTTTGAACAGTCCCAAAGGTGGTCTCTGACCAGAGGACACTGTATGCAGAAAACACAAAGAAAGAATAACTGCAGCTTACTAAATAAGCTTTTTAAAGCAGAATTACCCTTAAATTTAGGTGGTCTTAATAGCGGATTTTCCCTGTAGATAAAAAGCCAACATTTTCTTGTCTGAATTCTTTTCAGAAATTTTCCCACAGCAACAAACATTGCCAAGAAGAAGGCCGATCAGGCCAGTCGGGAAGAGAGAGGAGAAGTTATACAAGAAAAATATTTTGGGTATGCTCTTTGCTTTACAAGTCACATGATGAGAAACTCTTGATGAAGTATAGCAACAGATTAGGTGTGCCAGTCCTCATTTTGTTCAGGCATTTGCAGGATTTCAGGCTTTTAGACCTTGATTTTTATGCCCCCGCCTGCCTTGGCAGGAGTGGGGCATATAGCGTTTCGCCGTGATGTTACGTCCGTACGTGCGTACGTGCGTTCGTGCGTATGTCCCGTTCGTAACCACCTCGGGCTGAAATGTCGACCTCGGGCTGAAATGTCGAGCTGAAACCTCGGACTTGCATATAATTTTTTTACCTGTTGTGCTACAAAGTTGAAATTTGGTATGACATCTACTCAGACCAAGACCTATCAGTTCATGTTCAAGTTGACCCAAAGTCGTGCCCCTGGGTGGGCCTAGGGGTCAGATTGCGTAACAGGTCAAAATTGTCATATAGGAATTTGCATGCAAAACTGTCAAAATGTCTAATTATCTTGAAAATTTATCAGATTCGAACACCTAAACCATATATATTATTGTTCCTTATGATATGACACATTCCATGACACAGACTTTGGGTCCCTACAGTCACCCCTGCCATATGCCCCGCCCTCTTTGCTTCATTAAAGTCTTTATATCTTAGAAACTATCCATATCACCACCCCTTAACCATATATATTATTCCATCCCCCCCCCCCCCCCCCTATATATAAATTTGTATGCAAAACTGTCAAAATGTCTAAATTAATCGGATTCATCGAACCCCTAAACCATATATATTGTTCCTTATGATTTGACACATTCCATGACACAGACTTTGGATCCCTACGGTCACCCCTGGGCCATGCCCCGCCCCCTTTGCTTCATTAAAGTCTTTATATCTCAGAAACTAAGAAACTATCCATATCCCCACCCCTTAACCATATATATTATTGTTCTTTATGATAAGATGCATTGACTGATACAGACATTGGGTCCATCCCGACTCCTCCCCCCCCCCCCCCCATTTATATAGAAATTTGTATGCAAAACTGTCAAAATGCCTAATTATATTGAAAATTAATCAGATTCGAACACCTAAACCATATATATTATTGTTCCTTATGATATGACACATTCCATGATACAGACTTTGGGTCCCTACAGTCACCCCTGGGCCATGCCCCGCCCCCTTTGCTTCATTAAAGTCTTTATATCTCAGAAACTATCCATTATCCCCACCCCTTAACCATATATATTATTGTTCCTTATGAAAAGATGCTTTGACTGATACAGACATTGGGTTCATCCCGACCCCCCCCCCCCCCCACACACACACCTAAACCATATATATTATTGTTGCTTATGATATGACACATTCCAAGACAAAGAATTTGGGTCCCTCCGGTCACCCCCGGCCCATGCCCCGCCTAATTATCTTGAAAATTAATCAGATTCGAACACCTAAACCATATATATTATCGTTCCTTATGATATGACACATTCCAAGACGCAGACTTTGGGTCCCCCCTGGGCCATGCACCGCCCCCTTCGTTATATCTCAGAAACTATCCATGTCACCACCCCTTAACCATATATATTATTGTTCCTTATGATAAGATGCATTGACTGACACAGACTTAATCAGATTCGAACACCTAAACCATACATATTATTGTTCCTTATGATATGACTCATTCTAAGACACAGACTTTGTCTCCCTCTGGTCAACCCCGGACCATGCCCCGCCCCCTTCAATTCATAAAAGGCCTTATATCTCAGAAACAATTCATATCCCCACCACTTAACCATATATATTATTGTTCCTTATGATAAGATGCATTCACTGACATAGACCTTGGGTCCCTGTGGACAGCTCCGGGTCCCTCCGGACACCCCTGTGCCATTCTAGAGAATGGGTACAAGCCATATCGACAAAGATATATGGCGGGGGCATCTGTGTACTTTGGACACATGTCTAGTTTTTCTTGATTCCAGGCTTTGATATTTTGATTTTTCCTCCTGTATTCTGTTTAAAATGACTATTTAATCCTTATCCTGCTGAATGAATTTATCTAGCCACACCCATTTCTGACTCAGGAAAGCAAATTAATTGATATAATGTATTCATTGAGTTCACAAACTGCATTACAAACAGTGAAGATCCTGATCAGATGGCTTCTTCTACACTGTTTGCAAAGGTTTGTTTGTTTGAATTGGAGTTTAACGGCCCAGTCAACACTATTTTAGGCCATTTTTTAGCCGGTCAGTTTACCTATCCATACTTTTCCTGGGCAGGCCTATTTATAAGCGGTTAACCAGTACAGTGCACATTCTTTTATCAGAAACTGACAACTGCCCTTCATGAATCAGCAGAAGGGAGAGAATGGCCATAGAAAAGATTTCATGATCAATCTTCACGAAAGAAAGTTGCCGATCTTGGCAGGTATCAAACTCGCGTCCTCCTGATTACCAGTCAGGCAAGCATCTGTTTGCAAAGGTACCGGTTATCTTGTTCAGGAGGTTAAGGCTGCAAAGTCGGGCATTTCAGGCACGGAAGAGCTAGGTCAGTATTAGGCCTGGTGTGTATTTGGTGATACTTGAATGATAATTTTTGTTAATCATCCATAAAATCCTATGATGTGGGTAGTCATTAGAACCACCTTGCTGTCACATTATATTACTACCTGTCGGCTGTGTGAAATAGTTCTGGGATTCTTGCTCATGGTATTAAACTATTATTACAACCAATCAAATCGCTCGAAATGTACATAATCATGGAGAATTTGAATTATTGTACTTTAAATGAATGAACAGTATCTTAACAAAGTCCACATTAACCTCTTTCTTACACTGTCTTTTAAAACATGTTTTTGGATATAAAACGGTTTAAAGATAGATAAAAAAGTATTAGATTTTAAAGATAGATAAAAATGTATAGATTATATATAGAAAAAATACCCCAAAACAAGTGTGAGACGCCAAGTTCAGCAACGGAAGGTCAGGTGGTTTTTCTCCGGGTTCTCCGGTTTTCGCCCACCCCTGATTAATGATCGGCTTGACATGAGTGAAATAATCTTGAAAGGGCCGTAAAACCCAAACAAAAAAAAAAAAAAAAAAAAACACCCAAAAATGGTCATTTTTTAACTTCTGAACGAAAGGTCAGGAGACTATTGATGTCACCCGCATCAGGCTCATTTTAAGGTTCTGCCCCCACCCATCGGGGCTTGGAGAAATAGGTTGGGCTGTGTGATGCTTCCATGCAGAGCTGAAACTGGCTGCACATGAGTACTGGTAAACCACTTAGATGAACTAAGCCAAGCCAGGCAAAGTGGTGGGAGTCAGACCATCCAGTGCATTTAAGCTCTATTGGTTGCATTGGGTGGCAGGGATTGAGATGTCATTTTATCTGAATGTCAGGTAAAAGTGCCACAAATTTTTTAACAGTTCATAGCTCATTAACCACTAGCCAGAATATGATGTCATAAATGGAGTATAGAAGGCTCCGTGGTGTAGTGGTTATGCTACTCTCCTTATAAACCAGGGGTTGTTGGTTCTATCCCGGGCTTCTCCAGACTTTCGCATGAGCCTTTAAACCAAGGTCCTGTCTCCATATGACCTTAACTGCTGGGGGATGTAAAACTCAAAAACACATATCTGGAGTATAATCATATAATAGAGTAAACGTATTATTCCATTACACCAAACCCCAAGGTCAAGCCCTGGGGTCAAGAATTTGGTCAGACTTTGTTTAAAGTTTTGCATCTGAACCACTGTCTCAGATCATTTCATATTTGGAATATAATCCGATAATAGATTTAACAGTTGTTCTATAACACCAAACCAATCTAATTTTTTTTTTAGGTATAACACAGATGTTTAAGTAAAATGGTTTCTGCTTTGGACCCTAAAGCTAGCATTATTAAAGAGGTTGTGATGTATTAACATTTCTATCATTGCAGGAAGATGTATGGGAGAGGAAGGGGTAGAGATAGAGGCAGGGGCAGGGGAAGGGGGCATGGAGGGAAGTTTGACAGGAGGAGGAGTGGAGAATACAGCGATGTTGGTGCTACACAACCAAAACAGAGGAAGCTAGATGACACTGACGGAGAGGTACTAGTACACCACAACCTCTTTATAACACTATTCATGGGGTCCAAAGGAGAATCCATGTTCGTAAAATAAAAGTGTTATATCCAAACAAACATGTATAGATTATACAGAAAAATGACCATAAAATGGTCATTTTTCTATATAATCTATACATGTTTGCTTGGATATACTACAGTTGTTTAACTAACATGGATTCTGCTTTGATTTTCTATATAATCTATATATTTTTGGGATCCATCTGGAAAGCATGTTATATTCATAACCCTGTTATAATGAACAGTGTCATCATTTATGGTCATATTTCTATATAATCTCTACACTTTTGGGATTCATCTTGAAACTATGTTATATCCAGGCATGAGACTTTCAGATTTTTGGCAGATTTCAGATTTTTAGCTCACCAGAGCCGAAGGCTCCAGGGGAGCTTATAGTATAGGCATTGGTCTGTCGTCGTCTGCGTCTGCGTCGTTAACATTTTTAAACAACATCTCCTCTGAAACTACTTGGCCAATTGAAACCAAATTACATGTGGAGCCTCTATGGGAAGGGGGAACAAAAGTTTGTTTGGAAGGACTGGGTCACATGACCAATATGGCCGTCATGCCCATATATGGTAAAAACCTTTAAAAATCTTCTTCTCAAGAACCGAATAGTCGATGATCTTGTATTTTGGTATGCAGCATCAGGGACTCTGGCCCTACCAAGTTTTTTCAAATGATGACCTTTGGTTGACCTTGACCTGTTTTATGTCAAGGTCAAATTTGGTCACTCAGGCATTCGTATGGAAAAACGGCAAAACAGTGGATTTTTCTGATTGTATATTAGCTATTGGCATCAGATATGGTATTTGCAATCAGCTGAATGGAAGTTATCAGTTTCAGAGGTCAGGGTCATTTAGGGACCTTTGTCCAGGAAGGCTCAGATTCAGTATTTTTTTCTTCTTCACTTAAACTACTTGACCAATTGAAACGAAATTACATGTGGAGTCCTCTGTGGAATGGGGGAACGAAAGTTTGTTTGTGAGGACTGGGTCACATGACCAATATGGCTGCCATGCTCATATATGGTAAAAACCTTTAAAAATCTTCTTCTCAAGAACTGAATGGCCGATGATCTTGAAATTTGGTATGCAGTATCAGGGGCTCTAGCTCTACTAAGTTTGTTCAAATGATGACCTTTGGTTGACCTTGACCTGTTTAAGGGCAAGGTCAAATTTGATCAGACGTTTGTATGGAAAAATGGCAAAACAGTGGATTTTTCTGATTGTATATTAGCTAGTGGCATCAGAAATCATGAGAAATGGTCTTTACAATCAGCTGAATGGAAGTTTATAAGTTCCAAAGGTCAAGGTCATTTACTGACCTTTGTCCAGGACGCGTCAGATTCAGTATTTTTATCTTCTTCACTTAAACTACTTGGCCATTTGAAACCAAATTACATTTGGAGCCTCTGTGGAATGAGGGAACGAAAGTTTATTCGTGAGGACTGTGTTACATGACCAGTAAGGCTGTCATGCCCATATATGGTAAAAACCTTTAAAAATCTTCTTCTTAAGAACCGAATGGCCGATGATCTTGAAACTTGGTATGCAGCATCAGGGACTCTGGCCCTACCAAGTTTGTTCAAATGATGACCTTTGGTTGACCTTGACCTGTTTCATGTCAAAGTCAAATTTGGTCACTTAGACATTTGTATGGAAAAATGGCAAAACAGTGTTTTTTTTTCTGATTGAATATTAGCTAGTGGCATCAGAAATGGTATTTACAATCAGCTGAATGGAAGTTTATCAGTTCCAAAGGTCAAGGTCATTTACCAACCTTTGTCCAGGAGGGCTCAGATTCAGTATTTTTATTTTCTTCTTCACTTAAACTACTTGGCTAATTGAAACCAAATTACATGTGGAGCCTCTATGGAATGAGGGAACGAAAGTTTGTTCGTGAGGACTGGGTCACATGACCATAATTGGTCGCCAGGCCCATATATGTGACCAGCCATGAGATTTTGGGTCCAAATTGGGTCCATGACCGAAAATGAGTTTTTGCCATTTTCTGATCGCGTTATAATACTGAAGTGCATATGTGAAATTTCAGATGAAAACATCGAGCGGAATACGAGATATGGGTCTTTATTGACTGACCCTGAGTATGCGAAAATTGCATTTTCAGTCATTTTAGATGTATATTTGCTAGTGATTCTTGACTTCAAAGCCTTATTAAGCATTCAGAGAAAACAAAATATCACCAAATCATGTTTTCACACCATTATTTAATCGCCCGGTAGCAATCATTCGTTACATATTTGTGGGGAAGGACTCTGTTGCCATGGCAACAGATTTAAAATCCTTAAATTTTTCGAACACAATACTCTTGTAGAGCTGAACATATATTTTCTCATTAAATCTAAATCAAAGTAATGAAAAAGTGCATTACTAAATCCAATTACCGTATTCGGGCGTGTATTACCCGCAGTTTTTTTCCCTCAAATTACAGGCCCAAGTTCAGGGTGCGGGTAATCCGCCCGAATTATTTTTGGACCATTTTATTTTTACTTTTGTCAGCTGAAAATACGATGCATCTCGTGTTATGCTCTATCCTTTTACGATGCCCGACATAAATAACGTTTAATTGTCCACTCAATTTTACTTACACATGAGTAATATAACAATCTCCATTACTAGCAAGCCCGATTTTGTGAGTATTATTCCTAAAACTCTGATTTTAAACGAAATAAACAAGCAAGCTCAATGCGAACATCAAAGTTTTCCGGCATCAAAACCGCCGCCCACAAACCACCGCTACATTTTTTTTTTCTGCACGCGATGCTTAAATGACGTCATCGGACCCCAGCAACCCCACACGTGTCTATTGTTTTATCTTAATGGGGCGTATCTCTCTCATAAAAAAATTGTTTGGAAACGGTAAAAATATTCTCGAAAGCAAAACGGTTGTGGAAAACAGCGTTTTCCGTAAGCTCCGTGTCAATACCAACAACAGCATACAGATGTGTTAACACAAATTAAAGTGTTCAACTTTTCTCGCCAAGCGTCTGCTATTTGGCGCCAAAACATAACCATTTACGAGATAGTAGAATAGTCGTAGCAACTCGTCTTAGGAGCAATTAAATAATTTTCACATTGATTGCGGATTAAATTTATGATTGGGGAATAAACGCAAATTAGAGACATAACTTGACCATATTTTCACACCTCATCGACATGCACCGCAGGGTGGCAATTATAGGACAGGGATTAACAATAGTGTCATAATTAAATCGTTATAAATCAACAAACAGTGTAAATCCAAATCAGACGTCTGCGGCGTCTTTCTGATGTGTCTGATCTGGGACTGCACTGTTTGCCGATGTCCCCAAAAAAGAGACGTCTGCGGCGCCTTTCTGAGGTGTCTGATCTGGGACTGCACTGTTTGCCGATGTCCCAAAAAAGGGACGCGGGCATATGTGGGTTAATAAATAAATTACAATGGTGAACAGGTAAAGTTTTTTCAACATTTTAATGCAAAATACATGCTTTCTGGTGATACTAGCACGCACGTGCATTTTCCCGCCTTTTGAAGACGATCGCGCGTTCCGTTGTGTGTTACAAAAACTGGCCAAATTCTTACTTTTTCTCACGCATCCACCAAAATTTCAGCAAATGTTCCATGCGGGTAATACAACAGAATAACAGTTTTCCCCCAGATTTTGGCAAAAAAGGGGGGTGCGGGTAGTATGCAAATGTGGGTAATACACACCCGAATACGGTAAAGATCATGTAACAATAATCATTTCAACCATCAGCTTTGTTGCTATACAGAATAGCCCACCTACTTACATTATATCTGTGTATGCATCTAAATAGCCAAGGATTGGACTGTATCAAGTATTTTAACTGCAAAGTCTGGCTTGTGAGAGCAGACTTTCTAACACACCATTGCTACATCCAAGATCATAGTGAAATAAAGGATTTCATGATGGGTAATAAAAATATTAATTCTATATGAAATGAATAATAATAATAATATTAATAATAATAATAATAATATTAATAATAATAATAAAACAAAGAAAATTTACGCACAATCCTTTACTTGTTCGACAAAATTGTCTGTACATCATTGCAATTATAGCAAAACTTTGTATTGTAAATAAATCACTAATCCGCATTAAATAGTGGCATATATGTAGTTTATAAGTATTTTGTCAGATTACCCCACCCATCAACATATTACTAGTATTATCATGATTTGGGATCTATAATCGCAGAATGAAGTACAGATGACATTTACATCCTTGTGTGAGTATGTTTGCAAATGTGTGTGCAAATTGTACAAATTTAGTGCTAATGACATCTCCTTGTCATGGGACATCCTGGCAAAACAAAATTTACATAACCCCACCTCCCATCAGGGCTAGGAATAGAATAGAATTAGAATAGAATAGAATAGAACAGAATTTTATTTACTGCACAACTATACCCTATAAAAAATAAATAAATAAAAATAAAATAGCCTTAAGCGATAAGAGCCATGACATGCTATGATATATTACATTCACTTACAAATAATCCACTTGTTTTTAAAACAGTATCGTCTGTAGATGCCATAGGTTTGATGAAATGCTCTTTTTTAGATTGTAATGAATGATTATTTAGAACAGCCATGTCCTGAGACATTTCATTTCGCAGATAATTATACTTAGAGCAATCACAAAAGAAATGTATTTCGTCATCTAAAACATTACAAATATTACATAGTCTGTCTTCCAGTCTTTGCCCTGAATATCTTCCCCTTTTCAATTTTTCAGATGATGCGCACTTATTCTGAAGGCTGTTAAAGCTTTTCGCTGTTTTCTGTCTGGTAGAATATCCAAATAGTTTTCGATTTCAAATTTTTGCTTAAACAATTTATTCGTATGTCCTTAACTTATCCATTCCAACTTCAGAATTAATTCTTTTCTTCCAAAATGAAATAATACCTATTCGGAGAGATAGGCTGGCTACATAATGCCTACCTAGCATAACATAAGCATAAGCTTGTAAAAGGCAAAGAAGGGGCAAAGCAGTTATAGTGAGATTGGTCTGCGTATAAAATAGAAGTGGAGGCAATGATCAGGAATCGATACAATTAACCCACAGCTCCCATCAGAGACACCAAACGGAAACCCCAGCAGTCTGTTTATGCATAGGGCTTGATATGTCATTTCTTCTCAATGCGGGGTAAAAGTCCCATAAAATTGGTAACAATGTTTCCAAAATGACATAGATGGTGTTGACAAGGTTATATAACATAAACACAAACAAACAAACAAAAGCTTTATACAGAGAATTTGGGGTTATAAGGGTATGTTAATTTGACTAACATAATTATGGTTTATACTTGGAAGAACCGCCTCAGTGAGGTATTTCTATCAGGCGTAATACAATCTTGATATGTAGCACAGATAAGAAAGTTTTACCAAAATTTCGACAGAATAATGTAGTTAGGAGGGCATTATCTCACATGGGCCTATCAATTAAATATAATGAGGTATAACCTTGCCTTTAAATCAAGTCATTTATTCCATTCCATACATGTAGATGTTGAATATTGTAAGGGCACCACTTGTCGAGATAATCCAGAAGGTCAGGAGAGGGTTGCATGACTATAATAAATATATGGACTCTACTAGGGTCATAGACAATTCCTAGTAAAAGTGAATACCGCCAGGTATTCTTTAAATTTATAACTTAAATATTCCTTTTCTTTGAACAATAAAACTCATCTCATTTTCGGAGTAAAATTACATAGGGATATTTGACGCAGGCAAAACCGCAAATTCAGTAATACTTTATGGAGCTTATAAACTAACATCACCAAACATGACCAGTACTAGCTGCAGAAAACACTAATACCAATCAAAACATGCAGTTGCACCTGTATTCGCAGTTCCAGCAACAGAAACAAACACATGAATAAAATGAATATAGAGTCAAAACATTTATTTCGTATTTTATCATTAAAATAGATGATAATTTAAATGATACTTGACTAGCAGTTATTGAATTGATTCATATACTTAAACTGGTGTTGTTTTCCTCGCCTATCAGGGCTTGGAGAAACATAAGAGGCTGCATGGTGTATGCACTTCAGTGCTAAGCTGAAACTGAACATTTCAGTACTGGTAAATAAATTAAATGCTACTTTTTTTTCTAAAGCCTAAGATAAATGGTAACATAGGAAGTACCATGTTCTGTTTTTAGCTCACCTGTCACGTAGTGACAAGGTGAGCTTTTGTGGTCACTTTTTGTCCGTCGTCCGTCGTGCGTGCGTCCGTGCGTCCGTAAACAATTTCAAATAAGTATATCTCTAATACCCCATGGTCAATCTTGATCAAATTTCATGAGAAGCATCATCAGGTAGGGGGAAAGGCTGCATAAGGTTTTTGGGCTGATCAGATTGGAATTCTGGTTGCCATGGCAACATATAGCTCCCATAGACTTACAATGGGAAAAAATTAAAATATCTTCTTCTCTGAAACCGCAGGGCCCAGAGCTTAGATATTTAGCATGTATTAATGGCCAGTGATCACCTACATAATTCCTGCCAATCATGCCCCTGGGGTCCAAATTGGCCACACCCCCGGGCCCCTTCGCTCCCATAGACTCATAATGGAACAAAAAGCTTCAAAAATCTTCTTCTCGAAAACCACAGGGCCAAAAGCTTAGATATTTAGCATGTAGCAAAGGCAAGTGGTCACCTACATAATTCCTGCCAATCATGCCCCTGGGGTCCAAACGGGCCACGCCCCGGGGCCCTTTAGCTCCTATAGACTCATAATGGAAAAAGGCTTCAAAAATCTTCTTCTCTGAAACCACAGGGCCCAGAGCTGAGATATTTGGCATAAAGCAACGGCAAGTGGTCACCTACATAAATCCTGCAAATCATGCCCCTGGGGTTCAAACGGGCCACGCCCCGGGGCCCCTAAGCTCCCATAGACTCATAATGGAAAAAGGCTTCAAAAATCTTCTTCTCTGAAACCACAGGGCCCAGAGCTGAGATATTTGGCATAAAGCAACGGCAAGTGGTCACCTACATAAATCCTGCCAATCATGCCCCTGGGGTTCAAACGGGCCACGCCCCGGGGCCCCTAAGCTCCCATAGACTTATAATGGAAAAAAGCTTCAAAAATTTTCTTCTCTGAAACCACAGGGCCCAGAGCTTAGATATTTAGCATGTAGCAACGGCTAGTGGTCACCTACATAATTCCTGCCAATCATGCCCCTGGGTTCCAAATGGGCGACGCCCCGGGGCCCCTTCGCTCCCATAGACTCATAATGGAACAAAAAGCTTCAAAAATCTTCTTCTCGGAAACCACAGGGCCCAGAGCTTAGATATTTAGCATGTAGCAAAGGCAAGTGGTCACCTACATAATTCCTGCCAATCATGCCCCTGGGGTCCAAACGGGCCATGCCCCGGGGCCCTTTAGCTCCTATAGACTCATAATGGAAAAAAGCTTCAAAAATCTTCTTCTCTGAAACCACAGGGCCCAGAGCTGAGGTATTTGGCATGTAGCAACGGCAAGTGGTCACCTACATAAATCCTGCCAATCATGCCCCTAGGGTCCAAATGGGCCACGCCCCAGGGCCCCTTAGCTCCAATAGACTCATATTGGAAAAAAGCTTCAAAAACCTTCTTCTCTGAAACCACAGGGCCCAGAGTTGAGATATTTAGCATGAAGCAACGGCAGTTGGTCACCTACATAATTCCTGCCAATCATGCCCCTGGGTTCCAAATGGGCCACGCGCCGGGGCCCCTTTTGTCCCAAAGACTCATAAAGGAAAAAAGCTTAAAAATCTTCTTCTCTGAAACCAAAGCGCCCAGAGCTAAGATATTTAGCATGTAGCAACAGCAACTGGTCACCTACATAATTCCGGCCAATAATGCCCCTGGGGTCCAAAAGGGCCACGGCCCGGGGCCCCTTAGCTCCTATAGACTCATAATGGAAAAAAAAGCTTCAAAAATCTTCTTCTCTGAAACCACAGGGCCCAGAGCTTAGATATTTAGCATGTAGCAATGGCAAGTGGTCACCTAAATAAATTCTGCCAATCATGCCCGTGGGGTCCAAATGGGCCACGCCCCGGGGCCCCTTAGCTCCCATAGACTCATAATGGAAAAAAGCTTAAAAAATCTTCTTCTCTGAAACCACAGGGCCCAGAGCTTAGATATTTAGCATATAGCAACGGCAAGTGGTCACCTACATAATTCCTGCCAATCATGCCCCTGGGTTCCAAATTGGAGATGCCCCGGGGCCCCTTCGCTCCCATAGACTCATAATGGAACAAAAAGCTTAAAAAATCTTCTTCTCGGAAACCACAAGGCCCAGAGCTTAGATATTTAGCATGTAGCAACGGCAAGTGGTCACCTACATAATTCCTGCCAATCATGCCCCTGGGGTCCAAACAGGCCACGCCCCGGGGCCCTTTAGCTCCTATAGACTCATAATGGAAAAAGCTTCAAAAATCTTCTTCTCTGAAACCATAGGGCCCAGAGCTGAGATATTTGGCATGTAGCAACGGCAAGTGGTCACCTACATAATTCCTGCCAATCATGCCCCTGGGGTCCAAATTGGCCACACCCAAGGGCCCATTAGCTCCCATAGACTCATAATGGAAAAAAAGCTTCAAAAATCTTCTTCTCTGAAACCACAGGGCCCAGAGCTTAGATATTTGAAATGTAGCAACGGCCAGTGGTCACCTACATAATTCCTGCCAATCATGCCCCTGGGTTCCAAATGGGCGATGCCCCGGGGCCCCTTCGCTCCCATAGACTCATAATGGAACAAAAAGCTTCAAAAATCTTATTCTCGGAAACCACAGGGCCCAGAGCTTAGATATTTAGCATGTAGCAAAGGCAAGTGGTCACCTACATAAATCCTGCCGATCATGCCCCTTGGGTCCAAACGGGCCACGCCCCGGGGCCCTTTAGCTCCTATAGACTCATAATGGAAAAAAGCTTCAAAAATCTTCTTCTCTGAAACCACAGGGCCCAGAGCTGAGGTATTTGGCATGTAGCAACGGCAAGTGGTCACCTACATAAATCCTGCCAATCATGCCCCTAGGGTCCAAATGGGCCACGCCCCCGGGCCCCATAGCTCCCATAGACTCACAATGGAAAAATAAAGCTTCAAAAATCTTCTTCTCTGAAACCACAGGGCCCAGAGCTTAGATATTTAGCATGTAGCAACGGCAATTGGTCACCTACAAAATTCCTGCAAATCATGCCCCTGGGGTCCTAACAGGTCACGCCCCGGGGCCCTTTAGCTCCTGTAGACTCATAATGGAAAAAAGCTTCAAAAATCTTCTTCTCTGAAACCACAGGGCCCAGAGCTGAGGTATTTGGCATGTAGCAACTGCAAGTGGTCACCTACATAAATCATGCCAATCATGCCCCTAGGGTCCAAATGGGCCACGCCCCCGGGCCCCTTAGCTCCCATAGACTCATAATGGAAAAAAAAGCTTCAAAAATCTTATTCTCTGAAACCACAGGGCCCAGAGCTTAGATATTTAGCATGTAGCAACGGCAATGGGTCTCCTACATAATTCCTGCCAATCATGCCCCTGGGGTCCTAACGGGCCACGCCCCGGGGCCCTTTAGCTCCTATAGACTCATAATGGAAAAAAGCTTCAAAAATCTTCTTCTCTGAAACCACAGGGCCCAGAGCTGAGGTATTTGGCATGTAGCAACTGCAAGTAGTCACCTACATAAATCCTGCCAATCATGCCCCTAGGGTCCAAATGGGCCACGCCCCCGGGCCCCTTAGCTCCCATAGACTCATAATGGAAAAAAAAAGCTTCAAAAATCTTCTTCTCTGAAACCACATGGCCCAGAGCTTAGATATCTAAACTCCAACAAACTTATAATGGAAAAAGCTTCAAACATCTTCTTTGAAACCATGAAGTACAGTTTGTTTGTTTGTATCGGAGTTTTACGGCCCAGTCAACACTATTTAGGTCATTTTTGAGCCGGTCAGTTTACCTATCAACACTTTCCTGGGCAGGCTTATACGTAAGTGGTTAACCAGTACAGTGCACATTCTTTCGCCAGAAACTGACAACTGCCCTTCTTGAATCAGCGGAAGGGAGAGAATGACCGTAGAAAAGATTTCATGATCAATCTCCACGAAAGAATGTTGCCGACCCCTGCGGGAGTCGAACCCGCGTCCTCCTGATCACCAGTCAGACGCGCATCCGACTGAGCTACTGAGCCATGAAGTACAGACCTTAGATATTTAGTATATAGCAACACAAAATGGTCGCCTACATAAATCCTGCCAACCGTGCCCTTTGGGTCAAAATTGGCCAAGCCCCAGGGCTCATTAGCTCCTTTAGATTTATACTGGAAAAAAACTTCAAAAAATCTTTTTCTCCAAAACCATAAGGCACAGATTTTGTTTGATTTGAGGTTTTACATCCCCGTAAACACTGTATAGGTCATTTTGGAGATGTCTCTTCCAATTTTGTGGGACTTTTACCAGACATTGAGATGAAATTACATCTCAAGCCCTGTCGCCCAATGAAACCAGTAGGGTTTATAAGCATGGACACCGCTTTGCCTGAGCTTAGATATTTAGTATGTAGCAATGTCAAGTGGTCTCCTACACTAATGATTTTCTGGTACACAGGTGAGCGATATAGGGCCATTGGGCCCTCTTGTTTTTTGGTTTTTTTTTGGTGGGGGGGGGGGGATTTTACGGTCTTTTCAGTCAAGATTACTTCACATATCGAGCCGATCGTTAATCAATGATGGCGAAAACTGTAGTGCCCGGAGCCAAAAAACTGACCTTCCGTTGCAGAGCTTGGTGTCTCAAATGTGACCACAGCCAAACTCGAACTCAGTACCATATTTACTTTATGTTATATACGTGTGTAAGACTAAATCTCAATTTTAAAATCTGTTAGCCTGGTGTCTTCATTCTACCAACCTACAATTGTCAATACATCCAACTTATGCGAGTAGAGAATTCAAAGCAACTATTTGTGCAACCCTTGAATTGAAAGTGGTGCATATACGTGTACATGTGCATATACGTGTACATGTCTATGATGTTCCCAGTGATAGGTGTCTAGTAACATTTATTAAAGTGTCTTGCCAAAGGACACGACATTTCACACCTCATGAGCAAATTCTTTCCTTTAAAAAATCAACAGAGTATTTGTTATTTGATTACTCCAAAGGCTCTCATGAACTTATCCGTAGGCATTCTTGAAGGTGCTGATTTTTGATGTGGTCTTACATGGTGCTTGGATTGATGGGCCTATTGCATGCTAATCAGGAATTAAACCTGGATAGAAGAGGCTCAAAATGAGGGGCATACTCGTGTGCTATTCAGTTAACAAATTATTTGATATAAAGGAGGCAAATTAGATTTGAAAGACTACTCGTACACTACATGTGTTCTGTAATGCCAAAATGTATTTTGGAGATCTGCTGTTGTTGCCATCTTGGACCCTTTGTATAAAACCTTCTGAATCAAGGGATCCATTAAAACTTAAAACCGAACCGTGAGCAAGTGCAAATTAATAAGCCTATCACAGTTGATCAGGCGAACGCGGGTTAGATCCCTGCCGGGTTCAGCGACATTCTTGCGTGGAGATTGATCATGATATTTTTATACGGTCATTCTCTCCCTTCCGCTTATTCAAGAAAGGCAGTTGTCAGTTTCTGGCGAAAGACTGTGCTCTGTACTAGTTAACAGCTTACGTATTAGCCTGCCCATGAAAAGTGTGGACTGGTGAACTGACCGGCTCAAAAATGACCTATTTTAGTTAGTGTTGACTGGGCTGTTAAACAGAGAAATACTATTTCCACACTTCGAACTTTTTGTGACCATGTATATGGTGTTCAAGGCATGCAATAATTATTCTCGCAACAATCCTACAAAATTCATATTAAAAAAAAAAAAAAAAAAGAATGCTGAAAAAAGGGGACCAGGACCGGACTCGTACAAGCAATCTTACTTCTGTAGGCGAGGTGCTCTGCCGACTGTGCTACTCGGCGTTGTAACAATAACAACGATTTATAACTATTCCTTCAATGGCACAGCCAATTACCGGTCAAAATTTTTCCAAGTTTGAAAAAAAGAAACGTCCTTTTATTTTTTGCTTTATAATTTACAAAACAAAAGGCTCTTGTTTAAAGTATTAATAGCAACATGCGCCATAAATTAGCTGCGTCAACTATGACGTCGCGATTTATTCACGTTTTCTCGGAATGACGTAATGCCCCATTTGAGCACAAAATCTCATGACGCGTTACAATTATGGTAAAAGCCTTTAAAAATCTTCTTCTCAAGAACCGAATGGCCAATGATCTTGAAGCTTGGTATGCAGCATCAGGGACTGTGGCCCTACCATGTTTGTTCAAATGATGACCTTTGGTTGACCTTGGCCTGTTTTAGGTCAAGGTCGAATTTGGTCAGTTAGACATTTGTATGGAAAAATGGCAAAGTAGTGGATATTTCTGATTGCGTGGTAGGCTGTGACATGAAAAATGATATTTGCAGTTAGCTGAATGGAAGTTTATTAATTCCAAAGGTCAAGGTCATTACTGACCTTTGTCTTGGATGGCTCAGATTCAGTATTTTTATCTTCTCCAGTAAAAGAGCTGTACTGATTGAAACCAAATTACATAAAAAACCTCTATGGGGGTGAGGCAGTTAAACATTATTTGTGGTATTGTTGTCACATGACCAAGATGGGCACCTTTCCTGTATATGGTATAAACCACATGACCTCTGGTGAGCGTAGTGGCCCATGGGCCTCTTGTTTTGGTTTTAAAATGTGATTTTGAAAGTTACTTGTTTTTAGCTCACCTGACCGAAGGTCATGGTGAGCTTTTGTGACAGTAAGATGTCCGGCGTCGTCGTGCGTCGTGCGTCGTCCGTCGTCCGTCGTGCGTCGTCCGTGCGTAAACTTTTTCTTGTGAACACACTAGAGGCCACAGTTTTGGTCCAATTATCATCAAACTTGCTCAGAATGATAATCATGACAATATCTCGGTCAAGTTCGAATTTGGGTCATGTCGGGTAAAAAAGTAGGTCAGTAGGTCAAATCATAGAAAAACCTTGTGAACACTCGAGAGGCCACAATTTTGGTCCAATCATCATCAAACTTGCTCAGAATGATCATTGTGACAATATTTTAGTGAAGTTTGAATATGGATCATGTCGGCTTAAAAAGTAGGTCAGCGGGTCAAATCATAGAAAAACCTTGTGAACACCCTAGAGGCCACAATTTTGGTCCAATCATAATCAAACTTGCTCAGAATGATCATCATGACAATATCTTGGTCAAGTTCGAATATGGGTCATGTCCGGTCAAAAAGTAGGTCAGTAGGTCAAATCATAGAAAAACCTTGTGAACACTCTGAAGGCCACTGTTTTGGTCCAATTATCATGAAACTTGCTCAGAATGACCATTGTGACAATATTTCAGTCCAGTTCGAATATGGGTCATATCGGGTTAAAAAGTAGGTCAGCGGGTCAAATCATATAAAAACCTTGTGAACACCCTAGGGGCCACAATTTTGGTCCAATCATAATCAAACTTGCTCAGAATGATCATCATGACAATATCTCGGTCAAGTTTGAATATGGGTCATGTCCGGTTGAAAAGTAGGTCAGTAGGTCAAATCATAGAAAAACCTTGTGAATACTCAGGAGGCCACAAGTTTGGTTAAATCATTAATCTTGCTCAGAATGGTCATTGTGACAATATCTTGGCTAAGTTTGAATAAAGGTCTTTTCGGGTCAAAAAGTAGGTCAGTAGGTCAAATTAAAGAAAAAACTTGTGAACACTCTAGTTTTACATAGACTTATATAGGGAAAATCTTTAAAAATCCTTTTCTCTGAAACCACAAGGCCTAGGTCTTTTATATTTGGTATGAAGCTTCATCTAAAAGACCCCTAACAAGATTATTCAAATGATAGTGCTGAGGCCAAAAATGTCCCCGCCCCCGGGCCCTTTGGTTTTACATAGGCTTATATAGGGAAAATCTTTAAAAATCTTCTGCTCTGAAGCTGCAAGGCCCAGGACTTTGATATTTGGTATTAAGCTTTATCTAGTGGACCCCTACCAAGATTGTTCAAATTATAGTGCTGGGGCAAAAAATGCCCCCGTTCCGGGGCCCTTTGGTTTTACATGGCCTTATATAGGGAAAATCTTTAAAAATCTTCTTCTCTGAAACCGCAAGGTCCAGGACTTTGATATTTAGAATGAAGCTTCATCCATTGGACCTCTACCAAGATTGTTCAAATTATCGCCCTTGGGCCAAAAATGCCCCCGCTCAGGGGCCCTTTGTTTTTACATAGACTTATATAGGGAAAATCTTTAAAAATCCTTTTCTCTGAAACCACAAGGCCTAGGTCTTTTATATTTGGTATGAAGCTTCATCTAAAAGACCCCTAACAAGATTATTCAAATGATAGTGCTGAGGCCAAAAATGTCCCCACCCCCGGGCCCTTTGGTTTTACATAGGCTTATATAGGGAAAATCTTTAAAAATCTTCTGCTCTGAAACTGCAAGGCCCAGGACTTTGATATTTGGTATTAAGCTTTATCTAGTGGACCCCTACCAAGATTGTTCAAATTATAGTGCTGGGGCAAAAAAAGCCTCCACCTGGGGCCCTTTGGTTTTACATAGGCTTATATAGGGAAAATCTTTAAAAATCTTCTTCTCTGAAACCGCAAGGCCCAGGACTTTGATATTTTGTATGAAGCTTCATCTAGTGGACCCCTACCAAGATTGTTCAAATTATAGCCCTTGGGCCAAAAATCCCCCTGCTCAGGGGCCCTTTGGTTTTACATAGACTTATATAGGGAAAATCTTTAAAAATCTTCTTCTCTGAAACCGCAAGGTCCAGGACTTTGATATTTAGAATGAAGCTTCATCCAATGGACCTCTACCAAGATTGTTCAAACTATCGCCCTTGGGCCAAAAATGCCCCCGCTCAGGGGCCCTTTGTTTTTACATAGACTTATATAGGGAAAATCTTTAAAAATCCTTTTCTCTGAAACCACAAGGCCTAGGTCTTTTATATTTGGTATGAAGCTTCATCTAAAAGACCCCTAACAAGATTATTCAAATGATAGTGCTGAGGCCAAAAATGTCCCCGCCGCCGGGCCCTTTGGTTTTACATAGGCTTATATAGGGAAAATCTTTAAAAATCTTCTGCTCTGAAACTGCAAGGCCCAGGACTTTGATATTTGGAATTAAGCTTTATCTAGTGGACCCCTACCAAGATTGTTCAAATTATAGTGCTGGGGCAAAAAAAGCCTCCGACTGGGACCCTTTGGTTTTACATGGCCTTAAAGCCCCCGCCCATAGGGGCTTGAAGAAATATATGGGCTGCATGATGCTTCCACGCAGAGCTGAATCCGGCCCGCACACTAGTACTGGTAAACCGCTTAGAGGATCTAAGCCTGTCCAGGAACCGCGGTGCGAGGCGGACCGCCCATGCTAATAAACCCTATTGGTTTCAATGGGCGACAGGGCTTGAGATGTCATTTCATCTCAATGTCGGGTAAAAGTCCCACAAAATTTGAAGCAACGTCTCCAAAATGACCTTTACAGTGTTGACGGGGACGTTAAACCTCAATTCAAACAATTTACATGGCCTTATATAGGGAAAATCTTTAAAAATCTTCTTCTCTGAAACCGCAAGGCCCAGGACTTTGATATTTTGTATGAAGCTTCATCTAGTGGACCCCTACCAAGATTGTTCAAATTATAGCCCTTGGGCCAAAAATGCCCCCGCTCAGGGGCCCTTTGGTTTTACATAGACTTATATAGGGAAAATCTTTAAAAATCTTCTTCTCTGAAACCACAAGGCCTAGGTCTTTTATATTTGGTATGAAGCTTCTTCTAAAGGACCCCTACCAAGATGATTCAAATTATAGTGCTGGGGCCAAAAGTGGCCCCGTCCCGGGGCCCTTTGGTTTTACATAGACTTATATAGGGATAATCTTTAAAAATCTTCTCTGAAACCACAAGGCCCAGGACTTTGAAATTTGGTATGAAGTTGCATCTAATGGACCTCTACCAAGATTGTTAAAATTATAGCCCTGGGGCCAAAAATGCCCCCACTCTGGGGCCCTATGGTTTTACATAGACTTACATGGGGAAAATCTTCAAAAATCTTCTTCTCTGAAACCACAAGGCCTGGGTCTTTGATATTTGGTATGAAGCTGCATCTAGTGGACCTCTATCAAAATTATTCAAATTATAGCCCTGGTACCAAAAATGTCCCCGCTCCGGGGCCCTTTGGTTTTGCATAGACTTATATAGGGAAATCTTTAAAAATCTTCTCTGAAACTGCAAGGCCAAGGCCTTTGATATTTAGTATGGAGCTTTATCTAGTGGACCTCTACCAAGATTGTTCAAATTATAGCCCTGGGGCCACAAATGCCCCCACCCCGGGCCGGGGCCCTTTGTTTTTACATAGATTTATATAGCCCTGGGGCCATTTGGTTTTGCATAGGCTTATGTAGGGAATATCTTTAAAAAAAATCTTCTTCTCTGAAACTGCAAGGCCCAGGTCTTTGAAATTTGATGTGTAGCTTTATCTAGTGGACCTTTGCCAAGATTGTTCTAATTATAGCCTTTGTTGATGTTTGGTATGAAGCTTCACCTTTAAGACCTCCCTCAACATTATGCACATTAAAACCCTGGGGCCAATAATGGCCCTCTCTGGGGCCCACTTGTTACACTATGGATCAGGTGAGCGATCCAGGGCCATCATGGCCCTCTTGTTATCTGAAAGTTGTAAAAATGACATTTTTGCAAGGGTGATAAGGGTTTCAGACTTTTTCACTCAGGTTTCAGATTTTTTCAGCAGTCCTCCAGTCTCATGCCTGTATATCCATAACCGTGTCATAACAAGATGGCCGCCAGAGCTAAAAATAGAAAAATCTTTAAAGGACAACTTCTCCTGTACCTTAAGGCTAATTTCATTCAAACTTTATAGGAACGTTGCTTAGGTGGCCCTCTACCAAAATAGCGAAAACGTTTCTGCTCCGGTGAACAAAATGGCCGCCAGAGCTAAAAATAGAAAATTCTTTAAACGACAACTCCTCCTGTACCCTTTGGCCAAATTTATTGAAACTTCATAGGAATGTTGCTAAGGTGACCCTCTACTAAAATAGCTTAAACGGTATTGCTCTGATGAGCAAAATGGCCGCCATAGCAAAAAATAGAAAAACATCGTAAATTTGCTTCAAACACAAACTCCTCCTCAACCCTTGGGCCAATTTGATTCAAACTTCACAGGAATGTTGCCCAAATGACTCCTTACAAAAATAGCTAAAATCGTTGTGCTCTGACAAACAAGATGGCCACCAGAGCTAAAAATAGAAAAAATCTGTAAACCACAATTCCTCCTGTACCCTTGGGACAATTTTATTCAAACTTCATAGGATTGTTGCTTAGAAGACCATCTACCAAAATAGCTGAAAAGATTCTGCTCTGATGAGCAAAATGGCCGCCATAGCTAAAAATAGAAAAACATCGTAAATTTGCTTCAAACACGAACTCCTCCTTAACCCATGGGCCAATTTGATTTAAACTTTACAGGAATGTTATGTAGGTGATTCTCTAAAGAAATAGATAAAATCATTCCGCTCTGACTAACAAGATGGCCGCCAGAGGTAAAAATAGAAAAAAACTTCAAACGACTACTCCTCCTTTACCCTTGGGCCAATTTCATTCAAACTTCATAGGAATGTTGCTTAGATGACCCACTACCAAAATGGCTAAAACGTTTTTGCTCTGATGAGCAAAATGGCCGCCATAGCTATAAACAGAAAAACTTTGTAAATTTATGTCAAAACGCGAACTCCTCCTCAACCCTTGGGCCAATTTGATTCAAACTTCACAGGAATGTTAGTTAGGTGACTCCCTACCAAAATAGCTAAAATTGTTCAATGCGGCGAACACGATTGCTGCCAGAGCTAAAAATAGAAAAAATCTTCAAAGGACAACTCCTCCTTACCCCTTGGGTCAATATGATTCAAACTTCACAGGACTATTATGTGGTTGACTCCCTACCAAAATAGCTAAAATTGTTCCGCTCTGACCAACAAGATGGCCACCAGAGCTAAACATAGAAAAATTCTTCAAACGACAATTCCTCCTTACCCCTTGGGCCAATTTGATTCAAACTTCACAGGAATATTATGTCGTTGACCCTATACCATATTAGCTAAAATGATCCCGCTCCAATGAACAAAATGGCCACCAGAGCTAAAAATAGAAAAACATTGTAAATTTGCTTCAAACTTCACAGGAATGTTGCCCAGATGACTCCCTACCAAAATAGTTAAAATCATTCAACTCTGATAAACAAGATGGCCACCAGGGCTAAAAATAGAAAAAATCTTCAAACGACAACTCCTCCTGTACCCTTGGGCCAATTACATTCAAACTTCATAGGAATGTTGCTTTGATGACTCTCCACCAAAATAGCTAAAATGGTCTTGCTCCGATGAACAATATGGCCGCCAGAGCTAAAAATAGAAAAACATTGTAAATTTGCTTCAAATGTGAACTCTTCCTAAACCCTTGGGCCAATTTGATTCAAACTTCAGTGGAATGTTGCCTAGTTGACACCCTACCAAAATAGCTAAGAACGTTCCACTCTGATCAACAAGATGGCCACCAGAGCTAAAAATAGAATGTACTAGAGACAGTGACATTCAGGTGTGCGAATCAGGGCCCTCTGGGCCTTCTTGTTGATTTTTGGATTCATGTGAAGGCATATGATTAATCAAATTTTCTAACCATAAATTACAGTGTGGTGTTAATAATAAAAGTTCTCTCTTTTTTTCATGCTTGCTCTTTCTCAACATAGAATTAGGAGATAAGAGATGAAAAAGCATCAGTATAAGAAGTAATCAGTATATTGTTGATTACATGTATTATGTTTTTGTGTTATTCCACTTATATTGAGCTAATAGTTATTCAGAGGTGGGTGAAAACTGGAGTACCCAGAGAAAATAAGTGTGACCTACAGTGGCAGGACTTGGCGTCTCACATGTGGCCCGAGTGAGGCTGTAACTTCAGTGGTGAGAGACCTAATGATTAAGAGTCAGCCCTCTTATCCACTATGCCCCGGAGGCCTGTAGGGGAGAGTTCTCCAGGGACTCCCCTCCTTAGGAGCAAATTATTTCCTTTAAGAGTTGTCCCCTATTGACATTGGGAAACAAAATACTTTGCAGGAGTTGCCTCCACTGAAGGTGTACCCATTCCCTTTAAGACCACCTAAAATTAAGTCAAATTATGCTTTTAAAAGCATAGTCAGAAGGTTTCAAGTACATTTTCTTTGTGTTTTCTACATTCAGCATGCTCTAGTGGGAAACCACCTTTTGGACTGTTCAACAGTGGTCTTAAAGACTTGCTTTGAACAGTCTCAAACATGGTCTTAACCCTTGTCCTGCTGAGCTTGGATATGTCTTATCTTTCAAACACTGTAGATCCAGATCAGATGGCTTCTGAAGAAGCCATCTGATCAGGATCTTCATTGTTTGTCATTCAGTTTATGAATTTGTTGCAATAATTTGCATCAAGTAATCTGATTGCTTGAGAATCAGTAGTGGGTGTGGCATATTTAAATATTCAACAGGACAAGGGTTAATACAGGAAATTTACTGTATTTCAGAGAGGCAATAAAGACACTACAAATCAGGTGCCAGAAGGTGGTCAAACAAAACAGCCAGAAGGAGATCCCCTTTCATTTATCCTTGCTGGCGAGGATTCTGGTATGATCAGATAGATTTTATTTCGGTTTTACTATTTATTCCAGTTTTACGGCCCTTTCAAGATTATTTCACTTTTATCATATGACGTCACCTCTGAGATTGTAATAACGTCATTTAATAAATTCAATAATCCACTAGTGGATTAAATATGCAAATTAGTTAGATACGCACCATAACGTTACATGTACAACGTCCTTAACGATGTCGCGTTTACTTATGGCGGAATATTGGCATGTTTGTAAAACAATCGTGAATAAAATGCGTTTTAAAAGTCATATGATAAATTGAATCTTGCATTCGTGCTCATGTATTATTAAATTTATTAAACTCGTTGAGGAAAAGGGATAAAATGCTCGGCAAAGCCTCGCATTTTATCCCTTTTCCTCAATTCGTTTAATAAATTCAATAATACATGAGCACTCATGAAAGATCCTCTATGTATCAAGCCAATTATTAATCAGAGGTGGATGAAAACTGAATTACTTGGAGGAAGAATCACCTGACCTTCTGTTGCAGCACTTGGTGTCTCACATGTGCTCCTAGCTAGTCTTGAACCATCACAGTTTTTGACCCAATTTTCATGAAACTTCATTAGAATGTTTGTTTTGATGATGATATCTGAGTCAAGTTTGAATATGGGTCTTTAGGCATCAAAAACTAGGTCATTTTTCTTAAGTCTTTGTGTGTGTGTGTGTGTGTGTGAATTCAGGTTTAACGTCGCTTTCAACAATTTTTCAGTCATATCACGACGGTGTCTGGTTGTGTCAGGGAGCTCAATGCTCACTTTTATAGTGCTGCCTCACTGAAGTATCATGACCCAGACACATTACATGATACCACACCCAGTCACATTATCCTGACACTGGGTCGACCAGTCCTAGCTCTATCCCGTAAATCTGAGTGCCAAGCGAGGAGCAGCTAGTACCATTCTTAACGACTTTGGTATGTTGCGGCCCGGGATCGAAACCGTGACCTCCCATTCCCCGGAGCGGACACTCTACCATCTGAGCTATTGGGGCCGGTCTCTTATGTCTGTGTGTGCAGTCTTGAAGTTACAAGTGACTTGGGAATGATCGCGGCACTCTTGTATATACCCTATAGGTCTTTTTCTCATGAATACAACTTTGATTTTTACCGGACACCAATTTTAGATATGAGCTGGGGCACAGCATTTCCTACAATTTACATGGTGGCCATCGAAGAATCAGATTAGCCTGTGCATCAATATAGTCTGACCAGAGACTTCGATTGCTGCATGAAGGAGCATTGGGTCATTAGCTATCCTTAAGAGTGCACAGCGGAGACTTTGATCAGACTGTGCGGATGCTCAGGCTGATCTTAGTCTTCACTGGGTGTACTTGTCTTATTGTAGGTTTTGTCGTGTGCTGGCTCATATGATTGTTTGTTTGCAACCCTTTCAATGTTACTTAACCTTAAATGAGCTGATGATTAATAAGAGTTTGGCAAAACTGGAGTACCTAGTGATGAACAAATGACCGGCCATGTTGGATGTGGTAATGACTGTTGCAGGTTTGATTTTGACTTGCTCCAGGCCTCCAGCAATATATTTCCGTGCAAATTGATTATGAAATATTTCTACTGTCATTATGCCCCCCAACTTTGAAAAAGTTGGAGGGGCATATTGCTTCAGGTTCGTTCGTCTGTTCGTCCGTTCGTCCGTCCGTTACGCTTTTGATGCATAGCATAACTAAAAAACCGTGTATGCTAGGGTTTTGAAATTTCATATATGGATTCCTCATGGAAAATTAGCTGATGTGTAGTTTTTTTCTCTGACATCTGGATTATGCCCCCTTCAAGAGTTATTGCCCTTTGAAATTTTTTTAATAAAATCTTGTCAGCAAGATATCTTAAAAACTATTGGAGCTAGAGCCTTGAAAGTTGGTGAATATATTGGTGGTGATGAGTAGATGAACTGATTAACTTTTGACAAAAAATTGCGAAAAATACTTTGTGAGTTATGGCCCTTTGTCATTTTGGTAATTTGTGCCCATTGTAATGTATGCTAAAAGTGATGCATAGCATAACTTTAGAACCATGTATGCTAGGGTTTTGAAATTTCATATATGGATTCCTCATGGAAAATTAGCTGACGCGTATCTTTTTTCTTGTCTGGATTATGCCCCTTTTAAGAGTTATTGCCTTTGAAATTTTTTTAATAAAATCTTTCAGCAAGATATCTCAAAAACTATTGGAGCTAGAGCCTTGAAAGTTGGTGAATATATTGGTGGTGATGAGTAGATGAACTGATTAACTTATGACAAAATTCCGAAAAATACTTTGTGAGTTATGGCCCTTTGTCATTTCGGTAATTTGTGCCAATTGTAATGTATGCTAACAGTGATGCATAGCATAACTTTAGAACCGTGTATGCTATAGTTTTACAATTTCATGTATGCATTTCTGATGGAAAATAAGCTGACGCGTATTTTTTCTCTCTTCCGGATTATGCTCCTCTCAAGAGTTATTGCCCTTTGAAATTTTTTTAATGAAATCTTGTCAGCAAGATATCTAAAAAACTATTGGAGCTAGAGCTTTGAAAGTTGGTGAATATATTGGTGGTGATGAGTAGATGAACTGATTAACTTTTGACAAAATTCCGGAAAAATACTTTGTGAGTTATGCTAAAAGTGATGCATAGCATAACTTTAGAACCGTGTATGCTAGGGTTTTAAAATTTCATATATGGATTCCTCATGGAAAATTAGTTGATGCGTATTTTTGTTCTCATCCGGATTATGCCCCTTTCAAGAGTTATTGTCCTCTGAAATTTTTTTAATTATCCCCTTGCACAACATAGTTGTGAGGGGGGGATATAGCATTTGTCCCGTACATACTTTTGTCATCGCTCTAGCGCCTACATTTCTTGACTGATTTTAATATAACTTCACACAAATGTTCCCTATAAAAAAAATCTGGAGCTTGTTCGACTTTCAAGGTCATGACCTCAAGGTCAAGGTCACTGTGGCTATTTTTAGAAAAACTTTGTCATCGCTCTAGCGCCTACATTTCTTCACCAATTTCAACATAACTTCACACAAATGTTCCTTATAAAAAAATCTCGAGCGAGTTCGACTTTCAAGGTCATGACCTCAAGGTCAAGGTCACTGTGGCTATTTTTAGAAAAACTTTATCACTCTAGCACCTACATTTCTTCACCAATTTCAATATAACTTCACACAAATGTTCCTTATAAAAAAAATCTCGAGTGAATTTGACTTTCAAGGTCATGACCTCAAGATCAAGGTCACTGTGGCTATTTTTAGAAAAACTTTGTCATCACTCTAGCGCCTACATTTCTTCACCAATTTCAATATAACTTCACACAAATGTTCCTTATAAAAAAATCTCGAGCGAGTTTGACTTTCAAGGTCATGACCTCAAGGTCAAGGTCACTGTGGCTATTTTTAGAAAATAATTGTCATCGCTCTAGCACCTACATTTCTTCACCAATTTCAATATAACTTCACACAAATGTTCCTTATAAAAAAATCTCGAGCGATTTTGACTTTCAAGGTCATGACCTCAAGGTCAAGGTCACTGTGGCTATTTTTAGAAAAACATTTTCATCGCTCTAGCGCCTCCATTTCTTCACCAAGTTCAATATAACTTCACACAAATGTTCCTTATAAAAATATCTCAAGCGAGTTCGACTTTCAAGGTGATTGTCTCAAGGTCAAGGTCACTGTGGCTATTTTTAGAAAACAATTTGTCATCGCTCTAGCACCTACATTTCTTCACTGATTTCAATATAACTTCACACAAATGTTTCTGATGACAATATCTCGAGCGAGCTTGACTTTCAAGGTCATGACCTCAAGGTCAAGGTCACTGTGGCTATTTTTAGAAAAACTTTGTCATCGCTCTAGCGCCTACATTTCTTCACTGATTTCAATATAACTTCACACAAATGTTTCTTATGACAATATCTCAGCGAGTTCGACTTTCAAGGTCATGACCTCAAGGTCAAGGTCACTGTGGCTATTTTAAGAAAAACTTTGTCATCACTCTAGCACCTACATTTCTTCACTGATTTCAATATAACTTCACACAAATGTTTCTTATGACAATATATTAGCGAGTTCGACTTTCAAGGTCATGACCTCAAGGTCAAGGTCACTGTGGCTATTTTAAGAAAAACTTTGTCATCACTCTAGCACCTACATTTCTTCACTGATTTCAATATAACTTCACACAAATGTGCCTTATGACAATATCTTGAGCGAGTTCGACTTTCAAGGTCATGACCTCAAGGTCAAGGTCACTGTGGCTATTTTTAGAAAAAAATTGTCATCGCTCTAGCACCTACATTTCTTCACCAATTTCAATATAACTTCACACAAATGTTCCTTATAAAAAAATCTCGAGCGAGTTTGACTTTCAAGGTCATGACCTCAAGATCAAGGTCACTGTGGCTATTTTAGAAAAACTTTGTCATCACTCTAGCGCCTACATTTCTTCACCAATTTCAATATAACTTCACACAAATGTTCCTTATAAAAAAATCTCGAGCGAGTTTGACATTCAAGGTCATGACCTCAAGGTCAAGGTCACTGTGGCTATTTTTAGAAAAACATTTTCATCGCTCTAGCGCCTCCATTTCTTCACCAAGTTCAATATAACTTCACACAAATGTTCCTTATAGAAATATCTCAAGCGAGTTCGACTTTTAAGGTGATTGTCTCAAGGTCAAGGTCACTGTGGCTATTTTTAGAAAAAATTTGTCATCGCTCTAGCACCTACATTTCTTCACTGATTTCAATATAACTTCACACAAATGTTCCTTATGACAATATCTTGAGTGTGTTCAACTTTCAAGGTCATGACCTCAAGGTCAAGGTCACTGTAGCTATTTTTAGAAAAATTTTGTCATCGCTCTAGCGCCTACATTTCTTCATGGATTTCAATATAACTTCACACAAATGTTCCTTATGACAATATCTCTAGCGAGTTCCACTTTCAAGGTCAAGGTCACAATGGCTATTTTTAGAAAAACTTTGTCATCGCTCCAGCGCCTACATTTCTTCACCGATTTTAATATAACTTCACACAAATGATCCTTATGACAATACCTCGAAAGAGTTCAACTTTCAAGGTCAAGCTCACTGCGGCTATTTTTAGAAATACTTTTTCATTGCTCTAGCGCTTACATTTTTTCACCAATTTCAAAATCGATTCACACAAATGTTCCTTATGACAATATCTGTAGAGAGTTCCACTTTCAAGGTCAAGGTCACTGTGGCTATTTTTAGAAAAACTTTGTCATGGCTCTAGTGCTTACATTTATTCACCAATTTCAATATAACTTCACAAAAATGTTCCTTATGACAATACCTCGAGTGAGTTTGACTTTCAAGGTCAAGGTCACTTTGGCTATTTTTAGAAAAACTTTGACATGGCTCTAGCCCTTACATTTCTTCACCGATTTCAGTATAACTTCACACAAATGTTCCTTATGCCAATATCTGGAGCTATTTTGACTTTCAAGGTCAAGGTCACTGTGGCTATTTCTAGAAAAACTTTGTCATCGCTCTAGTGCCTACATTTATTGATGGATGTTAATAGAACTTCACACAAATGTTTCTTATGGTAATATCTCGAGTTGCTTTGACTTTCTAGGTCATGACCTCAAGGTCAAGTTCACTATGGCTATTTTTAGAAAAACTTTGTCATTGCTCTACCGCCTACATTTATGATTATAGCCCCGCTTTGAAAAAGTGGGGCTATATTGGATTTGCCATGTCCTTCTGTCATTCCGTAATTCCGTGATTCCGTTAATTTGTGTTGGCTCCATAACTTTGTATCTGCTTAACATATTTTCATGAAACTTCACACAAATGTTAAACACCATAAGACAATGTGCAGAGCGAAGGAATTATAACTGTGGATTGCCTACTTTTGGAGTTATTGCCCTTTGAACATTTTCCGTAATTCCGTGATTCCGTTAATTTGTGTTGGCTCCATAACTTTGTATCTGCTTAACATATTTTCATGAAACTTCACACAAATGTTAAACACCATAAGACAATGTGCAGAGCGAAGGAATTATAACTGTGGATTGCCTACTTTTGGAGTTATTGCCCTTTGAACATTGAAAAATGGCAATTTTAATTGTGTCCGCTTCATAACTCGAAAACCGTTTGAGATATTTTTAGGAAACTTCACACAAATGTTAAGCACTATGAGACGATGTGCAGAGCGCAGGAACCATAACTCTGCATTGCTTATTTTTGGAGTTATTGCCCTTTGAACATTGAAAAATGGCAATTTTAACAGTGTCCGCTTCATAACTCGAAAACCGTTTGAGATAATTTCATGAAACTTCACACAAATGTTAAGCACTATGAGACAATGTGCAGAGCGCAAGAACCATAACTCTGGTTTTCGTATTTTCTGTGTGTCTGTCTGTGTGTCTGTCTGTGTCTGTTAACAATTTTCGTGTCCGCTCCATAACTTTAAAACCCATTCACATATTTTCATGAAACTTCACACAAACATTAAACACCATGAGATGGTGTGCAGAGTGCAGGAACCATAACTCTGGATTGCCTAATTTTTGAGTTATTTCCCTTTGAATATTGAAAAATATCAATTTTAGCCGTCTTTGCTCGATAACTCAAAAACCGTTTGAGATAATTTTATGAAACTTCACACAAATGTAAAGCACCATATTACGTGTGCAGAGCGCAGGAACCCAAACTCTGGATTGTCTACTTTTTCAGTTATAGGCTTTTGAATATTAAAAAATGGCAATTTTAACTATGTCCGCTCCATAACCGTTTCTGATATTTTCATGAAACTTCAAATAAATGAAAAGCACCTTGAGATGATGTGCAGAGTGCAGGAACCATAACTCTGGTTTGCCTACTTTAGGAGTTATTGCCCTTTGAACATTTAAAAAGGCAATTTTGACTGTGTCGGCTCCATAACTCACAAACCATTTGAGATATTTTCATGACACTTCACACAAGTGTAAAGCACCATGAGACAATGTGCAGAGCGCAGGAACCCTGACTCTGATTTGCCTACTTTAGGAGTTATTACCCTTTGAACATTGAAAAATGGAAGATGAAATTTAGTATAAACATGGACATTCTGGTAATGTATCATGCTCATTGAAATGAGGGACAAGGGCTCACAACTCTTAGAGTTTTTCCAGATAATGTAAAATTTTCAACAGTTATTTCTTGTTCATAACTGTTTTCTCTGCAGCTTAAATAACTTTCTTCTCTGACAGCGCTGAAGCGGGGCTATAGTCAGATCCTCTGACAGCTCTAGTTTTAATCTAACTTCACACAAAAGATGCTTATGATAATATCTTGAGCAAGATCTACTTCGCGGCCATGGCCTCATGTCAAGGTCCCTATGACTATTTTTAGAGAAATATTGTCATCACTCTAGAACCTACATTTATGGATGGATTTTTAAACAAATTTTACACAAATGTTGCATATGATAATATCTCAAGCAAGTTGGACTTTTGCCATTTCAGTGTTTTTCACACACGAAGTTGTCTTGTGCGAGGGGATTTGTATCGCATGCGTTGCCTTGTTTTTTTTTAATAAAATCTTGTCAGCAAGTCCATATCTTGAGAACTATTAGAGCTTCATTAATCATTCTTGGTACAAACTTGCATCCAGGCATTGCAACTTCAACGCAAGCATCCATATCTGACCTTGACCTATATTTCATGGTTCACTGACTTCGTGAATTATTGCGACCACCCTGACTTTCACCCTAATGTAAGAGTCCATTTCTCAAAAACTATTAAAGCTTTTTAAATTATAATTGGTACAAACTTGCATCTAGGAATTGCAACTGCAATGCAAGCATCCATATTTGACTTTGACCCATATTTCATGGTTCACTGACTTTGTGAATTATTGCGTCCACCCTGACTTTCTATCTAATGTAAGAGTCCATTTCTCAAGATCTATTAGAGCTTCATTAATTGTATTTGGTACAAGCTTGCATTTAGGAATTGAAACTTCGATGCAAGTATCCATTTCTGACCTTGACCTATATTTTATGGTTCACTGACTTTGTGAAATAGTGTGACAACCCTAACTTTCACCCTGATGTAAGAGTCTGTTTTTAAGGGTTTCATTGATGATACTTGGTACATGCTTGCAACTAGGAGTGAAATTTTTATGCAGGCATCCATGTTTGACCTTGACCTAGATTTCATGGTTTGGTGACTGTGCGCCCCCACAGGTGCGACATAGCCTTCGGGGGAATTCTTGTTGTATGTTTTTGAGTCTTTAACAATATTTGTTGAATATTTTGCCATCTAGGGACAAGCAAAGGTTGGGGGCATTGTGTTTTACAAACACCATTTCTAGTTCTCTCCTTTGCAATGATTCAAGAAGGGCAGTTGTCAGTTTTGGTGAAAGGCTTTGCACTGTACTTGTTAACCTGTCATGTGTTTTGTTTGTTTGTTTGAGTTGAGGTTTAACATCCACATCAACACTATTTAGATCATTTTGAGACATTGCTTCCAATTTTGTGGGACTTTACCCATCATTGAGATGAAATGACATCTCCAGCCCTGCTTCCCAGTGAAACCAAAAGGCTTATATGCACTAGACAGTCGGACTCACACCACTTTGCCTGGGCAGGCTTAGTACTTCTAAGCAGTTTACCAGTTCTTATGAATGCAGATCAGTTTCAGCTCTGCCTGGAAGCAACATGCAGATAAGTCTGCCCTGGGAAGGTGTGGTTAGGTAAACTGACCAGCTCAAGATTACTTAAACATTGTTGACTGGGCTTTTAACTTCAAAGGCAAAATGGTACAGACACAGATCAGCTGCTGCATAATGTGGTATCTGATCAGGGTCTATACTTGGCCCAAGGTTATGAAACTTTTTTAATGCTCAGCTCACTTGGGCATGAAATCAATCCTGCTCATAAATTTTAAAATGCCAACAAATGTTGGCATTTTAAAATTTATTAGCAGGATAAATGACAGTCTGTGCTGATCTGAGCAGGAAAATCGCCTAATTTGTATTTAAATAGTTATGAGCATTACAAATTTCATGCCTAGCTGAGTTGAGCATGAAAAAAGTTTTATAACCTCGGCGCCAGGTTGCTTTCAGGATTTTCCATCAAAAACAGAATAAAGATGAAAAAAAAAAAATGGACCTGAAACAATGGACTTGTCCCACATTGAACAAAGGAAGAGTCCACCAGTAATACAATGGGTTCAACTGCAAATAAAACCAAACCAGACCTGACCTATTGTCACATGGAACCAGAGCAGGACTTTAACCTCTAGTGGTGATTTGGTTTAGAATTAGATTCTCAGATTCTAGCAGTATTGTATATACGGTGAAATTTCAGTGGCTTGAAATTTATTCTGGTATTTTGAGTCCCTGAGGCATAATCAAAACCACAGGTCACCAGGCAAAAGGGGGATTGGTTAATTTAAGGTTATCATTTCAATCTTGTGTTTGATAAAGGTATGGTAGGTGTACTCATTAGAATTGCCTCGATGAGGCAATTCTAATGAGTACACACAACATGCCATATTGTGATAAAATATGAAAATAATATCCTTAAATTACTGCTAACCCTTAAGACGGCGAGAAAAACTACATCTCAAAATGTTCTACTTACGTCATCTGCTGAATTTGTTTGCAAACTTTTTAAAAATATTGTTATGTTACAGGCAAACAGTGTGGGCAGTCTGATCTGGGTCCCCACTGTTTGCAAAAATGAGCTTTGAAGTAACCAACAGATGACAAAGCAGACGACAATTGTTGTGATTGGCATTTTATCGGCTAAGATTTTAGTATTGGTAACTATGAGAAGTATACCCTAATACTTCAAGAAGGAGTTGGATTCAGCCTTTAAGGTTCGAGCCTTACACAGATCACATGACTGTGAGGGGCCAAGTTGTGCAGTGAAAGGTCGGGTGGATTTCTTTGGGAACTCTTGTTTTTGGCCACCTCTGATTAAGAATTGGGTTGAAATAATCTTGAAAGGGCCATAGAACCCAAACCAAAACCAAAAAATAAAAACAAGAAGGGCCATCTAAGTTTGAGCCATAGAAGTGTTACTCATGTTGTATTTAGCAGATAATGATCAGTATTCAGAATTGTTATATTGTTGGTTTAACCCATAAAATGCCAATCTTGACAATTGTCGTCTGCTTTGCCATTTGCTCGTTACCTTAAAAGTAATTTCTGTGCAAACAATGTGGACCCAGATCAGACGGTTTCAGTAGGAGCAGTCTGATCTGGGCCAGTATGCAGAAATATTTTTAAAAAGTTTGCAAAAATATTCAGCAGACGACATAAGCAGACGCCAATTTCAGATGTATTTTTTCTTGACGTGTAAAGTATTAAGGTTTGCGAATTACATTTTATTGCTGTAGCTGGGGGTCACCTTAATGTAGAATTTTTTGCTGTAATACCACCACCAATTTACCCCCCCACCCAAATGAATTTTGAGTGCAGTTATCCCTGTCCTAATGCATTTCTTCATTTGTCATGTTTGAAAATTGCAATTTTTGCCATATCCAATAAAAGCTGCCAGCTGAATAAAGCTGTATGTCAGCCAATGAAAAGTGATGTTACATGATGGCATAAGGTTTCTGACAGGACAACTCAGAATAAACTGTTGCCAATATTAGATGTTATCCAATTAGATGTTGAGTTCATTTGCATACATGTGCATGAGAATTGGTACGTAAAAATCCAAAAAATTCTGATACCTTTAGGACTTGCTGTAATTCTCCAAGAACGTTAACAAATTACTTTCACAATCCAGCAAATAGTACAAAAGCTGCAGATTGAATGGCAAATAGTGTAGACCCTGATCAGACTGCTCCTTCAGGAGCAGTCTGATCAGGGTCTGCACTGTTTGCTCAGGCCTATCTGTCCTAATACTTAGGATCATTAAGGTATTTACTGTATGTATTCAGACTGACAGGCCTAAACAAACTGGGTAGATCATGATGGGACACCACAGAATGTGGCATCCCATCAGGGTCTACACTTAAGTCACCTAGCAGTTTTCTTAGGCACAATATGAGGTAGTAAATTGTAATCGTCCAAATTTTCGGACAAGTATGGTGAATATCACGAAAATACACCTATATTATTCTGACCCCCTTGAACCCCACTTTTATATAGTAAAACTGGTGTTTACAGGGTTCAACCTTATTTTTGTTATTTCTGCTCTAAAATATAGGTTGTGGGTACTTGTTAGAACTGCCTGGATGTGTTGGTTCACACGCATGCCCACAATCTATAGTTTGAGCAGAAATAAGAAAAATATCGCAATTTGTCATCTGAAAATTTTCATTTTTTGGTGGTAGAGTTTACAATGTATTTGTATACGGGTGTTTTCGTAATGGGTGTTTAGGTGTCTGAATACTAAGAGTGAATATTTATTTTTTATTTGATTTGATGTTTAACGTCCCTGTCAACACTATAAAGGTCATTTTTGAGATGTTGCTTCCAATTTTGAGGGACTTTTACCCGACATTGAGATGAAATGACATCTCAAGCTCTGTCACCCAATGAAACCAATAGGGTTTATAAACATGGATGGTCCGACTCGCACTGCTTTGCCTGGGCAAGCTTAGATCCTGTAAGCGGTTTACCATTACTCCTGTGCGGTCTGATTCAGCTCTGCGTGGAAGCATCATGCAGCCCATTTATTTCTTCAAGCCCCAAGAGGCGGGGGCTGCTAAGAGTGAATATGTTTGTTGTAGATGATGAAGCTGCTGATGATACAGGATCACCATCTAAGATGACTGCTGCTGGAGGGCTAGGAGCACTGATGTTATCGTATGGAGGAGACTCCAATGAGGAGGAGGAGGAGGGAGAGATTGGAAAGAAGGAAGGTAATGATGGGAGATTGGTCAGAATATATTTTGTACTGCATAAGAATATAGTGAAATTTCGCTATTAAGACCACCTAAACTTAAGACTATTTCTGCTTTAAAAAGCTTATTTAGAAGGCTGCAGTTATTCTTTCTTCATGTTTTCTGCACATATTGTCCTCTGGTCAGGGACCACTTTAGGAACTGTTCAAAAGTGGTCTTAAAGACCACTTTTGTACAGTCTTAAATGTGGTCTTAATATAGGAATTTTAGAGTATATAGATGCACCTTTCTATAGCCTAAGAATATTACAGGTTATTTTGATTCTTGACGGGGAACATGGAATCACATTCCCTGCTTGAGAGCGATATTTGCCTGCGCAGTTAGGCAAGGGTAAATATTGCTTTCAGGTGGGGAATGTGATGCCATGAACATGGGATCACATTCCCCACCTAAGAGGGATATTTGCATGAACCATTAGTTGATGATAAATATTGCTTTCAGGAGGGGAATGTGATCCCATGTTCCCAGTCAAATAACGGCGGGCAAACATCGCTCTTTTTCGAGGGTAAATATTGCTTTCAGGCGGGGAATGTGATCCCATTTTCCCTGTCAAGTAATGGCTCAGGCAAATATCGCTCTCAGGTGGGGACTGTGATCCCATGTTCCCTGTCAAGTAATGGCTCAGGCAAATATCGCTCTCAGGTGGGGACTGTGATCCCATGTTCCCTGTCAAGTAGTGGCTCAGGCAAATATTGCTCTCAGGTGGGGACTGTGATCCCATGTTCCCTGTCAAGTAATGGCTCAGGCAAATATCGCTCTCAGGTAGGGACTGTGATCCCATGTTCCCTGTCAAGTAATGGCTCGGGCAAATATCGCTCTCAGGTGGGGACTGTGATCCCATGTTCCCTGTCAAGTAATGGCTCAGGCAAATATCGCTCTTAGGTGGGGACTTTGATCCCATGTTCCCTGTCAAGTAATGGCTCAGGCAAATATCGCTCTCAGGTGGGGACTGTGATCCCGTGTTCCCTGTCAAGTAATGGCTCGGGCAAATATTGCTTTCAGGTGGGGACTGTGATCTCATTTTCCCTGTCAAGTAATGGGTCAGGCAAATATCGCTCTCAGGTGGGGACTGTGATCCCATGTTCCCTGTCAAGTAATGGCTCGGGCAAATATCGCTCTCAGGTGGGGACTGTGATCCCATGTTCCCTGTCAAGTAATGGCTCGGGCAAATATCGCTCTCAGGTGGGGTCTGTGATCCCATGTTCCCTGTCAAGTAATGGCTCGGGCAAATATCGCTCTCAGGTAGGGACTGTGATCCCATGTTCCCTGTCAAGTAATGGCTCAGGCAAATATCGCTCTCAGGTGGGGACTGTGATCCCATGTTCCCTGTCAAGTAATGGCTCGGGCAAATATTGCTCTCAGGTGGGGACTGTGATCCCATGTTCCCTGTCAAGTAATGGCTCAGGCAAATATCGCTCTCAGGTGGGGACTGTGATCCCATGTTCCCTGTCAAGTAATGGCTCGGGCAAATATTGCTCTCAGGTGGGGACTGTGATCCCATGTTCCCTGTCAAGTAATGGCTCGGGCAAATATCGCTCTCAGGTGGGGACTGTGATCCCATGTTCCCTGTCAAGTAATGGCTCGGGCAAATATCGCTCTCAGGTGGGGACTGTGATCCCATGTTCCCTGTCAAGTAATGGCTCGGGCAAATATCGCTCTCAGGCGGGGACTGTGATCCCATGTTCCCCGTCAAGAATCAAAATAATGAATTTGTTATAAAGGAAAGCTTTTTGTTGACATACTGCACATCGTTGCAATGTTTTCCAAAGGATTCTTTTGTAGTAGACGTCGTCAGAAGTATGTCTACATGTGATGTCATCAAACACAGCCTTCTGCACGTACTATGTTGATTACGGTGCTCTGTAGGAAAATGTTTATGTCATGTCAGAATTAGAGTTTTATAATGGAAAACAATACATTGTGCATAATAAAGTACCGAATGAATGAAAAACGACTTTTCATTTATTTATTTATTGGCTGGAAATTATTGTGCTGCTTGAAATTATTACTTATCAACTGTAGTAAATCCAAGATGGCTGACATCATAATTCAGCGAAGGCAAGCATGAGAGGGTAATATATTTTTGCTAACAATCTTACCCTAGCATTCATCGAAATATTTCAAGTCCATAACCGAAGTGAAATAGCCTTTGGCAGAATGTTTGTTTGAAAACAATAGATCCAGATCAGCTGGCTTCAAAGAAGCCAGCTGATCTGGATCTATTCTGTTTTCCATTTTGCTTCTGAATCCGTAGAAAAATTGAAATCTTGCAACACATGGCTGAAAATCAGGGAGGAGTATTGCATATTAAAATACTCAGCATTGAGAGTGTTAACAAACTCTATATATTCTCCAAATTCCATGTAACAAACTCTATATATTCTCCAAATTCCATGTAACAAACTATATTCTCCAAATTCCATGTAACAAACTGTATATATTCTCCAAATTCCCTGTAACAAACTCTATATAATTTATATTCTCCAAATTCCATGTAACAAACTCTATATATTCTCCAAATTCCATATTACAGGCTCATCATCATCTGTAGAAAGCAGACTGAGACCAAACGTAAATGAGGTCAGCAGTCATAGCTCAAAAGATGAGAACCATAATGATATGCAGGGAACCAGTCAGCATGATGAGGGAAACCAAAACAAAGATGGGAACCAGACAGAACATGGCCGTCACAGACAAAGGAGAAGAGGAAAGAAGGGCCAGAAGACAAAGAAATGGGATCCATCTTCAAAAGGGAAGTTTGTGCCACCCCCTAGAATATTTGACCGGTCACTCCTAGCAAAGGTAGGTACAGAAATGGCTCTGAATATTGTATCCAAAGTACCCGCCAGCTATGGTAGCTCAGTCGGATTCCCATCTGACTGGTGATCAGGGACCAGTTGTTCAGAGCATCGTTAGCTTAACGAGCTCGTTAGTGGTCATATTATTAACTGTTCTAGCAAGTTAAATATTTAAACTTTTGGTATTTTTGCTGAAAAAATGTGAGTAGCAGCTGCTCACATTTTTATGCCCCCGCCATTCGAAGAATGGTGGAAAGGGCATATAGCGTTGCCCCTGTCCGTCCGTCCGTCCGTGCGTCCGAAACTTAAACGCAGTCAATAACTTCCTTATTTCTTGATGGATTTTAAAATTACTCAGCAGAAATGTTAACCATCATGAGACGACGTGTCACGTGCAAAACCCAGGACCTTACCTCCAAGGTCAAGGTCATACTTAGAGGTCAAAGGTAAAAAAGGGTCCGAAACTTAAACGCAGTCAATAACTTTCTTATTTCTGGATGGATTTTGAAATTACTTTGGAGAAATGTTAACCATCATAAGTCGATGTGTCACGTGCAAAACCCAGGTCCCTACCTCCAAGGTCAAGGTCATACTTGGAGGTCAAAGGTAAAAAAAAGGGTCCGAAACTTAAACACAGACAATAACTTTCTTATTTCTGGATGGATTTTGAGATTACTTTGTGGAAATGTTAACCATCATGAGTCGATGTGTCACATGCAAAATCCAGGTCCGTACCTCCAAGGTCAAGGTCATACTTGGAGGTCAAAGGTCAAAAAAAGGGTCCGAAACTTATTAAACGCAGCCAATAACTTACTTATTTTTGGATGGATTTTGAAATTATTTTGAAGAAATGTTAACCATCATGAGACAATGTGTCACATGAAAACCCAGATCCGTACCTCCAAGGTCATACTTAGAGGTCAAATGGCATAAAAAGGATCCAAAACTTAAACACTGTCAATAACTTTCTATGGATGAATACGAACATAGACATATTTTCGGGCGGGGGCATCCGTGTCCTATGGATGCATTTCTAGTTTCAGCAAAAATATTAGCATATTTGCCATAATAAATAATCAAAGTTTTAACGATACGTTAACTAAAGAGGTCATTAGTTTCGAACAACTGGCCCCAGGAGGTTGCGGGTTCAATACCTGCTGGATCTGCAACATTCTTTTGTGGAGATTGTTCATGAAATCTTTTTCTTTGGCAATTCTCTCCCGAAGGGTAAGTGGCTGGCGAAAGAATGTGGACTGTACTGGTTACTGCTTATGTATAAAGCCTCAGTTGCCTGCCAAAGAAAGTGTGGTTAGGTAAACTGATCAGGGGCCAGTTATTCAAAATGAACCATGCCGTTAATTAACGTATTGTTGAAACTTTGATCGTTAAATATGGCAAATATGCTAATATTTTTGCTGAAAAAATGTGAGCAGCTTTTGCAAATGCAAAAGCTGCTCACATTTTTCAGCAAAAATACCAATATTTTAGATATTGTACTTGCTAGAACAGCTAGTACTTGCCTATCTGAGATAGAGTCAAAAAAGCCTTCCTAAAGTATCCTTAATATTATTGATATCTGAGGTTATTGGAAGAATTCTCTAAGTAGTAGGTACTAACAATTTGCCTACTGTTCATGGCAGCCACTATCTTTGTAAACAGTGTAGATCCAGATCAGATGGCTTCTGATCAGGATCAGGATCTACACTGTTCCAGATCAGATGGCTTGTGAAGAAAGCTTCTGAAGAAGCCATCTGATCAAGTTCTTCACTGTTTGACATTCAATTTTTGAATTTGAAATACATCAAGTAATATGATTCGGCCTCTGCCCATTGGGGCTTGAAGAAATAGATGGGCTGCATGATGCTTCCATGCAGAGCTGAAACTGACCTGCACACGAGTACTGGTAAACTGCTTAGAGGATCTAAGCCTGCCCAGGCAAAGCAGTGCAAGTCGGCCCATCCCATGCTTATAAACCCTATTGGTTTCATTGGGTGGCAGGGCTTGAAATGTCATTTCATCTCAAGGTCTGGTAAAAGTCCCAGAAAATTGGGAGCAACGTCTCCAAAATGACCTTTACAGTGTTGACGGGGACGTTAAACCTCAAATCAAACAAAGTAATCTGATTGGTTCAAAGTCAGAAATGGGTGTGGCTAAATTAATTATTCAGTGGGATAAGGGCTAAACAGCAAGATAACCCTTAAGATGCGGAGAAAAACTATATCTGAAAATGTTGTCTGCTTATGTTGCCTGCTGAATCTTTTTTGAAACGTTTCAGAAATATTTTTGCATACAGGCAAACATTGTGGGCCCAGATCAGACTGCTCCTACAGGAGCAGTCTGATCTGGGTCCACACTGTTTGCAAAAAAAATACTTTTGAGGTAACTCGCATACGGCAAAGCAGACGATAATTTTCGTGATTGGCATTTAATGGGTTAAAATTAGTCATAGTAAATGAATCCTCAGTGTTCGAGTTATTATAGATTCATTGTATTCTGAATTTCTCTTTGCAGCTATTAGCCAAGGATATTCGAAAGGAGAGAAATAAGATTCTGCAATGTGTTCATTATATAGTGAAGAAAGACTTCTTTGGTATAGGGAAGACTTCAATAGAATGCAGTTCCAGTGATTCACCCGTAAAATGAACTTTTTTCATGTTATCTAGTCTTGTATAATGAACACCTCTATTAACAGGGGTACACATTCTCTTTAGCTCCAGTAATTCACATGAAAAATGAACCTTATCATGTTAACACGTCTGTACAATGAACAGCTTTGAAAACCCCACTTTATATAGAGAAGAGTATTCTGGAATATTCATTATTTTCCTTATTCCATAGCAGTTCAAGGAGCTGCTACAAATTCTCTCTTCCCGCCACCTCTCATTCAAGATGTGACAGAGTGTACAGCTCTTGTGTGCAGAGCACAATGTTCCATGCCAGCAAGACTTGGCCATTGACAAAGCCAAACCTTCAATGTCTGCAGCAGAATGACAGGGCAACGATCAGACAGATCTGCAATATCAAGCTGCAAGATACTGTCACCATCAGGTCCAGTGTGCTGCTTGGGTGGCTTGGCATAGAGGATACAAGAGGGCCATAATGGCCCTGGATCGCTCACCTGATCCTTATTGCACAGATAAAATGGTAGGTAATATAAGGTGGAGTGGATGGTTCTGACAAGAAGATTTTTAAAGGTTTTCCCAATTTAAATCAATGTTAAACCAAAGGGCCCCAGGGCGGGGGCATTTTTGGCCCCAGGGCTATAATTTGAACAATATTGATAGCGGTCTACAAGAACAACCTTCATACCAAATATCAAACACCTGAGCCTTCTGGTTTCAGACAAGAAGATTTTTAAAGGTTTTCCCTGTATAAGTCAATGTAAAACCAAAGGGCCTCGGGGCAGGGGCATATTTGGCACCAGGGCTCCTTCTCTGCTGGTATGGACACATAGAGCATTCCAAGGGTGCAGTCAAGACAGCCTTTGACATACAGGTGGATGGAAAATGTGGGCTTCGGAGGCCCAAGATGACTTGAAAGCAGCTGACAGAAAGATGGCAGAGAGTGGAAGATATTGGCTGTCGACCCTCTTGATAGACATAGCTGGAGATCTGCCATATATGCAGCAAGCCAGCTACCTAGGCCCACTTATGTGGATGTTGCCCCTGTACCTGCATGTTGATCAAAACGTCGATGATGATAATGATTTGTGCTCAAAAACATAGTATGTGGGTACTTGTTTGAACAGCCTCATTGAGGCAGTTCTATCCAACAAGTACCGACAATTTATGTTTGCGGCTGAGCGATAAGGAAAATATTGTTAATTTTCATCAGAAAGAAAAGGTATTTTAGGAGCAATGGAAAAACTGACACAGTGACACAGGTGTGGTAGCCTATGGTATTACACACACAGAATGGAGTTTGTCAAATAGATACAGCTTCAGCAGCTATTAGAAAGTGGACTTCCAAGGGTTAGTGCTAAAATGTGCAGTCTTTCAAACATTACGTGACTCATATGGCCCCCGCCCATTGGGGTTTGGATAAATAGATGGGCTGCATGATGCTTCCATGGAGAGCCAAAACGGACCGCACATGAGTACTGGTAAACCTCTTAGAGGATCTTAGCCTGCCCAGGCAAAGCGGTACGAGTCGGACCATCCATGCTTATAAACCCTATTGGTTTCATTGGATGACAGGGCTTGAGATGTCATTTCATCTCATTGTTGGGTAAAAGTCCCACAGAATCGGAAGCAACATCTCCAAAATGACCTATAGAGTGTTTACAGGGATATTAAACCTCAAATAAAAAAAAACAAAAAAACAACAACACCGGACTCATTTGAAATTATAAGAATCTTATGGGTGTGAGGGATGGATGGAAAAATCAGTCCCGAGGGTCACTCTCCGACATCACGAGGCTTGCTGAGTGATGCTGGACAGTGATCCTGAGGGATGGATTTTTCAACCCATGTAGGATTCTTTTTCTTGCATACCTTCCATTTCTGAGCATGGATTTTTAATACTGCAGTCATTTCGGTTTCCGACGTCCGCCATATTGTGATGACACTTCAGTGATGTTTAGTGATGTCACATAATGTGCTGTCATAGTCAACCTTAAGACAGCACATATGAAGTCATATTCAACCAGTGCATTTATCAAACACGAAAGAATATTAAATTTTTACCCTGTCCCTGGGTAAGAGCACCAGGGTTAGAACAGAATTTCTAGCCCAAGTTAAAACTGTGGATTTCCTCGTGAGCAAGTCCTGCAGTGGATGCTCAGGAGGTTTTCACCTGTTACTATGGTTTCTGCCCACCTCTGATTGATGATCAGCTCTCTAAAGTGAAATTATCTTAAGGGCCATAAAACATTAGTAAGGAAACTTACCCTTCAGATACCGAGAAAAACTGCATCTGAAAATGGCATCTGTTGTTGTCGTCTGCTGAATCTTCTTGCAAACTGTTTAAAAATATTTTTGCATACAGGCAAACAGTATGGACCCAGATCAGACACCTCCTAGAGGAGCAGTCTGATCTGGGGCCATACTGTTTGCAACAATGACTCGTGATCAGCATTATATGGGATAAATGGAACAGGCATTCCTGAGATCTTTTTGGTTGGTTGATTATCAATTGATGCGCAGTGATATATGCAAAAGCTCTTATACTGCTGATGTTCATGTGACTATCACTGACCAATCAAATTTAAGTGTAAACTAAGAATGATAAACATAGCACAATGAAAGTAATGGTCAAGTACCATAAAGTGATTTTCCTTATTGAATTGGTTAACCTGTATATGTCTTAAGGGGAATAGATATATCTTCAGGGGAGGCAATGCCTGCAAAAGTATTCTTGTCTCCCATGTCAATAGGGGCCAACTCTTAAAGGAAAGAATTTGCTCCTAAGGAGCAAATTCTTTCCTTTAAGAGTAGACCCCTTTTTCAGTGGGACATGGCTTATAGAAAAGTGAACAGGAAGTACTGAAAGTTGTCTCCCTTTGAAAAATAGCGGCATTACTTTATCAAGTCTGTGTAATAAACACCCATGTAAATCCCACATTATATTGATAAAAGTTGGGTTTACAAGGCTATGCATTATTTTACTTACCACTGCTCAAAAATATCAATTGTGGGTATTTGTTAGAGGAACATGCACCCACAATCTATGTTTGGATGTGTGCATTATTTTAATAACCACCACTCAAAAATATCAATTGTGGGTATTTGTTAGAGGAACATACACCCACAATCTATGTTTAGATGTATGCATTATTTTTTACTTACCACTGCAAAAAATATCGATCATGGGTATTTGTCTGAGGAACATGCACCCACAATCTATGTTTAGATATGTGCATTATTTTTTACTTACCACTGCAAAAAATATTGATCATGGGTATTTGTCTGAGGAACATACACCCACAATCTATGTTTAGATATGTGCATTATTTTTTACTTACCACTGCTCAAAAATATTGATTGTGGGTATTTGTCTGAGGAACATGCATCCACAATCTATGTTTAGATGTGTGCATTATTTTTTACTTACCACTGCTCAAAAATATTGATTGTGGGTATTTGTTAGAGGAACATGCATCCACAATCTATGTTTAGATGTGTGCATTATATTTTACTTACCACTGCAAAAAATATTGATCGTGGGTATTTGTCTGAGGAACATGTACCCACAATCTATGTTTAGACATGTGCATTATTTTTTACTTACCACTGCAAAAAAATATTGATCATGGGTATTTGTCTGAGGAACATACACCCACAATCTATGTTTAGATATGTGCATTATTTTTTACTTACCACTGCTCAAAAATATTGATTGTGGGTATTTGTCTGAGGAACATGCATCCACAATCTATGTTTAGATGTGTGCATTATATTTTACTTACCACTGCTCAAAAATATTGATTGTGGGTATTTGTCTGAGGAACATGCACCCACAATCTATTTTTGGAGGCACTGGAGAAGAAATAAGGAAAATATGAAACAAAATCATCTGAAACATTAGGACAACACGTCAGTGCCCTAAAATGGCACCTTATCTAGCTCTAGAACTATCATTTTTCAGGTGAATTATTTTATATTTTTATGTTCTCGAAGGAGGGCATATGAGCCCCGCCAAGCGAATTTGGGTCTTCGAGCATTCCGTCATGACAACTTTTAACTGCGCATGCCCAGCCATTCAGAGGGGTCAGGGATATGGCTTTCTGTCTGAAGGTTCCTCTTGATTCACTGCTTGTATGAGCGAGCAGTGAAGGTTCTGGCGAGACTGCGCGGATGCGCAGGCTCGCCTGAACCTTCGCTGCTCGCATAGGCGATAAGTACCAAAATCGCTTGACGGGGCCCATATAGTTTTTGCACCGTCTGTTTGTGGGTTTGTGCGTTTGTAAGTCCGCACTTTTTCGGGGGCATTGCTCACTTATTGTGACAGCTCTTGTTCTTACTGTATTTCTAGATCAAATATAGATTGAGGGTGCTCATAAGAACCGCCTCCTTGAGGTGGTTCTAATGAGTACCCACAATCAATGTTTTTGAGCAAACATAAGAAAACAATGAATACCCCCATAAACCCCATTTGTCTCTATATAAAATAGGGTTCAGATAGGTGTTCATTACATGGACTTAATAACCTGATGAAATGTTAAAAAAAGAATAGCTTTGTAAAAATGGAATTTGTTATGGTAAAAAAAAAAATACTGTTGTAAAAAATGGATTTTGTTATGGTAAAGAAATGAATGGTTTTGTGATTAAATTTTTTTATAACTCTGATTTTTATGCCCCCGCATCATATGATGCCGGGGCATATAGTTTTTCGGTTTTCTGTACGTGCGTACGTCCGTCTGTACGTGTGTGTGTACGTACGTACGTACGTGATCCTGTAACCTCAGGTTAAAGTTTTTGTAACAGGTAGAGCCTTTAGAACTCATATTTTCCTAACCATTTGATGGAACTGGTTCATCTTTGGTATGATGATAGATATAGGTCCAAAGTTTTATTGAGCAATACCCCCACCCATGCCTGTGACCTCAAGGTCAAGGTCACAGACTTAGAAATTTTCAATGTTAAAGACTCAGGTTAAGGTTTTTGTAACAGGTAGACTTGAACATTTTAGAACTCATATTTTCCAAACCATTCGATGGAATTGGTTCATATTTGGTATGATTATAGATATAGGTCCAAAGTTTTATTCAGCGATACCCCCACCCATGCCCAAGGCCTCAAGGTCAAGGTCATGGACTTAGACATTTTCCATGTTAAAGACTCCAGTTAAGGTATTTGTACCTGGTAGAACTTTTATGATGGCTTTGGTCCATATGATGATAGATATAGGTACAATGTTTATTCAGCAATACCCCCACCCATGCCTATGACCTCAAGGTCAAGGTCACAGACTTAAAAAATTTTAATTATCCCCTCGCACAACATAGCTCTAGCGTCTATATTTCTTCAATGATTTCAATATAACTTCACACAAATATTCCTCATGACAATATCTCGAGCGAGTTTGACTTTCAAGGTCATGACCTCAAGGTCAAGGTCACTGTGGCTATTTTTAAAAAAAACTTTGTCATCGCTCTAGCGCCTACATTTCTTCACCAATTTCAATATAACTTCACACAAATGTTCCTTATAAAAATATCTCGAGCGAGTTTGACTTTCAAGGTCATAGCCTCAAGGTCAAGGTCACTGTGGCTATTTTTAGAAAAACTTTGTCATCGCTCTAGCGCTTACATTTCTTCACCGATTTCAATATAACTTCACACAAATGTTCCTTATAACAATATCTCGAGCCATTTGGACTTTCAAGGTCAAGGTCACTGTGGCTATTTTTAGAAAAACTTTGTCATCGCTCTAGTGCCTGCATTTCTTCACTGGTTTCAATATAACTTCACACAAATGTTCCTTATGACAATACCTCGAGCGAGTTCGACTTTCAAGGTCAAGGTCACTGTGGATATTTTTAGAAAAACTTTGTCATTGCTCTAGCGCTTACATTTTTCACCAATTTCAATATAACTTCTCAAAAATGTTCCTGATGAAAGGTCACACACTTAGAAAATTTTGTTGCAACATGGATTTTCGGGGTGAGGCGGGGCCCTTGGCGGGGGCATCTGTGTCGTCTGGACACATTTCTAGTTCTTGCCTTGTTTTATCACAGTAGGAATCTTCATAATCAGAGCCAGTGCTTCCTATAAGAAAATGTAATGTGCTTCCAGAGCACATGTGGCTCTGAAATATTGGCTTGAAATGACATACAATAAAAATAGGTTTATTATTCATCATACTTGTTGTTGTTAGGTAAATTCCAAAAAGGAAATTCAAATTTTACCATTAGGCAACATTGCACCTGATTTTGTCTTACGGAAATGACGTCACACAAAACATATGCTATGTATGCGAACACATTCCGATATAATTCATATTTTGAGAGTGACTCTTACTGGTAATAATGCAAAACATCTATACATAAATCACATCCTCGTTATAAGATGGTTCTTTATAACATGGTTTGGATATAACGGTTTAAAGATGGATCTCAAAAGTGTGTAGATTATATAGAAAGATGATCATTAAGCCATATAATCTACACATTTTGTTTGGATCTAACACGGTTGTTTAACTAACAAGGTTTCTGCTTTAGACCCGATTAAAAGTGTTATAAAGAGGTGGTGTATGTTGAACATTTTCAATCGTTTTGATATCGATATGACACTCACAAACTCGAATCGGTTGATATCCCAAGTCAAGACAATACAGTGTAACCTCCATTAAACAGCCATCCTGGGAAAACTAAAAAACCAGCTGTTTAAGGGAGGTGGCTGTTCAACAGAGGGAAATGTCTGGGATGATGTATGGATTGTTATCGACAGACATAAAATGGTGATTACTGAAGACAGCTCAACATGGATGTACTTGCTTATAATACAGAAATCACAATGGTAAGTTTGGGAAAAATAAATCTTGAAATAAATAAATACACCAGAAGAGAAATTACTATTTTTACATCTGATTTTTGGGCGGGTTTTTCAAGGAAAAATTTCGTCCTTGGAATAGGGATGTCTGTGCGGGCGGGCGGCCCGGTTTGCCTTTTGGTTAACCCTGAAAAACCCGTCCATAATGCCATTTGGCGTTTTTCTTGTTTGCTATTGTGTTAACTCTGGCTGTTTAATAGAGGGAATTATGTCTCCGACGAAAAATTTTTTTTCGGAGAGACATATTGTTTTTCCCCCGAGCGTCTGTCTGTCCATCTGTCACACATTCGTGTCCGCTCTATAACTTGAAAAACGTTCAAGCTATCTTCACGAAACTTCATATAAATATTAATCAATATTAGACGACTTGCAGTGCGCAAGAACTCGCATTTATACTTTTTGAATTATCTCCCTTGGAAGTTTGTCGGTATGTTAGTGTTTCCCGCAGACTGAAATTAGGGCAGGGTGCATCTCCAAAAAAGGGCATTTTTGCAACGCGGCACTGCATATCAAAAGGGCACACCTTACACAGACTTTTGCCAAAGAGGGCAAGGCAGGGGTCTTGCACCCCTTTTAGGGAATGGGGATGGGGCCTTTAGAATTGGGAAAATTATTGATATTTTGACTGAAATTTAGAAAATGTACTACAAATCACTGAAAGGTTTTCTTTAATGGCATTGTTATTTGAAGAGCAGGCCTATGCCAGACAGCAGACTGTGGAATAAACAACAGGGATAAACCTTAACCTGCCCAAGGGCCCAAACTCTCAAATGTTTGGGATCCGGATCAATATTCAAGGGCCCGTAAATTGTTAGGTAAGATAATAATATTTGACAGACACTTCCTGATGGTGACTGCAGTAAGAGCTTTATCCAAAAGATTCAAACTAGGGTAATTCTACTATGAATACAAAACATGTGGTAACTGTGAATATCATTTGGAGCATTAATGCACTTGCCTCGGATTCTAGAGGTCGCGGGTTCAATCCCCGGCAGCGGTTATAAAATTTCGGTGTTCGTACACACGCTCCATTGGCATCATTTGCATGGATGAATGTCATAAAGTGCACCATTCTTCGTATCTGAACGTTAACTGGAGGCATCCCCCCCCCGTGCAGGTTAAAGAACCCTGCCGCAATTACATGATTACTGTGTAGGCTTTCATCCTGCAAAACGGGAGTGTATGTACATAACATGCCCCTTATGTGTCCCCTCCTAGGGTTAAAGTGAAGTCGGAAGATAGAGATAGATATAGAAGTACCTGGGCCTCCTTACATTCATTCAGGTTCATACAAGACAAAAACACAGAACAAAAAAAAAGATTATTGCACAGAATGATTGTTGTTTTCAACTTTTTGGTCGATTCTCCCACCATCTAAACGTTATGAGATTTTTGGTGACTGCTACCTTTATAAAAACGTAGTGACGGACCTAAAGGAGGACACACATTTCAGTGCATCTGGCGACTTAGTTCTGAAGCAAAACATTAATATTTTTTTTTAAGATTGTCAAAAAATCATCATTTATTTTATTTGTAACAAAATATCTTGCAAAAAAAAACAACAGAGTGAGCATATTTAGGCCCTCAAAATCCGTATTGTAGTGGGTGGGGTACTTACGTAAAAACTACATTGTAGAATGAAGGACAAGAATAATTTGGTAAACCTTAATAGCATTACTGAAACTGTACACCATGCATTTATTCAGCAAGTTCTAGAAGAACTGCAACATTTCTTGGACAAAGTGTGCTTGGCCAGATTGGAAATTGGATACTTTTAGGCATTTGGAATGGGGCCGAATTTCGGCACTAAATTTGGGTGATGGAGACCTCTTGTCAACAAATGTGGTCATTAATACATTTCCTGGTTATTTTCATTTGTATATGTGAATAAAACGGGAACCATACTATACACTTGACTGAACACAACACAGGTATTTTCTATACATTGTGTGTATTTATTGCGATTGTTGCATGTCGGTATTTACGCATGACTGTCCCGTTATTATTGGATAAACGGTGAAAAGATTAGGTCTATTGCATGGGCGTAAAAGGCAATGCGGGGCGCAAAAGGGGCAAAAATTTCAAATTTTAGGGCAAGAGGGCGGGAATTTAGGGCACCGGGGCGCCGCGCCCCGCTGTTCAGCTTTAGGGCAATCACTATATGTATGTATGTAAATTGTGTCCGGTCAATAACTTTCTTATTTTCAGATGGATTTTAAAATTACTTGGCAGAAATATTAACAACCATGAGACGATGTGTGATGCGCATGAGGCAGGTCTGTATCTCAAAGGTCAAGGTCATACTTAGAGGTCAAAGGTCAAAAGAGGGGCCTTTTTTTCGTGTTTGGTCAATAACTTTCTTATTTTTTAATGGATTTTGAAATCACTTGGCAGAAATGTTAACCACCATAAGATGATGTGTTGCGTGCATGACCCAGGTTGGTACTTCAAAGGTCAAGGTCATACTTAGAGGTCAAATGTATAAAAAGGGGCCTTTTTACATGTTTTGTCAATAACTTTCTTATTTTTAGATAGAATTTGAATTTACTTAGCAAAAATGTTAACTATCATTAGACGATGTGTTGCATGCATGATTCAGTTTAGTACCTCAAATGTCAAAGTCATACATGGAGGTCAAAGGTAAAAAAAGGGGCCTTTTTTTCGTGTTTGGTCAATAACTTTCTTATTTTTAGATGGATTTTGAAATTGTTTGGCAGAAATGTTAGAAGCATCTGGCTTTAATTGTTCCCAAGACAACTTTGACGATTTTTGTTTGATTTGAGGTTTAACGTCCCTGTCAACACTGTAAAGGTCATTTTGAAGATGTTGCTTCCAATTTTGTGGGCCTTTTACCCGACTTTGAGATGAAATGACATCTCAAGCCTGCCGCCCAATGAAACAATAGGGTTTATTAGCATGGACGGGCTGGCTCGCACCGCTTTGCCTGGGCAGGCTTAGATCCTCTAAGCGGTTTACCAGTACTCGTGTGCGGTCTGTTTCAGCTCTGCGTGGAAGCATCATGCAGTCCATCTATTTCTTCAAGCCCCGATAGGCGGTTGCCACACGTCTTTGACAAGAAATTTAACACTGGCCTATGTGAAAAGAAGAATGAAAGAGCTGGTGAACAAATAAGCCAAGAAAGCCCATCGCTTCTTACACAATACAAGTCATCATGATTGCATAGTATGCCAAGTTTGAGGATTCTAGCTTTTTAGCTCACCTGTCACGTAGTGACAAGGTGAGCTTCTGTGATCACTTTTTGTCTGTCGTGCGTGCGTCCGTAAACAATTTCAAATAAGTATATCTCTAAAACCCCATGGTCAATCTTGATCAAATTTCATGAGAAGCATCATCAGGTAGGGGAAAAGGCTGCATAAGGTTTTTGGGCTGATCAGATTGGAATTCAGGTTGCCATGGCAACATATAGCGCCCATAGGCTTACAATGGGAAAAAATCAAAATATCTTCTTCTCTGAAACCACAGGGCCCAGAGCTTAGATATTAAGCATGTATAAACGGCCAGTGGTCACCTACATAATTCCTGCCAATCATGCCCCTGGGCTTCAAACAGGCCACGCCCCGGGGCCCTTTAGCTCCTATAGACTCATAATGGAAAAAAGCTTCAAAAATCTTCTTCTCTGAAACCACAGGGACCAGAGCTGAGGTATTTGGCATGTAGCAACGGCAAGTGGTCACCTACATAAATCCAGCCAATCATGCCCCTAGGGTCCAAATGGGCCACGCCCCGGGGCCCTTTAGCTCCCATAGACTCATAATGGGAAAAAAGCTTCAAAAATCTTCTTCTCTGAAACCACAGGGCCAAGAGTTTAGATATTTAGCATGTAGCAACGGCAATTGGTCACCTACATAATTCCTGCCAATCATACCCCTGGGTTCCAAATGGGCCACGCGCCGGGGCCCCTTAGCTCCCATAGACTCATAATGGAAAAAAGCTTAAATTTCTTCTTCTCTGAAACCACAGGGCCCAGAGCTTAGATATTTAGCACGTAGCAACAGCAAGTGGTCACCTACATAATTTCTGCCAATCATGCCCCTGAGGTCCAAAAGGGCCACACCCCGGGGCCCCTTAGCTCCTATAGACTCATAATGAAAAAAAAAAAAAGCTTCAAAAATCTTCTTCTCGGAAACCACAGGGCCCAGAGCTTAAATATTTAGCATGTAGCAATAGCAAGTGGTCACCTACATAAATCCTGCCAATCATGACCTTCTGTTGCAGAACTTGGCGTCTCACATGTGATCCGAGCGAGGCTCGAACCACAGCGGTGAGAGACCTAATGATCAAGAGTCAGCGCTCTTAACCACTAGGCCACGGAGGCCCTTAATAGACTTATAATGGAAAAAAAAACTTAAAAAATCTTCTTCTATGAAACCATAAGGCCCAGAGCTTAGATTTTTAGTATGTAGCAACGTCAAGTGGCCCCCTACATAAATCCTGCCAGTTATGCCCCTTGGATCCAAATTGGCTCTACCCCAGGGCTCTTTAGCTTCCATAGACTTACAATTGGAGAAACTTCAAAAATCTTCTTCACTGAAACAACAGGGCCCTTATTATGAAAAAAAAAAAAAACTAAAAATGGGGAAAAAGATCTTCAAAAATCTTCTTCTCTGAAACCATAAGTCCCAGAGCTTAGGTATTTAGCATGTAGCAATGTTGAGTGGTCGCCTAGATGAATCCTGCCAATCATGCCCCTGGGGTCCAAATCCTGTGGCCCCTTAACTCCAACAAACTTATAATGGAAAAAAGCTTCAAACATCTTCTTTGAAACCATGAAGTACAGACCTTAGATATTTAGTATATAGCAACACAAAATGGTCACCTACATAAATCCTGCCAACCATGCCCTTTGGGTCAAAATTGGCCAAGCCCCAGGGCTCATTAGCTCCTATAGACTTATACTGGAAAAAACTTAAAAAAATATTTTTCTCCAAAACCATAAGGCACAGATTTTGTTTGATTTGAGGTTTTACATCCCCGTCAACACTGTATAGGTCATTTTGGAGATGTCTGTTCCAATTTTGTGGGACTTTTACCAGACATTGAGATGAAATTACATCTCAAGCCCTGTTGCCCAATGAAACAAGTAGGGTTTATAAGCATGGACACCGCTTTACCTGAGCTTAGATATTTAGTATGTTGCAATGTCAAGTGGTCTCCTACACTAATGATTTTCTGGTACACAGGTGAGCGATGTAGGGCCATTGGGCCCTCTTGTATGGTTCTTGAGAAGTCTTTGACAAAAAATTGTAGCTATACACAGACGGCGGGATAGATGCACAGAAAGATGGAAGGACAGATATAAACCAGTATACCTCCCACCTTCGAAAGTGGGGGTATAATGACATTATTAGGGCCCCGCACTGAAAGTGTGGGTGCCCTATAGTAATCACTCTGTCCGTCCGTCTGTCTGTCTGTCTGTCTGTCCGTCCACAAATTTCTGATAGCGCTGCCGGGGGCCCTAGTCAGTTTCACTGACAGCTCTAGTTGAAAGCATAAAGGTATATAACTAATATATTATCACTATAGTATCACGTATTGGACGTTTCCAGATTTTACTCATCACACTCGAAAGGCCCCCGCCCATAGGGGCTTGAAGAAATATATGGGCTGCATGATGCTTCCACGCAGAGCTGAATCCGGCCCGCACACTAGTACTGGTAAACCGCTTAGAGGATCTAAGCCTGTCCAGGAACCGCGGTGCGAGGCGGAACGTCCATGCTAATAAACTCTATTGGTTTCATTGGGCGACAGGGCTTAAGATGTCATTTCATCTCAATGTCGGGTAAAAGTCCCACAAAATTGGAAGCAACATCTCCAAAATGACCTTTACAGTGTTGACGGGGACGTTAAACCTCAAATCAAACAAAACATCACACTCGACATCCTGCATTTCGTATCATATGTTGATCTGGAAACATCCACTCAATGTGCTACAATGGGACATATCAAGTAACTGAGGTCATAATGTGCATTCAACCCTTAAAACACCCAGAAAAACTACATCTGAAAATGTCATCTGCTTAATCTCTTGCAAACTTTTTAAAAATATTTCTACATATAAGCAAACATTGTGAACCCAGATCAGACTGCTCCTTCTGGAGCAGTCTGATCTCGGTCCACACTGTTTGCAAAAAAAAAAAGAAACTTTTAAGGTAACCGGCAGATGGCAAAGCAGATGAAAATTGTCGTGATTGGCATAAATAATGCTGTCTACTACCAATACAGAATCCCGTCACCTACTCGCATTTTCTGATTCTGAATCAACTGAGTCCCATCATTTGTTGTGACATTAGAAAGCAGTCATGTGTAATGCGGAACCAGGCGTGAGAACTACACTTACACACAGAGCCTCATGCAAATTTATTTACCCCCTTAATTACGTTTAAAAAAAAAAAAGACTATTGGAAGAAAAAAGGTATATACACGTAATAAATATATTATCACTTTTGTAACTTGATCTGCTGCAGGGTATCAAGTCTCTTGGGTGTTTCCAGATCTTATGCACCACATTCAACTCTCCGCATCTCTTGTGATATGTTGATCTGGAAACATCCACTCCATCATGAAAACACATCTATATAATTCTGACCTCTTGAACCCCACTTTTATTTAGTAAATCTGGGTTTTACTGGGGTATATAATTTTTTATATATCTGCTCAAAAACATAGATTGTGGGTACTCGTTATGAGCTAAGGTTCTAACCAGTTCCCACAATCTATGTTTAGAGCTGAAAATTTTCATTTTTTGGTGGTAAAATTTACAACCTCCACTAATGGTCACCTCTGTTAAGCAGCCACCTCTCTTCAGCAGCCAGCAGCCACCATACCAAATCTAAACTAAGATTTGTTTTTCAACAAAAACACAGATGTCTCCTCCGTTTTTGACCTCTAAGTATGACCTTGACATTGGAGGTATTGACATGGCCTTGTGTGCAACACATCATCTAATGTAGATGAACATTTCTGCAAAGCAACTTTAAAAAGTTCATAGAGAAATAAAAAAGTTATTGGCCGTACACAAAAAAACAACCTTTTTTACCTTTGACCTCTAAGTATGACCTTGACCTTTGAGGTACAACATATCATCTCATGATGGTTAACATTTCTGCCAAGTAATTTCATAATCCAACAAAGAATAAGAAATTTATTGACTGTCCCTTTTTTTACCATTGACCGCTAGGTATGACCTTGACATTTGAGTATGGACCTTGGTCTCGCACATGACTCCTGGTCTAATGACGGTGAACATTTCGGCATGGTTACTTTAAAAAGTCCATCCAGAAATAAAAAAGTTATTGACTGGACACACAAAAAAAACCCTTTTTTACCTCTGACCTCTTAGTATGACCTGGACTTTGGAGGTACTGACCTGGATCTAGCGTGCAACACATCGTCTCATGATGGCTAACATTTCTGCCAAGTAATTTCACAATCTAATCAAGAATAAGGAAGTTATTGACTGAACACTAAAAGAGGCCCCTTTTTGTCCTTAGACCTCTTAGTACGACGTTGACATTTGAGGTCCCAACCAGGGTCATGCACCCAACACATTGACTCATGGTGGTTAACATTTCTGCAAAGTAATTTCAAAATCCATCTATAAATAAGAAAGTTATTGACCAAACACAAAAAAGCCCCTTTTTACCTTTGACATCCAAGTATGACCTTGACCTTTGAGGTACCAACCTGGGTTATGCACGCAACACATCGTCTCATGGTGGTTAACATTTCTGCCAGGTAATTTCAAAATCTATCTAAAAATAAGAAAGTTATTGACTGAACACAAAAAATGCCCCTTTTTTACCTTTAACCTCTAAGTCTTCTTTCTGTCTTCTTTCTCTCCTTAAAGGCCATGTTAAATTTTCATCAAAGATTTTTCAGAAACTACAAAAGTTGGTATGCAATGCAATAGTGATGACTTTGTTTGTTTGATTTGAGGTTTAACGTCCCCGTCAACACTGTAAAGGTCATTTTGGAGACGTTGCTTCCAATTTTGTGGGACTTTTACCCGACATTGAGATGAAATGACATCTCAAGCCCTGTCGCCCAATGAAACCAATAGGGTTTATTAGCATGGACTCGCACAGCGGTTCCTGGACAGGCTTAGATTCTCTAAGCGGTTTACCAGAACTAGTGTGCGGGCCGAATTCAGCTCTGCGTGGAAGCATCATGCAGCCCATATATTTCTTCAAGCCCCTATGGGCGGGGGCCGTCCAATAGTGATGACACTTCGTGTAAGAGACAATAGCTTTCCATTATGATAACACATCGGTTGATATTTTTTATACCTCAAAAAAGGTAATTTTTCTGATGAAAATTTGTGATATTTTTCTTATTTATACTCCAAACAGAGGTTTTGGGTGCTCATTGAGGCGGTTCTAACGAGTACCCACAACCTATGTCTTGGAGCATAAATAAGGAAAATAATGTTTACCTCCTTAAGCCCCAGTTTGCTCTATACAAAGTGGGGTTTAGGGGGGTCTATATTTCACGGACTTGTTCGCGGGATGCTTAGTTTAATTCTTCAATGTTCTTTCATGCTTCTCTCTTCATATAGGCCAGTGTTAAAAGTTTTGCCTAAGATTTCTCATAAAATATAGAAGTCATATGCCTCAAACTTGGTATGCAGTGCAAACATGATGATATGTAAGAAAAAATGGGCTTTGTAGCCTTATTTGTTCATTTCTTTCATTCTTCTTTCTCTCCCTATAGGCCAATGTTAAAAGTTTTCGTCACAGATTTCTCAGAAACTATAAAAGCTAGAAGCAACAAACTTGGTATGCAAGGCAGTAATGATGATCTATATCATGTAAGAATCAATGGGCTTTCTCAGCTTATTTGTTCTTTTTTTCCGTCCATTTTTCTTTCTCTCCGTATAGGCCAATGTTAATTTTTTCGTCAAAGATTTCTCAGGAACTATAAAAGCTAGATGCCTCTAACTTGGTAGACAATATGCAATGCAATGATGGTTACTTATATTGTTTCATAGACTGGGTTTTCTAGGCTTATTTGTTCATTTCTTCTTTCATTTTCTCCATATAAGCCAATGCTAAATTTTTCACCAAAGATTAAAGCTTGAAGCCTCAAACTTGGGATTTGCTATACAATCATGATGACTTACATTGTAACAGATGGAAGACTTTCTTGTCTTATTAGTTAATTTGTTCTTTCATTTGTCATCATCTCCATATAAACCAATGTTTAGATTTTCTCAAAGATTTCTTAGGAACTATAAAAGCTAGAAGCCTCAAACTTGGTATGTTGTATTATGATGACTTATATCCTGTAAGAGACAGTGGGCTTTCTTGGCTTATTTGTTCATTTCTTCTTTCATTCTTCATTCTCTTCATATAGGCCAATGATAAACATTTCTCAGGGACCATAAAAGCTTGAAGCTGTTAAAGCTAGATGCCTCAAACTTGGTATGCAGTGCAAAAATGATTACTGACATTGATTTGTGTAAGAGACAGTGGGCTTTCTTGGCTTATTTGTTCATTTGCACTTTCATTCTTCATTCTCTCTATATAGACCAATGTTTAAATTTCCCGTCAACTATAAAAGCTAGAAACCTCAAACTTGGTATGCCATATGATGATTACTTATATCATAAGAGACAGTGGGCTTTCTTGGCTTGTGATCTACAAAAGCTTGGTATGCAATGCAGTAATGATGACATATCCTGGGGCCAGTTGTTCAAAGCATCGTTAGCTTAACAAGCTCGTTAGTGGTCATATTGTTAACTGTTCTAGCAAATTTTGGAATTTTTGCTGAAAAAAAATGTGAGTAGCTTTTGCATTTGCAAAAGCTGCTCACATTTTTTCAGCAAAAATATTAGCGTATTTGCTATATTTAATGATAAAAATTTTAACGATTCATTAACTAACGATTTCGTTAGTTTTGAACTGGCCCCTGGGCTTTCTGACTGGTGATCAAGAGGCTGTTTTTCTATAAAAATGCACTAAGTGGGGGATATAGTCAGATTGTCTGACAGTTCTAGCTGGTATATAATAAATTCTCCTAAGCTTCGAGGTAAGATTTGTCTACATGACATTCAGTGATAACTCAGATTGTGTGGATGCACACTCTATTCTGAGTCTGTATTTGGTGCACAACGCAGAAGTATCATTTTCACTTGGCACGGTTCATATTTCCTATGTACCACGGTTGTTTCAAACTTGTTTTTAGTCCCCGGGTAAGTCTGTGACAGAACTGCAGATAAAATACTTGGGATAAGTTGGGAAGTTTTTGTTTCTTATCTTAAAATGTTAGCTGTGTGCACTCAACAGAATCACCTCGGTGATAAAATATTTGGGATAATTTGGGATGTTTTTGTTTCTTATCTTAAAATGTTAGCTGTGGGCACTCGGGATGTTTTTGTTTCTAATCTTAAAATGTTAGCTGTGTGCACTCAACAGAATCTCCTCGGTGATAAAATATTTGGGATAATTTGGGATGTTTTTGTTTTTAATCTTAAATTGTTAGCTGTGTGCACTCGGGATGTTTTTGTTTCTAATCTTAAAATGTTAGCTGTGTGCACTCGGGATGTTTTTGTTTCTAATCTTAAAATGTTAGCTGTGTGCACTCATTAGAATTGCCTCAGTGATAAGATATTTTGGGATTGTTTCGGATGTTTTTGTTTCTAATCTTAAAATGTTAGCTGTGTGCACTCGGGATTTTTTGTTTCTAATCTTAAAATGTTAGCTGTGTGCACTCATTAGAATCGCCTCAGTGATGAAATATTGGGGATTGTTTCTGATGTTTTTGTTTCTAATCTTGAAATGTTAGCTGTGTGCACTCATTCGAATCACCCCGGTAATAAAATATTTGGGATAATTTAAAATGTTAGCTTTTTGCAGACTCATTAGAATCGCCTCAGTGATGAAATATTTCGGATGTTTTTGTTTCTAATCTTAAAATGTTAGCTGTGTGCACTCATTAGAATTGCCTTTGTGATAAAATATTTTGGATAATTTTTGGGGTGTTTTTTTTTCTTATCTTAAAAAGGTATGCTGTGTACACTCATTAGAAAAGTCTCGCTGATAAAATATTTCGGATAAGTTCAGATGTTTTTGTTTCTCATTTTAAAAAGTTCTGCAATGTGCACTCATTAGAATTGCCTCGGTGATGAAATATTTTTGATAATCATCATGTGAACAGGTCGGTGAAATAAAGACCCCCCTAATGTGAACAGGTCGGTGAAATAAAGACCCCCTAAGCCCCACTTTATATAGAGAAAACTGGGGTTTGTAGGGGTAAACATTATTTTCCTTATTTCTGCTCAAAGACATAGGTTGTGGGTATTCATTAGAACCGCCTGAATGAGGCGGTTCTTGCGAGCACCCACAACCTATGTATGTAGTATAAATAAGAAAAAAGAATCACAAATTTTCATCAGAAAAATTACCTTTTAGAGGTTTGAAAAAATGCACTATATCACACAGGTATGTTATTGTAAAGTTGGGGTGTTTTTGTTTCTTATCTTAAAAAGTTATGCTGTGTCCACTCATTAGAATTGCCTCGGTGATAAAATATTTGGGGTGTTCTTGTTTCTTATCTTAAAATGTTAGCTGTGTGCACTCATTAGAATTGCCTCACTGAGGCGATTCTTATGTGTCCACACAAATTATCTTTATATAATTATAAAATGTAAAATAAGATATACCTTTATATCTTAGTATTATAAAATATCGGAGAAAAACCAGCACAATTGTGCAAGAAATTTACTACGAAGTATATAGTTTCAGACTAAAATCCTTCTTCAGTGCACAAAATGGCTGAATGTTACTATGAAATGTTTATGACGTTACTATGTGACATCAAAAACGTCCAATATTTTGATGTATTTTGACGTACAAAAAGCCAAACTAAATTACGTTTCCTAGCGACATTAAAATGAGATGGCAGAAAAGCATAAAATAATGAATACATTAGACTGGATCAGTGATAAAATACAAGATAATCCTTAAACCTTGACCTGCTGAATATTTATATATGCCACACCCACTACCAATTATCAACCAGTCAGATTACTTGATGCAAATTATTGCAACAAATTCACATTCTAAATGACAAACAATGTAGATCCTGATCTGGATCTACATTGTTTGAAAGGTAAGGCATATCTGGGCTAAAGGGTTTTAAACAATTCTGATCATTCTCTGATCATTCTGACCTGTGTTATGAGTAACCCTAGGTGGCTCATTCTATTCGTGTTGGAGCCATAAAAGGTTAACAAACTTGTAAAAAAATGGATTTGTGGGCCCAGTTTTCAGAGTATTGTTAGCTTAACGAGCTCGTTTGTGGTAAAAACATTCTCACTCTGGTGCGCAAAGCACCTAAAATACTGGTTTGAGTGTAAAAGCTACTCACATTTTTTTTTGTCAGCAAAAATATGTTTATTTGAAATATGAAATGATCGAAGTTTTTACGATTTGTTATCTAAAGATGTCTTTAGTTTTGAACAACTGGCCCTTAGCTGCATAGATTCGAATGAACACCACAACATAAAATAAATATACAGTAAAATTCCAGTATTAAGACCACCTTTGGTATGTTCAAAAGTGGTCTTTCAATTATTTATTAAAAATTTCGACTTCTTGTCCCGAAATTTCGACATACTATCTCGAAAGTTCGACATATAAACTCGAAATTTCGAAAATAATTTTATAACTATTTTGCTACAAGGTCACCTGGGCAACATCCACTTTTGAACAGTCCCAAAGGTGGTCCCTGACCAGAGGACATTGTATGCCAAAACACAAAGAAAGAATAACTGAAACCTACTATATAAGATTTTCAGAGCAGAATTGGCCTTAATTTTAGGTGGTCTTAAGAGCGGAATTTACTGTATTTTCTAAGGCTAAACAGACCCCCCCAACACACACACACACCCCCCTACCCTACCTGCGGCACACTCGCACAATGATCAAAGATTAAATCGAATCTATTAATCTATTTCGATGAGATAAAAAGAAATGCACTGATGATGTCTTCCCCCGCCCATAGGGGCTTGAAGAAATATATGGGCTGCATGATGCTTCAACGCAGAGCTGAATTCGGCCCGCACACTAATACTGGTAAACCGCTATGAGGATCTTAGCCTGTCCAGGAACCGCGGTGCGAGGCGGACCGTCCATGCTTATAAACCATATTGGTTTCATTGGGCGACAGGGCTTGAGATGTTATTTCATCTCAATGTCGGGTAAAAGTCCCACAAAATTGGAAGCAACGTCTCCAAAATGACCTTTACAGTGTTGACGGGGACGCTAAACTTCAAATCAAACAAACAAAACTGACGATGTCTTAATTTTTCCACAAACTGTTTCTCTTATCCCAATATCGTCCTCAGGTAGCAGTCTGCATAGGTGGCGCTCTGCACTGAAGAATGATGTGACATGCGCAGACAATGTTCTTGATCTCAAAAGTGTTTGAAAGTCACTGGTGCCACGTTATTCCACATTTGTCGTGAAAGCAGCGTCGAAGGTTGTCATGACAAGGTATCTGGTTGCACGCGGGTGGCATGCGTCGCTGTGCAGTAAAACAAGGATCTATGCAATTTACATAGTTTATCGAGCAATCTGTACGACATCTGATTCTATCAGGGTCACGTGCTTCAACTACGTCATAACTCATCAGCAGAAGTAATGATACACTAGACAGTGTGAGAAAAAGCTTAATGTTCGCCATCTGAAAGGAAATACAGTAAAATTTCTATATTAAGACAACCTTTGGGACTGTTCAAAAGTGGTCTTTAAGACCACTTTTGAACAGTCCCAAAAGTGGTCTCTTAAAAGGAGACACTGGGTGAAGAAAATATAAAGGATGACTGAAAACTTCTCAATAAGCTTTAAAATGCAGAGTTAGTCTTAATTTTAGGTGGTCTTAAAAGATTAATGTTCACCATCTAAAAGAAAATAATTGTGAAGGTAAATTGATGTGAACTCTTTCACCCCTGAGCATCAGATGTGTACTCTCCCATCTCTGAAATCGGAAAAGTCCATTCTTCTAATATTTTTTTTTAATTCAGGCATGGCAAACAGTTTTGACCCTAATGAGATGAGCCATCTTATCTGGACCTACACCGTTTGCACTGATATCTATATCGGTATGCCGGGTTGAAATGATTTGAAGTGGTTAACTCCATGTATGACACACAGGCGCCCATCGGGGCGTGCAGAAATAGATTGGGCTGCATGATGCTTCCACGCAGAGCTGAAACATACATGATTACTGGTAAACTGCTTAGTGTGTCGTAAGTCTGCCCAGGCGAAGTGATGCAAATTGGACCGTCCCTACATATAAACCCTTTTGGTTTGTTTGGGCGGCGGGGCTTGACATGTCTTTTCATCTCAGTGTCGGGTAAATGTCCCACACGATTTGAAGCAATGATTCCAAACTGACCTAAAAGTGTTGACGGGGACGTAAAACCTCAAGCCAAACGAAAATTAAAAGTTTGGGAAAAGTCTATCACCAATTTAAGGTGTCCAGCTATTTTCATTTATTGTAAAATTTAAAAAAAAAAATCCTTCCACTTTAAGCAAACGTTGTAGACGCCGCGTACTACGCTGACTGGTGGTTGCCATTGACCCTTATGTATGAGTTAATTGGATTACGTCAGGGCAATATAAACCGGAAGGCCGTTTTCATGTTGAAAATAATAATGCCTAGCAGCATAGACCTTTATTTTTTCATGAGAAGTTTTAGAATTTCATACTTTTGAAAAAGCTGTACAGTGTGAAAAAGGCACTTTTCATATCCGCAATCTATGTGTTCAGTAGAAATAGTAAAAAAATAATGTATACCCCACATAAAGTGGGGTATACATCGCATGGACTTTTTACGTGATGAAGCATCACATTCGCGCACGTCCCACAAAATTGGACGCAACGTATCCAAAATGACCTAAATATTGTTGACTGGGAGATAAAACCTCCAATCAAACAAAAAAAAATGGTAGGGATCTTTAACCTGTGCAGTGGGGTGATTCTCCCTCAACAGGGGCATCCAATTAACATTCCGATTCAAAGGACGATGCATTGTGTGGCATTTTCTTTGCAAATGATGTCAATGGAGCATCTTCAGACACCAAAGTTATCACCACTGCCGGAGATGGAACCCGGGGCCTCTAGCATCAGAGGCAAGTGCACTAACCACTGAGCTACCAAGCTCCAGTAATCAGTATAAACCGTAACAAGAAACTGCCAAGACCCTAGCCCCACGTGCTTGGTGTGTCTTTGCTAGTTGCATTGGGGCCAGTTGTTCAAAACTAACGACTAACGATGACGTTAGTTGACCCTTATCTTGTTGAATATTCATTTAAGTCATACCTATTTCTGTCTATCAACCAATCAAATTACTTGATGTAATTTATTGCTACAAATTCTTAAACTGAATGTCAAACAGTGTAGATCCTGTTCAGATGGCTTCTGATCTGTATCTATAGTGTTTGCAAAGATGGGGGTTGTCGTGAACAGCAAGATAAGGGTTAACGTATCGTTAAAACTTTATTAAATAAATATGGCAAATATACCATTTTTTTGCAGAAAAAATGTGAGCAGCTTTTGCAAATGCAAAAGCTGCTCTCATTTTTCAGCAAAAAAATAATACTATATTAGATGTTGTACTTAATAGAACAGTTAACAGTTTGCCCCACTAACGAGCTCGTTAAGTAAACGATGCTTTAAACAACTGGCCCCAGATTCTTGTAGGTTTTGTTATGTGATATTGCCCAGAATTTTAATTAGGGCTTGGAGATATAGACTGGGCTGCATGGTGCTTCCACGCAGAGCTGAAACCGACTGCACATGAGTACTGATAAACTGCTTAGAAAGACTTAGCCTACCAAGGCAAAGTGGTGCAAGTAGGACCAACCTTGCATATAAACCCTAATCGTTGGTTTGGATGGTTGGGCTTGAGATGTCACTTTGTCTCAGTGTTGGGTAAAAGTCCCACAAAATTGGAACAAGCGCCTCCAAAATGACCTAAATAGTGTTGACGGAGACGTGAAACCTCAATTCAAACAAAGCACTGGTTGGTCGATTGTCTTCGAGAGTAGATTAGGAAAATAGGCATCAACTGGGACGTAGACCGTTCCGTTTCACCTTCAGAATTCTTTTTTAAGCAAACAGACTAGGTCTAGACTTTTTGCCAATGCCCCAATATACGAACCCAGTCCAAATGTCACTTTTTACACATAGCTCTGACATCACAAAAAGACTAGCGCTGCTTTAAATAATGGTACATGGTCAGCCCCTTAACCACCCCCAGCCCCCCCCCCCCCCCAAAAAAAAAAAAAAAAAAAAAAAAAATAATAATAATAAAAAAATAATAAAATAGAATAATAAATAAAGTAGAGTTACCGCTCTCTTCTACTTGGCGGCCATTTTGGTTAACGGAATGGAACAATTTTAGAAAATTTGAATCTCCATGTCACCCTGATTTCAGCTCAATCCTACCCTTGGTTCGGGAGGAGATGTCGTTTGAAGAATTTCAAGATGGCCACCGGTACCATGGATATGGAGACTGAATGATTTTTAGCAAATTTGAATCTGTGTCACCCCGATGTCTCCCATCAAGTTTCAGCTCATCGGGAGGAGATGTCGTTTAAAGGATTTCAAGATGACCGCCATGGCAGCTATATTGGATGTCGGAGCGGAATGACTTTAGCATGTAACCCCGATGCCTCCCATCAAGTTTCAGCTCAATCCGACCTTTCGTCCGGGAGGTGTTTAAAGGATTTCAAGATGGACGCCGTTGCGGCCATCTTGGATATCGTAACAGAATGATTTTAGCAAATCTGAATCTCCATTCACCTTATTTGCATTATCTGCTGGTTCCTAGTCTGAAGGTTATCAGAGTTGGAAAAACAGGTAACCAGACCCCCCTGACCTTGAAAGGTCAGGGGGTCTGGTTACCTGTTTTTCCAATATTGACAATGTGCAAGCTGGGAGTCAGCAAATAATGCAAATATGGTGAATGTTATCCCGATATCTCAAGATTCAGTTCAACCTTACCTATGGTTCAGAAGATGTCGTTTAAAGAATTTCAAGATGGAGGCCAGGTTGGATATCAGAACGGAACAATTTTAGCAAATCTGAATCTTCATGTCACCCCGATGCCTCCCATCAAGTTTCAGCTTGATCTGACCTTTGGTTTGGGATGGATGTCGTCTGAAGAATTTTAAGCAAGATGGCCGCCATCTTGGATAGCGGAAAGGAGCCATTTTAGCAAATCTGAATGTCCATGTCACCCCGATGCCTCCCCGAAGTATCAGCTTAATCCTACTTCCGGTTCTGGAGGAGATATCGAAAATGTGAAAAGTTTTCGACGGACGACGGACAACGCGCAACAGGCCATGGCACAAACTGACCCGGAGCTTCAGGTGAGCTAAACCAAAACAAAACAAGAACAAGAACAACAGACTTACCGTATTCTTCTACTTAGCTTCTGCTTCAAGTGCAAAATTTGAATACATCTGAACTCTAGTGTTGTAGGACCTTATATAATATCACATTGTTTTGTACTCTCCCAGCCATTCAAACGCTGGTACATTTTTTGAGTGGGATAAGTGTTTTGTGCTTTTATAAAGAGGTTTCCTCTTAGCCCATTTTGTACCAGAAACCCCAAAACGGGTACCCTGGCAAATTGTGCAGGCCCAGATCAGACGCCGCAAAATGCGGCGTCTGATCAGGGCCTACACTATTTGCAAAAAGTTCAGCCATTTTCCAAATAGCGGATTTTGAAGTAAACACAACCTGACACCTCTAAATGTTGAAACGGACTCCTACTATATATTAGGAGGAAGATTCCATTTGGTACAAAAAGGGTTAAATATGTTTTGATTCTAATAGTGTCATAGCCAGATAACATAACTTCTAAAGAAGTATTCGTTTAACAAACACTTGTTTTTCAAAACTTGAAAAAGATGTTGTTTTGTTGTTTTCCGGCCAGTAAATGCGCAGGGCGCAGGAAAAGTTGCCGGCCTCGGTAGCTCAGTCGGATGTGCGTCTGACTGATGAGCAGGAGGTCGCGGGTTCGATACCCGCCGGGGTCTGCAACGTTCTTTCGTGGCGACTGATCATGAAATCTTTTTTACGGTCATTCTCTCCCTTCCGTTGATTAGAGGAGGGCAGTTGTCAGTTTCTGGCGAAAGAATTTGCACTGTATTGGTTAACCGCTTACGTATATAAGCCTGCCCAGGAAAAATGTGCCCGATATGACATTCGATACTCAGTGGTACTGGGAGCAACAAGTGATGACACGTGTGTGTTTGCATGTATACGCATTGTGATATTATTAATCTATTCTGGTTGCACATTTCTTTTGTATATTTCCCATGCGCAGGCACATAATACAATCATGGTTATGATGATTTGTTATGTAAAACTGTTTTTGATTTCGAAGTCTTTCTATAATTTTCATACAGAATGTATTAATATTTTGTTTATTTGCGGTTTAATGTCCCCATCAACATTCTCTAGGTTTTCGTTTTGTTTAATTTGAGGTTTAACGTCCCCGCCAACACTGCGTAGGTAATTTTGGAGACGTTGCTTCCAATTTTGTGGGACTTTTACCCGACATTGAGATGAAATGACATCTCAAGCCCTGTCGCCCAATGAAACCAAAATGGTTTATAAGCATGGGCGGTCCGACTCGCACTGCTTTGCCTGGACAGGCTTAGATCCTCTAAGCGGTTTACCAGTACTCCTGTGTGGGCCTGATTCAACTCTGCAGCCCATATATTTCTTCAAGCCCATATGGGCGGGGGCCGAACAATCTATAGGTCGTTTTGGAGACGTTGCTTCCTATTTTGTGTGAGTTTAACCCAACATTGAGTTGAAATGACATCTCAGACCCTGCCGTCCAGTAAAACTAATAGGGTTTATATGCATGTGCGTCCGACTCGCACCTCTTTTCCTGGGCAGGCTTGGACCCTCTATAAGCGATGAGCGGTTTTGTTTACAGTACTCGTGTGCGATCAAATTTCAGCTGTGCGTGGAAGGAAGAACCATGCAACCCAATCTATTTCTCCAAGCCCCGAAGAGCGTGTGGGGGTGAGGGGGGCTGGGATGTGTTTATATACTAAATGAGCCAGCGCATGACACAATCTACAAGAAGTCTTGGGCGGCCAGCGAAGACTCAGATCAGCCTGCGCATTCGCGCAGTCTGATCAGAGTCATTGCTAAACGCATGTACCTACTATATGCTAATATCTATGCAAAGAGACATAAGCAAAAGGTCTTGTCATAGTGGATGGGTGCGCATGTCGATCTGAGTCAGTGCTGGTCACACTGGTCTTTTTAGCTCACCTGTCACGAAGTGACAAGGTGAGCTTTTGTGATCACTTTTCGTCCGTCGTCCGTCGTCAGTGCGTGTGTGCGTGTGTGCGTGCGTAAACAATTTCTTCAAATGACATCTCCTCCTAAACCACTGATCAGATTTTGACCAAACTTCACAGGAATGATCCTTAGGTGGTCCCCTTTCAAAGTTGTTCAAATGGTTCCGGTCCGTTGCACATCTGGGTCACAGGGGCCAAAAATAGATTTTTTTCACCGAAAACTTAAAAAATCTTCTTGTCTGAAACCACAAGGCCCAGGTCTTTGATATTTGGTATGAAGCTTCATCTAGTGAACCCCTACCAAGATTGTTCAAATTATAGAGCTGGGGTCAAAAATGCCCCCGCTCCGGGGCCCTTTGGTTTTACATGGGCTTATATAGGGAAAATCTTTAAAAATCTTCTTCTCTGCAACCGCAAGGCCCAGGTCTTGATATTTGGTATGTAGCTTCATCTAGTGGACTCCTACCAAGATTGTTCAAATTATAGTGCTTTGACCAAAAAATGCCCCCGCCCCGGGGGCCCTTTGGTTTTACATGGGCTTATATAGGGAAAATCTTTAAAAATCTTCTTCTCTGCAACCGCAAGGCCCAGGTCTTTGATATTTGGTATGTAGCTTCATCTAGTGGACTCCTACCAAGATTGTTCAAATTATAGTGCTTGGACCAAAAATGCCCCCGCCCCGGGGGCCTTTTGGTTTTACATGGGCTTATATAGGGAAAATCTTGAAAAATCTTCTTCTCTGAAACCGCAAGGCCCAGATCTTTGCTATTTGGTATGAAGCTTCATCCAGTTGACCCCTACCAAGATTGTTCAAATTATAGTGCTGGGGCCAAAAATGCCCCCGCCACTGGCCCTTTTGTTTTACATGGGCTTAATATAGGGAAAATTTTTAAAAATCTTCTACTCTGAAACCACAAGGCCCAGGTCTTTGCTATTTGGTATGAAGCTTCATCTATTGGTCCCCTACCAAGATTGTTCAAATTATAGTGCTGGGGACAAAAATGCCCCCACCACGGGCCCTTTGGTTTTACATGGGCTTAATATAGGGAAAATATTTACAAATCTTCTACTCTGAAACAGCAAGGCCTAGGTCTTTGATATTTGGTATGAAGCTTCATCTAGTGTACCCCTACAAAGATTGTTCAAATCATAGTGCTGGGGCCAAAAATGCCCCCACCCTTGGTCCCTTTGGTTTAATATGGGCTTATATAGGGAAAATCTTTAAAAATCTTCTTCTCTGAAACTGCAAGGCCCAGGTCTTTGCTATTTGGTATGAAGCTTCATCTAGTGGACCGCTTCCAAGATTGTTCAAATTATAGTGCTCGGGCCAAAAATGCCCCTGCCCCGGGGCCCTTTGATTTTACATGGGCTTATATAGGGAAAACCTTTAAAAATCGTCTTCTCTGAAAAAGCAAGGCCCAGGTCTTTGCTATTTCGTATGAAGCTTCATCTAGTGGACCGCTCCGGACAAAAATGCCCCCGCCCCGGGGCCCTTTGATTTTACATAGGCTTATATAGGGAAAACCTTTAAAAATCTTCTTCTCTGAAACCGCAAGGCCCAGGTCTTTGCTATTTCGTATGAAGCTTCATCTGGTGGACCGCTACCAAGATAATTAAAATTATAGCCCTGGGGCCAAAAATGTCCCCGCTCCAGGGCCCTTTGGTTTTACATGGGCTTATATGGGGAAAATCTTTAAAAATCTTCTTCTCTGAAACCGCAAGGCCTAGGTCTTTGATATTTGGTATGAAGCTTCATCTAGTGAACCCCTACAAAGATTGGTAAAATTATAGTGCTGGGGCAAAAAGTGCCCCCACCCTGGGTCCCTTTGGTTTTAGATGGGCTTATATAGGGAAAATCTTTAAAAATCTTCTTCTCTGAAACTGCAAGGCCCAGGTCTTTGCTATTTGGTATGAAGCTTCATCTAGTGGACCGCTTCCACGATTGTTCAAATTATAGTGCTCGGGCCAAAAATGCCCCGCCCCGGGGCCCTTTGATTTTACATGGGCTTATATAGGGAAAACCTTTAAAAATCTTCTCCTCTGAAACCGCAAGGCCCAGGACTTTGCTATTTGGTATGAAGCTTCATCTAGTGGACCGCTACCAGGATTGCTCAAATTATAGTGCTGGGGCCAAAAATGCCCCCGCCATAGGCTCTTTGAACCCTTGGGCCAATTGGATGCAAATTTCACAAAAATATTGCCTAGGTGACTCCCTACCAAAATAGTGTAAACTCATTCTACTCTGATGAACAAGATGGCAGCCAGAGTTAAAAAAAATAATATTCAAACGCCATCCCTCCAGTACCATTGGACCAATTTCATTTAAACTCTGAAGTAATGTTGCTTAGATGACCCTCTATACCAAAAAAGCTAAAACAATCCTGCTCAGATGTACAAAATGGCCACGGGAGCTAAAAATAGAAAAATATTGTAAATATGATTCAAACATGAACTCCTCCTAAAACCTTAGGCAAATTTGATTAAAACTTCACAGGAATGTTGCCTAGGTTACTCCCTACCAAATAAGCTAAAATCAGTCTGCTGATGAACAAGATGGCCACCAGAGCTAAAAGTAGATTGTCCTCGAGGCAGTGACACTCAGGTGAGCGAACCAGGGCCCTCTGGGCCCTCTTGTTTTAGGTTTTGTCATGCGCCGGCTTCGATAGCTCATGTGGTAGAGTGTCCGCTCCGGGGAACGGGAGGTCACGGGTTCGATCCCGGGCCGCGACATACCAAAGTCGTTAAAATGGTACTAGCTGATCCTCGACTGGGTGTGGTATCATGTAATGTGTCTGGGATATGGTACTTCAGTGAGGCAGCACTATAAAAGTGAGTATTGAGCTCCCTGTCGCAACCAGACACCGTCGTGATATGACTGAAAAATTGTTGAAAGCGACGTTAAACCCGAATTCACACACACACTCATGCGCCGGCTCAAATGATAATAGAATTGCATTTGTATAGACACATGATACTTAAACAACGGTGTGTCATCCATGGATTTTTTTTTTTTTTTGTTTCTTTGTTTCTTCCCCTAGCTTCAAAAAACTAATATTTTGGGATAATTTACTGCACAAGATATTTTTTAATCTAGAAATACTCATTAGAATCGCCTCACAACATAACTTTATTTTAAAGATATGAAGTCGAACTTCTATACCTCGAATAACTTTAGGACCATGAAAATTTGTTCGAGATAGGGAAAGTTCGAGCTTAAGTCCATAAGGCACAAGTGAGGTGACTTTTGTTCTAGTTGAATGATGGAATGTTGCGCGTACTCAGTAGAATCGCCCCATTGAGGCGACTCTAATGAGTACTTACATTATCTTTTCAATAAAAACAGAAAAAAAACATGACTTATCCCTAAGAATTCGCTAGGAAAATACTTACCAGTTCAAATTAGCCATGGTATACGAGCCATCCACGTTCGAGTTATCGAAGTTTCAATGTACTTAAGGGGGATAGATACACTCGGCAGATTTTTTCCCGCCATTTTTCAAAGGGAGACAACTTTCGGGTACTTCCTGTTCGCTTTTCTATAGACTCTTTCCCCCGGAAATAAAGGAAAAAAACTTGCTCCTCCTTTCCTTTAAGAGTTTCCCCTATTGACGTGAAAGACAAAAATACTTCTGCAGAAATTGCCTCCCCTGAAGGTGTGTGTATCCATTCCCCGTAATAATTTCGGAAAAATGGGGGAGATAATAGAGGATCTTACATGAGTGCTCATGTATTATTGAATTTATTAAACGAGTTGAGGAAAAGGGATAAAATGCGAGGCTTTGCCGAGCATTTTATCCCTTTTCCTTAACGAGTTTAATAAATTCAATAATACATGAGCACGAATGCAAGATTCTATTTATCATATGGCATTTAAAACGCATTTTATTGACGATTGTTAACAAAAGTGTCAATATTCCGCCATTAGTAAACGCGACGTCGTTAAGACGGCGTTCATGTAACGTTAGGGGACGTATCTAGCTAATTTTGCATATTTAATCCACTAGTGGATTATCGAAAATAATGCGTTGCGTTATTACACTCTCAGACGCGACGTAATATGATAAAAAGTCTTATTTACTCATTAAACCTTCGCTTATGATTTAGCCTCGGTGGCCCTTTTTTGTTTGTGTTGAAGTTTACGTCCCCGTCAACACTATTTACGTTATTGAGGAGACGTTGCTTCCGATTGTTTGGGACTTTTACCCGACGTTGAGATGAAATGACTTCTCAAGCCCTAACGCCCAAGAAAACCGCTAGGGTTTCAGGGGCGATCCGACTTGCACCACGTTTCCTCTGCAGGCTTAGAACCTCCATGCAGTTTACCAGTACTCAAAAGCTCAGTTGGTTTTAGAGACGCATCTCGATCTATTTCTCTTAGCCGCGACAGGCGGGCCGACAGTAACTCTACTACCCTTGTCTAGATCAAATTTCTGTTGTCAAAAAAGGTATCCGAACCATTTAAACCTTATCATGCTGAATAAATTAACTTAGCCACACCCATTTATGACTATGAACCAATCAAATTACTTGATATAAAGTATTCATTTAGTTCCCAAACGGCATGGCAAACATTGTAGATCCTGATCAGATGGCTCTGGATCTACAGTGTTTCGCAAAGGTAGGGTGTGTTTTTTCAGCGGGAAAAGGGTTAAGTCAGTTGTTCAAAGCCTCGTTAGCTTCACGAGCTCGTTAGTTGTCAATTTTTAACTGTTCTAGCAAGTACAATATCTAATGTAGTGTGATTTGTGCTGAAAAAATGAGAGCATGCAAAAGCTGCTGATCTCATTTTTCAGCAAAAATATAAGTATATTTGCCATATTAAGTGATCCAAATTTTACCGGTACGTTAACTAACAACATCGTTAGTTTTGAACAACTGGGGCGAGTTGTTCAAAACTAACGACATCGTAAGTTAACATATCGTTAAAACTTTGATCATTTAATATGGCAAATATGCTAATATTTTTGCTGGAAAAAATGTGAGCAAGCTGCTCACATTTTCTCAGCAAAAATACCAAAATTTTAGATATTGAACTTGCTAGAACAGTTTACAATATGACCACTAACGAGCTTGTTAAGCTAACGCTGCTTTGAACAACTGGTCCCAGGTGTTTATTTTTTGTTCTTTGTTTGAGATTATGCATGTTTTTTCATAAGACAGTTTAACACGCTGACAGGACATTAGCTAGATTTCTGTTGACAGTGACCATGGGGGCATGATAAATTGAAATCCCCAACTGAGTAAGCCCATTTGAGTCGAGTGTGTGCGACAAGCATGTGTGTCTAGCCGGAAGACTCAGCTAAGCTTGCCAGCCATCTAGCTTACCAAACAAACAGGCAGCTGCATATAGCTATTTAACCACGCTGACCGACCGACTGACCGATCGACAAACCGGCCGACCAACTTATCAACCAACCCGAACTCAGCCAGTCAACCTGGCCGACCGACCGACCGACGATCGACCGGCCACCCAGCCAGCCAACCGCCCAACTGACCGACCGAATGTCTTTGTACGCTCCACTTACATCTCTTGTGTATATGGCCTAGTGAGAATGTGGCATGAGACGTTTTTGTCCATGTGACGTTTTGTCCAGCTTCCGCCTAGCGACAGGTAAGAGGGTATTCCCCTGACTCCGATCGGGGGGTTCTCTTCTACTGCCTAGAATTTCCACCCTGTCGAAATTGCATGGGACGTTTTTTTCCGCCCTGTCAAAATCATGTGGGACGTTTTGTCCACCCTCAAAAATGATGTGAGACGTTTTGTCCACCCTGTAAAAATGATGTGGGGCATTTTGTCCACCTGGTCAAAAATGGCATGGGACGTTTTGTCCGGCTCCCGCCTAGTTGATAAGAGCGCTAACACTTAATCATTAGGTCTCTCACCGCTGTGGTTTGAGCCTCGTTCGGGTCACATGCGAGACGCTAAATTCTGCAACGATAGGTCAGTTGTTTTTACTTCTGGTAGGCCCTACTACGATTTTCGCCCACTCCTATTTAGCGATCGGCTCGAATAAGTGAAATAATCCTGAAAGGGCCCTAAAAACAAATAAAATCAAAGCAGAAAAAACAAGGGATCTAGCATCACATAACATTCAGTTAAGGAGATGCGTGGTACGTCAGTTTGTTTTGCTTGATTTGAGGTTTAACGTCCCCGTCAGCACTGTAGTTGTCATTTTGGAGACGTCGCTTCCAATTTCGTGGGACTTGTACCCGACATTAAGATGAAATGACATCTCAACCCTGCTGCCCAATGAAACCAATAGGGTTTATGCACACACATGGGCGGTCCGACTCTCACCACTATTCCTGGGCAGGCTTAGAACCTCTAAGCGGTTTACCAGTACTCATGTGCGGTCGGTTTCAGCTCTGCGCGGAAGCATCATGTAGCCAATCTATTTCTTCAAACCCCGATATCGGGGGGGGGGGGGGGGGGTGGGGGGGGGGGGAGTCAGTTATAAGCAAAAGCGATTATCATCATTTAACTTTATTGTCCTACAGTACTTAAATATACATGTATAAATAACATCACATCATTATTTTGATTATTTAACAAACATGATTCCACTGTTAACAAATAAACCACCATTTTACCCATGTAGCTCTATTTTCACATGCCAACTTCCATAACCAATTTTTTGACAGGAAAACCCCTAAAAAGAGGCATTGACAAACAATACAGTTTGCAAAACGTTCAGTCATTGTCTAAATAATTTTCTACACATAGTACAACCTGATATTCCTACTTGGGTTAAATATGCTGTAAATGGTGAGTAAGATTCTACTCATCTTATGCCAAAAAATGTCTATGCGGCCTGAATGTCCAGCCCTCACTTTTGGATACTAGCATGCTTTGGAAATGGGTACTTTGCTTAAGAAAATTCTTATTTATACTGTAAGTATAGGTTGTGGGTGCTCGAGGTTGTAACGAGTACCCATAGCCTATGTCTTAGAGCAGAAATAATAAAAATAATGTATACCCATGTGAATACCAGTTTTCTCTATATAAAGTGTGGTTCAGGCGGGTGTTCATTTCACGTGATGACTCACTTTGCTTTGTTTGTCTGTATTTATTGGTGTTTAACGGCCCAGTCAACACTATTTTAGGTCATTTTTGAGCCGGTCAGTTTACATATCCACACTTTTTACCTGGGCAAGCCTATACGTAAGCGGTTAACCAGTACAGTGTTCATTCTTTCGCCAGAAACTGACAACTGCCCTTCTTGAATCAGGGGAAGGGAGAGAATGACCGCAGAAAAAAATTCATAATAAATCTCCACGAAAGAATGTTGCCGACCCGGGCAGGTATCGAACCCGCGCCCTCCTGATCACCAGTCATACGCGCATCCGACTGAGCTACCGAGGCCGCCAATAGCATGCTTTAAAATGGCTACTTGTCTGATGAAAATCCGTGATAATTTTCTTATTTATACTGCAAGCATAGGTTGTGGGTGCTCGTGAGAACCGTCTCATTGAGGCGGTTCTAACGAGTACCCACAACCTATGTCTTAGATCAGAAATAATAAAAATATTGTATACCCCAGTTACCGCAGTTTCCTTTATATAAAGTGGGGTTTAGTGGGGTGTGCACTACACGGACTTGATTACGTGCTGGATAAGCAGGCCCCTCACCGTTCACGACCTCCCTGCGGTGAGAAACCAAGTTCTGTAATGAATGCTTTGGATGGTCAGACGGTTTCTCTCCGGTACTCCCGGTTTGTGCATCGACACGTGGAACGCTCCAACGGTGCAGTCAAGACTGCCTGTGACATACAGGTATAGGTGGAAAGCGGGGGCCAGGAAGGCCAAAGATATCCTGGAAGCAGCTAACAGAAAGAGATTGCAGAGAATGGAAGCTCTCTGCTATCGGTCCTCATGATAGACAAGCCTGGAGATCTGGTGTAAGATCTGCCATGCGTGCAGCAAGCCAGCTATACCTGGAAGGGGGCCCACTAATGTGGACGTTGCCCCTGTATCTGCACGTTAATCAAAAACCGTTGATGATGTTGATGTGCATATTTGAGTGAGCTGGCCTGTGTGACTCTGTCTGGTGCGCGTTTGACTGGTGATCAGTAGATCGCAATTTTCTTTCCTGGAGATTGAGCATGAAATCGTTTCTACGGTCATCCTGCCCTTCCACTGATTCGCGATTGGCCATTGTCCGTTTCTGGCGAAGGAATTTGCATTTTTCTTGTTGACTGTTTATGTATAAGTCCACCAAGGGTAAGTGTGATTGGTTAACTGACAGACTCGACATGACCTAAATCGTGTTAACTGGGCCGTTAAACTCCAAATCAAATCCTGAACCCCTGAGTGAGGATCGGTTCATGTAAGGTAAACCCAGAAAGCCCAAATGAAATTTATTAAACATCATGGCGCCCCGCCCATTGAGGCTTGAAGAAATAGGTAGGGCTGCATGGTGCTTCCACGAAAACCTGAAACCGACAGATAATTCGAGTACTGGTTAAATGCAAACTGCTTAGAAGGTCTAAACCTGCACAGACAAAGTGGTGCGAGTTGGACCGCCTCTTGAGCCCTGGTGGATTCTTTGGGCGCTATGACTTGAGATGTCATTTAGTCATCTAAATGTCGGATAAAAGTTCCACAAAATCGGACGAAACGTCTCCAAAATTACCTAAATAGTGTTGACGGGACCGTAAAACCTCAAACATCATAACCTCATCTGGAACAAAGCAAAACTCCTATGGTCGCTAGCTAAAGCAAAACTGTATCAAAACAAACAAAACTTGCTTCTAGCTCTGTAAACTTGACCAAAACTCAGTAAAGTAACATGAGGGCTAACCCTTGTCCTGCTGAACCCGGATATGCCTTATCTTTCAAACAATGAAGACCCATATCAGATGGCTTCTGAAGAAGCCATCTGATCTGGATCTTCATTGTTTGTCATCCGGTTTATGACTTTTTGCAATAATTTGCATCAAGTAGTCTGATTGGTTGATATTCAGTAGTGGGTGTGGCATATTTAAATATTCAGCAGGACACGGGTTAACATATGCATGTGGTCATGCTTTCCTTAAGGCTCTTTCTGTTGAAAATTTGTGTTATTTTTCTTATTCATGATCCAAACGTAGATTGTGGGTACTCGTTAGAACCGTTCAAATGAGACGGTTCTAACGAGTACTCACAATCTATGTCTTGAAACAGAAATAAGCAATATCTAATATAAACCCTAGTTTTCTCTAAGTTAGGTGGGGTGTATAGAGTTTTTCATCACAAGGACCTTTTTAACATGCTGAAAAAATTCACGGGTTTGCACACAGATACCAAAAACAGAGTCGAAACTGTTTCTACATTTTACATTATCTTACCATGAGCTAACGAGGCAGCATTGTTTTGCATGGGCATATGCAATATAAACCAGAAAAATATAATCAGCATTACGACTCAAAAGTTGGAAATACCTGAAATCTACTTTTAAAATATTCTTATTGCTTCAAATTACCCTTAAGGCAGACCCTAATGTTATAAAACCTTTTTTCCCTGCCCAGCGTACATGAGCAGGCATTTCATCCTGCATATAAATTCTGACATGTCAATATTTTTTGACGTTTTAAAACTGATGATTAGGACATATGATATAGAGGATCTAACATGAGTGCTCATGTATTATTGAATTTATTAAACGAGTTGAGGAAAAGGGATAAAATTCGAGGCTTTGCCGAGCATTTTATCCCTTTTCTTCAACGAGTTTAATAAATTCAATAATACATGAGCACGAATGCAAGATTATATTTATCATATGACATTTAAAACGCATTTTATTCACGATTGCTTACAAAAACGTCAATATTCCGCCATTAGTAAACGCGACGTCGTTAAGGACGTCGTACATGTAACGTTACGGAACATATTTAGCTAATTTGCATATTTAATCCACTAGCGGATTATTGAATTTATTACATGGCGTTATTACACTCTCAGACGCGACGTCATATGATAAATCCTCTTTTGTTATGATAAGGTAAAATTTTTGTCCTATTTGTATTTGTCCGATTTCACAAATTTCATGCTCAGCCGGACTGAGCATGAAGATTGTAATATTCGTTTTAAGGCCGTGTCCCGAGGTTATAAAACATTTGTTTTTCATTTTTCATGATCAACTAAATTGATCATGAAATTTATAGTGCTAATAATTATCAAAATAACAACTTGTTTGATTTGAAGTTTAACGTCCCCGTCAACACTGTATAGATCATTTTGAGGATGGAAATTGTCCTGCTGATAAATATTGAAATGCCAATAATTGTTGGCATTTTACATAAGGAAAACATATCCGTGTGAAATAATGGCGACCAACATGGTGTCAGAAATGATAATGTTTGGGTAAAAATGACAACATCATTCTTATTTCTGCTTTCAACATAGACTGTGGTGCTCGTTAGAACCGCCTTAATGAGGCGGTTCTAACGAGCACCCACAATCTATGGTTTTGAGCAAAAATAAGGCCGATTATGTCTACCTCCTAAACCCCAAATTTTTCTATATGAAGTGGGGTTTAGGGGGGTGTTCATTTCACGTGGTGAATATTTCAGCAGGACAAATTTTATGCTCAGGTGAGATGACATGAAAAAAGTTTTATAACCTCGGGGCCTGGTTCTGAAAAAATCGCCCGCAGGCAGTTGTCTTTATTAAACCGGAATCATCTGGACCAGTTGTTCAAAACTAACTGTCATTCGATGATAACGCATCGTTAATCTGAAATATGGCAAATATGCAAATAATTTTGCAGAAAAAATATGGGTTGCTCTTGTAAAAGTACTCGTTTTTTTCAGCAAAAATCCCGCTGGATGTATAAGATATTTCACTTACTACGAGTATATACAGAGCAGGTAACATTTTGACAGGTAACAAATTCGCTTTGAAGAACTGGCCCCAGGTCTTATTAACCTGGTACATGTAACGGGCCTCCGTGGCCTAGTGGATAAGAGCGCTGACTCTTGGTCATTAGGTCTCTCACCGCCGTAGGTTCGAGCCTCGCTCGGGCCACGTGTGAGACGCCAAGTTCTGCAACGGAAGGTCAGGTGGTTTTTCTCCGGGTACTCCGGTTTTCGCCCACCTCTGATTAACGATCGGCTCGATATGAGTGAAATAATCTTGAAAGGGCCGTAAAACCCAACCCCCCCCCCCCAAAAAAAAAAAAAAAAAAAAACCTGGTACATGTACATCTAAGCCGAACGCACGTCTATATAAATGTGACCCCCCTCAAACTCCACTGTTATGTATTAAAACTGAGTTTTACATAGTTATACGTTATTTTTTCTTATTTCTGTCCAGAAACATAGATTGTGAGTACTCGTTAGAACCGCCTCACCGAGGCGGTTCTAACGAGTGTCCGCAATCTGTTTTGAGCAGAATTATGAAAAATATCAGATTTTGTTTTGTCAGAAAATATTCATTTTTTTTGGTGGTAAAATATTCAATATATTTAAATAGGCGTGTTTTCATAATGCAAAACAGATTCAATTGGCAGATTGTGAATGAAATGGAATACTATTATTTAGTATTTATGCTGGTGGTCTCATCAAGAATGATTTCTCAAAATTAATTATTTTATGATAAACATCTGCAGGGCACACTCTTGAAATATATATTATTCTCTACAAACAAACAAACACAATCCAGGTTTTGAAATAATAACAATAAGCATACACTTACCTTAAGGGGAATGGATACACATGACAGATTTTTTTCCGTCATTTTTCGAAGGGAGACAACTTTCGGGACTTCCTGTTCGCCTATTGACATGGGAGACAAAAATACTCTTGAAGGAGTTGCCTCCCCTGAAGGCTTATCCATTCCCCTTTAACTTCATTAACTCGAACACCGATGGCTCGTTTTTCATTGGGTAATTCGAACTTGTATTCTGAGTCCCTCAGAAATGTTCCCCATATCATCAGACAATCAATATTTTGGGATGGTTCTCTTACTTTTACTTGAAAAGGGAAGTTGTGTGTACTCATTAGAATTGCCTCAATGAGGCGATTCTATTCGGTAATAACATCACGAAAACACGCCTATATAATTGTGACCCCCTTAAACTCCATTTTTGTATAGAAAAACTAGGGTTTACAGGGTATACATTTTTTCTCATTTCTGCTCAAAAACCTAGATTTTGGGTACTCGTTAGGATCGCCTTGCCGAAGCGGTTGGGTACTCGTTAGAACTGTCTCGCCGAGGCGGTTCTAACGAGTTCTCACAATCAATGTTTCTGAGCAAAAATAAGAAGGGTATCAGAACTTTTGTCTGAAAATTTTCATTTTGTCTGGGGTGTAAAAATTGAATACATCTGAATAGGCGTGTATTGTTTTGCAATACCTTTATTTCTAACGAGCACCCGTAATCTGTTTAGAGTAGAGAAAATAAAAATTAAACCCCCTAGTAAACCCAACTTTCTCCTACATGAAAAAGTGGGGTTTGTAATGGTGCTCATTTCACGAACTTGTTAACATGATGAAATGAGCCCCGCCAAGCGAATTTGGGTCTTCGAGCATTCCGTCATGACAAATTTTAACTGCGCATGCCCAGCCATTCAGAGGGGCCAGGGATATGGCTTTCTGTCTGAAGGTTCCTCTTGATTCACTGCTTGTATGAGCGAGCAGCGAAGGTTCTGGCGAGACTGCGCGGATGCGCAGGCTCGCCTGAACCTTCGCTGCTCGCATAGGCGATAAGTACCAAAATCGCTTGGCGGGGCCCAAATGACCTTGAGATGGACGAAAAGGAATTTTTTTGTTTAAGAATTTTACGGCCCAGTCAACACTATTTAGGTCATACTGGGCCGGTCAGTTAGCCTATAACCACACTTTGCCTAGGTATGCTTATACATTAGTGGTTAACCAGTACAGTGCACATTCTTTCGCCGGAAACTGGCTTCTGGTCTTCTGGAATCAGCGGAAGGGAGCGAATGTCCACGCAATCTGATCAGTCTACGCTGTTCGCTCGAGCAGGATAACCCAAAACGGCAAAAGCAATAGCTCTGGCCAGACTTAGTTGTTTCGTCCTTGCTCAAGTTATCGGGTGTACAATATTGCTTAAATGAACCTGAATAATATAGAATCTCCTTGAGTTTAAGAAACGAAAACAAGTGATGAAAAATTATTGTTTTTGTGCCACATAGAAGTTTGCTTCCTCTAGAACTGAATCATTTGCTAGTGGCACACCTCATCCCTATAATTTTTTTTTTCATGCTCGACTCACTCGAACATTTCGGCCCCCGCCAATCGGGGCTTGAAGAAATATATGGGCTGCATGATGCTTCCACGCAGAGCTGAAACTGTCCCGCACACGAGTACTGGTAAACCACTTAGAGGATCTAAGCCTGCCCAGGCAAAGTGGTGCGAGGTCAGAGCGCCCATGCTTATAAACCCTATTGGTTTCATGGGCGGCAGGGCTTGAGATGTCATTTCAACTCAATGTCGGGTAAAAAGCCCACACAATTAGAAGCAACTTCTCCAAAATGACATTTACAGTGTTGACGGGGACGGTAAACCTCGAATCAAACAATCAAACACTTGAACATTCAATTTGACTGGCTCATATTTTTTTGAAATGGCCACAATTGCTGGTATTTTAATATTTGTGAACAGAACAAACAAGGTTTGTTTTTGTTTGTGGCTAATTTTACAAAAATGAATGGTTTTTTAAGCAAACAGTGTAGATCTTGATCAGACGCCGCGTTCTGTGGCGTCTGATCTGGGTCTACACTGTTAGCCGTGCCCCCAGAAAAGGCCGCTAGGTATAAATTGGTTAATCCCATTTGTATTTTAATTACAAGTTTCATTCTCAACTGGATTGAGCATGACAAAAAATTTATGAGCTCGGGCCCTGGCCATAGACCACAGTTAATTTCACTAATGGGAGGTAGGTTTGACCATAAGTCACAGGTATGGACGACAGGTTTGACCATAAGCCACAATTAAGCGTGGCAGGTTTGACCACAAGCCACGATAGCATGTGTGACCACGAGTCACAACAAGAGGGCCAAGATGGCCCTGGTTCGCTCACCTGATCCATAGAATAACAAGTGGGCCCCAGGGAGGGCCATCATTGACCCAAGGGCTATAATGTGCATAATGTTGAGGGAGGTCTAAAAAGGTGAAGCCTCATACCAAAAATTAACAAAGGCTATAATTTGAACAATCTTGGCAAAGATCCATAGGATGAAGCTACACACCAAATATCAAAGACCTGGGCCTTGCAGTTTCAGAGAAGAAGATTTTTTTAAAGATATTCCCTACATAAGCCTATGTAAAACCAAACGTCCCCGGGGCCGGGGCATTTTTGGCCTCAGGGCTATAATTTAAACAATCTGGATAGAGGTCCACCAGATGCAGCTTCACACCAGATATCAAAGACCTGGGCCATACTGTTTCAGAGAAGAAGATTTTAAAAGACTATCTCTATAAGTCTATGTAAAACCAAAGGGCCCCGGGGCGGGGGCATTTGTGGCCCGAAACCTATAATTTGAACATTCTTGGTAGAGGTCCACCAGATGAAGCTCCATACCAAATATCAAAGACATGGGCCTTGCAGTTTCAGAGAAGAAGATTTTTAAAGATTTCCCTATGTAAGTCTATGTAAAACCAAAGGGTCTCAGGGCAGGGGCATGTTTGGCCCCAGGGCTATAATTTGAAAAAAAATCTAGATACAGGTCCACTAGATGAAATTTCACACCAATTATCAAAGACCTAGGCCTTGTGGTTTCACAGAAGAAGATTTTTAAAGATTTTCCCAATATAAGTCTATGTAAAACCAAAGGGCCCCAAGGCGGCGGCATTTTTGGTCTCAGGGTCATACGATTTTCCCTATATAAGCCCCTGTTAAACCAAAGGGCCCCGGGGTGGGGGCATTTTTGGCCCCAGCACTCTAATTTGAACAATCTTGGAAGGGGTCCACTAGATGAAGCTTCATACCAAATATCAAAGACCTGGGCCTTGTGGTTTCAAAGAAGAAGATTTTTAAGTTTTCGGTGAAAAAAAACTATTTTTGGCTCCTATGACCCAGATGTGCAATGGACCGGAACCGTTTGAACAGCTTTGAAAGGGGACCACCTAAGGATCATTGCTGTGAAGTTTGGTCCAAATCCGATCAGTGGTTTAGGAGGAGATGTCGTTGGAAGAAATTGTTTATGCACACACGCGCGCACTGACGACGGACGACGGACGAAAAGTGATCACAAAAGCTCACCTTGTCACAAAAGCTCACCTTGTCACTACGTGACAGGTGAGCTTACAATGGATTGCAGGTGAGACCTCAGGCCCCAGTTTTAGGTGTTAGGTTTGACCACAAGTCACGGTTTTGGGTGGCAGGTTTGACTGCAAGACATAGTTATGGATTGCAGATTTAACCAAAAGCCACATGGCTTAACTAACAACCAAATCTACGTTTGAAGCAGTAATGAGGATTTTCACATTCTTGAAACATGAAATATAGCTTTCTCAAACATGAATTAGAAGAACAAATCTATTTTATTGAGTAATTACCATTAATGGCGTTTTTTTTTGTCTATAATTTATGTTGTATTGTGTGTCCTATATCCATGTAATGTACAAAAATATAACGAAACAAAATTTAGAGCGGATCTTACACGAGTGCTCATTTGTTATGAAATTTGTGAAACAAGCTTTCATTAGTTTCCACGAGTTTCGTAAATTTCATATGAAATGACCACTATTGTAAGAGGCTTTTATCATGTACCGATTTTCAAACGAATTTTATTGCCGAAAAGTTCAAAAGAATGCCAATAGAAAACAGGGTTGTCATGGACGCCGGTATAACGTTACGTGCTAGTAACCATGTGTTATTATACGTATGGTCATATCATTTTTATAACATGACGTTATTCATTAAATAACAACGACGGTATATGATAAATAGAGGATCTTACACTCGTGGTCATTTCATATGAAATTTATGAAACGAGCCTTCGGAAGGCTCGTTTCATAAATTTCATATGAAATGACCACGAGTGTAAGATTCTGTTTGTCATATGACCACTTTAAATTGGATTTTATCGCCTTTAAAGTTGACAAATTTTTCCACTAAATATGCATGGTTGACATGAACGTCGCCATGACGTTACTTAACCCCGCCAAAGTGTTAGTACACGCGTGGTCATATCATTTCTATAACATGACGTTACTCATTAAGAACGACTGTATATGATAAACAGTTGTGTTTTAAATGTGTGTACAATGCAGTCTGTGTTCTGAAAAGCAGTTGTTATATCAAACATTCATAAACTTATGAACCTATGTACACATATAAACAGTCATTCATTTCATATCCCACAAGTTTCTAACTAAAACAGTACAGTAAACTTCAATACCTCGAACACCACTGGCTCGTTTACCATGGATAATTCGAACTTGTTCTTGAGACCCTGGATAAATCTTCCTATAGCCCCAGATTGATTGATTGATTGATTGATTCATTCATTCATTCATTCATTCATTCATTCATTCATTCATTCATTCATTCATTTGGGTTTAACGACACGTCAACCCTCGTGGGTCATCTTGTGTCGTCTCCCAGGGAAAGGGTGAGTGAAAAAAGATAGAAAAGATAGTAGAGGAGATGAAAGTGAGGGGCAGAGTAGAAGGAGGATAATGAACAGAAGAAATAACATCCCCATCTACCCTCAACTGCTGCAAGGCAACTGTAAGTTAATATCAGTTGGACACCCTAGTGACGCAAGATTCACGTCACCTTTGCCTTACCCCATCACCCCGCAGTAGCTCCAGATATCCACATATTTCTGGTAATTTACGGAGTTTTTTTTATAGTTTCATATTGAAAAGGTATGTTGTGTGGACTATTCTAATGCAACATATCGGATACCAGGTATGTTGAGTGTACTCATTAGAATCGCCTCATCCAGGCGATTCTAAAGAGTACACACAGCATTCCTTAATTTAACAGATATGTTGTGTGGTCTCATTAGAAACGCCTCATTGAGGCAATTCTAATGAGTGCACACAACTACCTTTATTTTTAAGATCGAAACGACGAGGACACAAAACATACAGGTAACTTTCTTCAATAGAAGGTCGAAGGATATCCCAAAAGTTATCCCCAATTGTGTCTCCAGATATGACGCTACGAAAAGCGCTCAGTGGCTCGAACTACTCCTTACTGGAACGAATTTCCATGGTCCCAAAAGTGTACGAGCCATTGAAGTTTGACTGAATATTGTCACAATCAGTGCTGGAAATAAATATGACAAGACATCCACTGTCTAGACTGCTACACAGCCCATCTATTAATGAATAGAGGACTGTCGTCTATTTTAAAATAGATGGTCTGTGAAGCAGTCTATCCAATGTCTAGCAGTCTGGACTGGTTGATGGAATTCAGCATACATGAGCATTGCAAAGCAGCAGTGACTTCGAGATACAGACTGGTACAGCAGTAATTTCGACTTTCAGCATGAATAAGGGAACTAATGGTTACCAATGTAACCCCAAGGTTTTCTATACAAAAGGTTGCTCAATACATTACACCGACTTGTTTACGTGACTAATAATCGGTTATTACTGACACTGTACCACACTGGTCAATACATACGCACAGGCTGCGTAGCGGTCGCATAGGCTTTGTATTTTGGACGCATAGGCTTCGATGAAAAATGGCGGATGACAGTTCGTCAATAAAGGTAAGAAACTGTTTTTACGTTAAACTAACTATTGTATTGCATTTCCCGATACTGACACCTGCCTTACGGACCACTTTATTTATGTGCGGCTTTGTCTGATGCAAGAAAAAGTTTGAAAAACGGAATATAGAAAAATAGACCCCAAAAGAAATTTGGCAGTCAATACAGATTCACCTGTATTTTCACTTTGGCCCGGTCGCCCTATGTAACTACACGTTTTTGGCTGGTGTTCTGGCCGATAAATTGTGAATAACGATAATGAAATCGAAAAGCTAATAGGCAACGTTCGTCATATCTTTTGCGAAAAATAAAAATCTTGATATTTCGATACAACGCGCGTAGCTTCGTTACCTTTTACAACGCAGAGGCTGCGAACTAAATTTGAAAGCCCTGTATTATGTAGAATAATAGCGAATGCTATTAAATTGATGTCGAGGAATCAGTCAACCAGCGTTAGTTGATGATGCTAAAGACATTCTGTATCATTTATACCGAAAACATTTTCAGTCTCAGCTATGCAAATACATGTACAACATTTTGAAGCGAATGCACAAAATCTGTCGATTTACAATTATTAACACTACCGTTCATAAACTCGGCAAGTCCTTGTCAAATCTGTTAAGTATTAAGCCAAATAATATTTGCACTGTATGAATTTTCGTCGTGTTTTTTACAAAGCACGTGGCTTCGCAGGTTACAGAGATGGGAAGACGCATTACGAAAACACGCCTATTAAAATACCACTAAAAAAGATAAAAAAAATACTTTCAGAGAAAATATTCTGATAGTTTTAATATTTCTGCCTAAGACATAGTGTATGGGAACTTGTTACAACCGCCCGGACCAGGCGGTTTTATCGCGTATCCACAATCTGTATTTCTGAGAAGAAATAAGGGAAACAATGTATATCCCTTTTAAGCTCAGTTTTACTATATAAAAGTTGGATTTAAGGGGTCAGAATTATATAGGCATGTTTCCGTGATTCTCCGACTTCTATTTAAATGCTTCAGTCGAATACATGCAATCCTACAAAACTTCAGCAAAGGTTCATTAATCGCGCCTGCACTGTCTGATCCCAGTTTTCGTTTCCTATAAAATAGAAGCATCTGCTCATTAAACAGTAAACATATAAGCTAATTCTAGCCTTTGTAGGATCAAAGAAGAAAAAAAAAATACAAGACTTTTCTTTATCTCAGATCTATTTTCAATCTCTGTCCTTACATCATAATTTTTTGCTAACCAGACTGTCTTCTGCAACATAGCCTATCAGAATCTGAATTTCATAGTGACTTAGAATATAAATTCAGAAAAATACTTGCTTGCAATGATTTCAGTAACCCATTTCGTGAAATTATTCTTCGATATAATAAGATAAGATAGATAAAAAATGTTTTTGCTTTACGGCCCTTTCCTAACTCTATGACGGCTCCGGCCCAAAGATTTACTTTTTTAAGAAAGTCTGTCGGCTGGATGCTTACTTATGGATTTAAACTGCTTCCTTTAACCCTTAAACTACAGTTTAAAGCAAAGAGTGAAGACCCTGATAAGACGCTGCGTTTGGCACTTGAATTCATGTAATGTGAGCAAACAGTGAAGAAGAAGTAAAACAAAGATCAGGAATTGATACAATTAACTTACTCCACCCATAAAAGACACCAAAGGGAAAGAAATACAAACATTAAGCGACCAGACCATAATGGAAACCTAAACAAAGGAAGGCCATAAGGACAGTTACTTTCCCACAAAATGGCCATATGGTCATCCGAAACTAAAAGACACAAGTGATACACACAGTAAGTAACAAACAACAACATAAAATAAATCGCCACAGAAGAGCCGCCTTGGAACGGTCAGTGGAAGATTTCCACTGGGGGGCTTAAATCGATTTTACGTGTCCACAATCCTCGCCCTTACTTCCGTCGCGATTTAGACAAATAATTTGTTCAGTCCGCATGAAGGCCCTGATTAGACGCCGCGTTCTGCGGCATTAGATCTGGACATACACTGTTTAAAAAACCCAATCCATGATCTATGGATTTCCGTTTTACGCAACACGCTGACCTCTCTTCGAAGAAAAATAAACGTTGCTGTTTTCTATTTACAAGTTCCCTGGATCTCCGACCAATCAGTGATAATCACGTTGACTTAAGCACTTTAAAGCTACTTGCACTTTTTTACTTTGTGACAATTGATAAATAATCGACCCAAAATCTAGTATTTGCCTTTTCAAAAAGTAAACGGGTCATTCATATTTAGCAATTGCAAGTATGCTTTATATGCGGTAGGGTTTGGGATGTCATTTCGTCTCAGTGTCGGGTAAAAGTCCCATAAATTCGGAAACAATGTCTCAAAAATGACCTGAATGATGTTGTCGGGGACGGTAACATCAACACAAACAAAAGGGTTCCTCTGAGTCATGCGCTGTGACATGAGAGGATTCTCTACCAATAATGAATTGACATACAACTGTTCGTTAGGGATACCAACCTAGGCCGAATTCATCTGGAGCCAATGGTTAGCTTTGGCTACTTTGTTTGCTGTTTCATTTTCCTATATCAGTTAGGCAAATCCATAAACACCCAATCAAAAATGAAGACTGCTACATCCATTTTAAGAGTGCTCATGAGTGCTCATGGGTGGAAAACCGGACGAAATAACCGTAAGAAAAACCTGAATTGTAAAAATGCCCCTGTTTATACTGTCTGCTGCATCTTCTTAAAGTTTTTTTTTCTTTCTTTTTTTTTTTTTTAAATAATATTTTCGCTTATAGGCAAACAGTGTGGACCAAGATCAGACTGGATCAGACTTAGATTGGTTCAGGTAACATTTAAAGAAAGCAGCAGATGACTATGCAGACGACATTTGTTGTGATTGACATGTAAGATAGCTATCTTTAGAGCTGCTGCTTCCCTCACTAAATTCCTGATCACAAGTTTCCCTGGACTCAAACATATAAGGCTGAATATCTAAAGTGAAGTCCCCTCAAAGAGTGGCCAGTTCTTGCTTATTTTGCTCCATTTTAAGCTTCTGTTTTAAACCTCAACATTGCTACATCTGCCTATTCAGTACACACCAAGCTTCTAGATCCCTCATGGATGACGTCAGGGCATATCTGTGGTTAATTGGAATTTTCAAGGTCAGTTCTTTAGCAGAGTAAATGGCTGGAGATTACACAGTGATAAAATCCTTATCAGACATCTTAGAAACCTGCAGTATTCAGTAGAAGAAAGGGTTTATTGATGTTTACCTATTTATTGTAACAGATTATCGCTTTCCTGTCTCCTTAAACAGATTTGACGAAGACAGACTTACCAAGTTTATGAACGGTAGTGCACATTGACAGATTTTCTGCATTTATTATATTTCCTTATTTATTCTCAGAAACACAGATTGTGGATACGCGTTAGAACCGCCTGGCCCGGGCGAGCAGAAATATCAAAACTATCAGGATGTTTTATCTGAATGTTTTTATCTTTTTAGTAGTATTTTAATAGGCGTGTTTTCGTAATGCGTCTTCCCATCTCTGTAACCTGCACGTCGTAAATTCCTAAGCCACGTGCGTTGTAATTAAAACACGACAGAAATTCATACAGTGCAAATATTATTTGGCTTAATACTTAACAGATTTGGAGAATACTTACCAAGTTTATGAACGGTAGTGTAAATAATTGTAACTTGACAGATTTTGGCATTCGAATCATAATGTTGTATTTGCATAGCTGAGAATGAAAATGTGTTTGGTATAAATGATGCAGAATGTCTTTGGCATCATCAACTAACGCTGGTTGGCTCATTTGTCGATATTAGTTAATATCATTCGTTATTATACTGCATAATTCAGGGCTTTCAAATTTAGTTCACAGCCTCTGTAATAGGTAACGAAGCTACGTTCGTTGTATCGAAATATCAAGATTTTTGTTTTTCGCAAAAGATGTGACGAAAGTTGCATGTTAGCTTTTCGATTTCATTATCGTTATTCACAATTTATCGGCCAGAACACCAGCCAAAAACGTGTAGATACATAGGGCGACCGGGCCAAAGTGAAACTACAGGTGAGTCTGTGTTGAATGCCAAATTTCTTTTGGGGTCTATTTTTCTATATTCCGTTTTTCAAACTTTTTCTTGCAACAGACGAAGCCGCACGATAATAAAGTGGTCCGTAAGGCAGATGTCAGTATTGGACAACGCTATACAACATTTAGATTGACGTAAAAACCGTTTCTTACCTTTATTGACGAACTGTCATCCGCCATTTTTCATCGAAGCCTATGCGTCCAAAATACGAAGCCTATGCTACCGTTACGCAGCCTGTGCGTATGTATTGACCAGTGTGTGTACGGAGCAAAAGCAACTGTCTGAAATGTTTCTTTAAATGAAAGACAATTTTTTTAACATCCCAAACAGAATGCAGTAGCATTGAACAAATTCACTGGGCGTCAGCGTTGGTGGGATTCCCAGAAACAAAAAATAATCTATGCCTATGCCAGTATATTGGAGCCAATCAGTTTGCAAACCACTTCACTAGAGTGCTTATTATATATTGCGGGATAAAATCCGAGAAAAAAAAACGTGCTGATATCACTTTATTTGCACGCTGACTCGAGATTGCACCTTTACTAGGATGCCTTCGGATTTTATCGTTTGGCGATATTGCATCTGATGACGTCTTACCACAATGACGTCACGCGTAAATGAACAACAGGGGCCAGTAAGGAATTTGACAATATAGACAAGGGCAGCATTGGGAAAATATAACCGATCGTGAATGCAGTTGTGTATCTCTGGCAGTTTGAAACTCTTGTCACACAAGTAGTTAACGCATTTATGTATATAGTAGCACCTGCTATCTTAAATCCAGTCTTCACCGTATGGAGCAACGTCTAGAATTGGTCAAAAGTAGCCGATGTAGTTAAGTTGTGATCTTCTCTTATCCAAGAGATTCCAAATTATTCTAGGGCACATTTATATCCGTGTCCAGTGTTTTCACTAATACCAAACACTACAAAACTGGAAAACAACGAATTTGACAGCTGCCTTCTCGATGAGCAGCCATGGGAATCGCCTTATGAAAAGAACGATTTCACTACTTAAAAATCTCAACAATTCGAATCAGCCAATGAAAAAATAACCTAATGCCCATTACGTCATGACTTATTTGCTCCGGATCTGTAAACTTCAAAACATGGCTTCCCGGAGGCAGCAGCTGTCAGAATTGTTATTGTTTTCAAGTTTTGCCGTGGCATCTACAAGTTGTTGATATCATTACGAAAATACGCCTATACAAATACATTGCCACCTTTATCGCTGAAAAAATGAAGATTTTAAGATGAAAAAATATGATATTTTTTTTTATTTCTGCTCAAAATTTAGATTGTTGGTACTCGTTAGAACCGCCTCATCGAGGCGGTTCTAACGAGTACCCACAATCTATATTTTAGAGCAAAAATAAGAAAAATAAGGTTTACCCCGGCAAACCCCAGTTTTACTATATAAAAGTGGGGTTTGATGGGGTCAAAATTATATAGGCGTGTTTTTGTGATGTATGGACAAGTCCGAGCAATGAACATGCCTATAAGCCCTACTTTACATGGAGAAAACTGGGGTTTATGTACAGGGGTATGCATTATTTTTCTTAGCTCTGCTCCAAGACAAAGGCTGTGGGTACTCATCAGAACCGCCTCAATGAGGCGGCCCTAATAAACAGCCATAACCGAAGTTTTAAGTATAAATAAGAAAAAAAATCCCGGAAATTTTCGTTAGATAAATAACAATTTTGGAGAAATGAATGAGTGTAGTATGTCACACGGATGTGTTACATAGAGGATCTTACATGAGTGTCAATGCATCATTGAATTGTTTAAACGAGTTAAGGAAAAGGGATACAATGCGAGGCTTTGCCGACAATTTTTTCCCTTTTCCTCAACTCGTCTAATAAATTCGATAATACATGAAGCACGAAAGCGTGATTCTATTTACCATACAACATTAAAAATGCATTTTATTCACGATTTGTTGAAAAAAATCTCAATATTCCGCCATTAGTAAACGCGACGTCGTTAAGAACGTCGTTCATGTAACGTTAAGGGGCGTTTCCCACTAATTTGCATATTTAATCCACTAGTGGATTACGGAATTTATTACATGGCGTTATTACAATCAGACGCAACGTCATATAATAAATGTATCGTAATGACCAGCTGATTCAATTTATTTGAATTGGAGTTTAACGTGCCTGTCATCAATAGTTAGGTCAATTTGGAGACATCGCTTCTAATTTTGTGGGACTTTTACCCGGCATTGAGATGAAATGACATCTCAATCCCTGCTGCCAATGAAACCAATAGGGCTTATATGCATGTACGATCCGATTCGCACCACTTTGTCTGTGTAGGCTTAGACCAGTAGTCGAGTGCGGTCGGTTTCAGCTCTGCGGGGAAGCATCATGCAGCCCAATCTATTTCTCCAAGCCCCGATGGGCTCATGGTTTGCCGGCATGGGAAACAAAGAGGAAATGGGAGGCGCAGTTTTATAAAGATTCTTCGTAGTGAGAACGATGAATTAAAATGCGGTTTTTGCCCTTTTGTGCGCATTTCAGTGGCTTCCCATGTTCAGATACATGGGGCCTTGATTGACTCGAACACCGATGGCTCGTTAACCCATTTTGTACCAAATGGAATCTTCCTCCTTATATATGGCAGGAGTCCATTTCGAAATTTAGGGGCGACAGGTTGTGTTATCTTTAAAATTTATTGGGAAAATAGCTGGAATTTTGCAAATAGTATAGGCCCTAATCTGACGCCGCGTTCTGCTGCGTCTGATCTGGGCCTGCACTGTTTGCCAGGGTACCCGTTTGTTTGTTTGTTTTATTTGAGGCTAACGCCCCTGTCAACACTATATAGGTCCTTTTGGAGACGTTACTAGCAATTTTGCGGGACGTTTACCCGACATTAATAGGGTTTATAAGCATGGGCGGTCCGATTCGCACCTCTTTGCCTTGGCAGGCTTAGATCCTCTAAGTGGTATTCCAGTAGTCCTGTGGGTCCGTTTCAGATCCTCCAAGCAGTTTACCAGTACTCTCGTGCGGTCGGTTTCAGCTCTGCGTGGAAGCATCATGCAGCCCATCTATTTCTTCAAGCCCCGATGGGCGCGGGCCAGCTTGGTACCCGTTTTGGGATTTCCGGCACAAAATGGCTTAACCATGAACGATTCGAGCTCGTTCTCGAGTCCCTATGGAATTCTTTTCATAAATCATAATAAGAAATATTATGGATAATCTATGGAGATTTTCCTTTTTTCTTGAAAATATATGTTGTGTGTACTCAGTAGAATCGTCTCGATGAGGCGATTCTACTGAGTGGACACAGCATACTTTGAACTTATAGAACATCGAAAAGAAATACATAAATCAGTCCATTATACCTCGTGGCATAGCGCTATATGAGTAAGACCCGAACTACCCCTGTCTCGAACAGTTTGTCGGCCGAAAGGTGTTCGCGCCATTGAAGTTCGACTATATATTAGATCCCAAAGGAAACAAGAGGCCCATGAGACACTACGCTCACCCGAGCTCTAGTGGGCGAAATTGTACATCCTAGCAGTCATATTTTTCATTAAGCATTAAAATGTGGCTTGTACAACTTAGTAGATGTTTTAAAAAGGATTATTGGTGCCAAATTAATATGAAATCTGAGTAGAATTTTTTGATAATAAGATTATTCTAACTGTTTTATATTGCAACTTTAATTCATAGCCACAGTTTCATAACACAGACGCGCGCATACACGCACGCATACATACACGCACGCTAGCACACGCACACACACTGGATGCAATTCTAATGAGTACACACAGCATATAATTGCAACGTAAAACTTATCCCTCACTATGTCATGTCTAGAAGAATTCCCTAGGGGCTCTAGACGGGCTAGACGGGCTAGACGAGCCACCGCTGCTCAAATCATTGACGTTCGAGTATATGTGCATCTCATCTCGAACCTGTTGCAATATTAACTTGTATCGGCATCGGATGTTACCCTCGTCTGTGCCAAGAGTATGCCAGTCACAACAATTGTTGTCCGCTTTTTGACGTCTGCTGGTAACTTTTGAGTTATTTTTGCAAACAGTGTGGACCCAGATCAGATTGCTTCTCTAGAAGCAATCTGATCAGGGTCCACACTTTTGCCTGTATGCAAAAATATGTTTGAAAAAGTTTGCAAGAATATGCGGCAGCCTACATAAGCAGACGACATTTTCACGTGGCATCTTAAGAGTGAAATACGGAGTTTGGCGAACACTGAAATAAGATCAGTTCATGTGAGTTATAGTAGTTGTATATTACAATGTTGGGGAAGGGCCGTAACTAATGATGTGAGAACTTGTGGTCCAGCCCCTTTGCTTCATTTCAAGCAATCAGATATTATTAAACTAATCAACGAGCCCAGAGTGGCAGTCACTACTGCAAATACAAACTTGGTATTCTTGTAACCTTTACGTTCTCTTGGCTAATTCAGCAGGCAATAAAATGTTGGTATTTTTCTTATTTTCCCAAGAAAACAGGATTTGACATCTCATGCAAGAAATGTTGAATCCTGTTGTCTGGGAGAAATACGAAAAATATGCACAATTTGCCGTCAGTACCCAGCATGTACAGCTTTAAGCCACGTCATAAGAATACAATTTTTGCCATCGCCAAGGTACAAATCAGTCTGCGCACGCGCACAGTCCGTCTGATCTGCATCTCAGTGTCACATTACGCAAACACGCCTATACAAATGCATTGCCACCTTTATCGCCGAAAAAAAATGAAAATTTTATGATGAAAAATTGTGATATTTTTCATATTTCTGCTCAAAATATAGATTGTGGGCACTCGTTAGAACCGCCTCATTGAGGCGGTTCTAACGAGTACCCACAATCTATATTTAAGAGCAGAAATAAGAAAAATAAGGTATACCCCGGGAACCCCAGTTTTACTATATAAAAGTGGGGTTCAAGGGGTTCAAAATTATATAGGCGTTTTTTTTGTGATGAGTATCCGTTTCTAAGATTTCGGTTCTCATCACGAAAACACGCCTATCTAATTTTGACTCCCTTGAACCCCACTTTTATATAATAAAACTAGGGTTTCCGGGGGGTATACCTTATTTTTCTTATTTCTGCTCTAAAATATAGATTGTGGGTACTCGTTAGAACCGCCTCGATGAGGCGGGTCTAACGAGTGCCCACAATCTATATTTTAAGCAGAAATAAGAAAAATATCACAATTTTTCATCATAAAATTTTCATTTTTTCGTAGATAAAAGGTGGCAATGTATTTGTATAGGCGTGTTTGCGTATTGTATTGATAATCTGTGAGCGGGCCAGTCTGTGATCTGCATCTCAGTGTCAGTATCCGTTTCTAAGATTTCGGAACTATTGATAATCTGTGAGCAGGCCAGTCTACTCTAATCTACTCGCAAACCACGCAGATAAGGTTTCTTGTGATGGCGCTAGTATCAAAGTTTTTTTTTTCACAATGCTTTTGAACTGAGAACCAACCGAGACATACAACTTAAACTTTTCCACTCTCTGGGCTAATTCGGCAGACGACAATTCTTTGGTATTTTTCTCATTTGCCCCAGAAAACAACCCTGTTTTCAAGAAAAAAAGAAAAATATTTCAAAATGCCGTCTGCTGAAAAAATACCCAGCATACACAGCGTTTTCTCTCTACACATTTCGTATTTTGACATTCACCATGACTTTTCAAGAGGCTAACCTTGACCTTCAATAACCTTGACCTTCAAGAGACTTGAGCACCGTCTCCTAGCATGAGCATATGGGTTATGCTTTGATATTTCTCTCTTTATTACTTTATATTATTATTCAGCAAATAATACAACTTATCACATTACCATGTTTTTCTATTTACAATTCCTGTGGCCATGGTAACCATGATATAACAAGAATCATTCTCCATAGTAACGACCATCCACATTTTATACACATCCTAGACATAATCTCGATATAAAAACCTACTTTAACACCATCTTTCGCTAGGTTAATCCTATACAAATGGAGTGAATTATTGTCTTATGAATCCATGAGGCTAATAAACATAATCCTAGACAGTACAACAGGTTAGAACTGAGTACAGCTGCACCGGAAGTTGAGATGGTGCAGTTTGAGGTCAAGTTCAAGGTCGGACAATTTTCACTTGGTCCAAACACTTGGCAAGGCTCATAACAACAGTTCTGCTGGCCGTATGTTGAATTTTCACCAAGGTTTTCGACATAAGATTCTGAAAAACAGAAAATAAACGTAATGATAAAATACATTTTCGTACATACCCTATCAATTCGGACACTTTTGATCGGCTTAAAAGTACAGGGGATCCGCGTTATAACGACATTCGTTATAACGGCAAAACTCGTTATAAAGACAATTTTAATGGACTCAATTCTTAGCTCAAGGTTTAGCCTAAATTTCGAGCGGCTTGAGCTTCCCTCGGGTTGGAAATGCTCAAATCGAATCAATAGTCATGAAAGATTCTTGTAATTTAATACTCCAAGAAACAAAATGTTATAGACATTTGTTATAATCGCCTCGAGGCGATTCTAACAAATGTCTATACATTTGTTTCTTGGAGTAATAAAGTGAAAAGACCTTTTATAACCTACCATAATCATAACTGGGATTCTTTATAACGGCAAATTCATTATAACGGCACAATAATAAGGAACAAATACTGCCGTTATAACGCGGGTCCTCTGTACGATAAAATATCTGTATTAATTTTGGCTTTTTTCAGTGGTTAACAGCAGCAGTTTGACCTTGGCCTACACTTTTTTCGCAGCTTTGTTTCTGTGACCTTTTCGAATCCAAATATTTATGTGGTAATATCTATGGAAGTCCAGGGGAGTAATTCTAACTTCAATAGAAAATTACAGGTATGACTATTAATTTCGGCCCTAACGAACATGGTGAAGACAACATTTCTATATATTATCATAAGAGCGAGTGTTGGATAGAAAAAACAGTCCCGAGGGTCACAGTCCGGTAACACTCGGTAAGTCTCTTGATACTGAACTGTGATCCCGAGGAACGGATTTTTCTATCAGCACCTCGCACCCCATGTAAGATACCTTTTCTTACATACGAGTACCTTTTATTTCTGAGCATCGATTTTTAATGACATATTCTATTCCTAGCTAGTCATGCGTTTTCAAGTCGCATCCGGCTTACACTACCATAGAATATAAGAATCTTATTTTGGTGTGAGGGGTGGATGGAAAAATCGGTCCCGAGGGACATTGTCCGGCATCACGAGGCTTGCCGATTGATGCCGGACAGTGATCCCGAGAGACGGATTCTTCTGTCCACCCCTCACACCCATATTGGATTCTTTTTCTTTTCTTGCATACCTTCGATTTCTTAACGCGGATTTTTAATGCTGCAGTCACTTCGACGTCCGCCATATTGTGTTGACACAGCAGGAATGTTTAGTGACGTTGCTGTGACGTCAACCTTAACGAAGGCGCATACGAGGTCGTAATCAACCAGTGCATTTATCAAAAACGCGATTATATTCGATTTTGGGTCGGAACACCAGGGTCAGAACATAAATTTCTATCCCAGGGTAAAATCACGGATTTCTTTGTCTGGTGTGCAAGAAATAAGAGTCTGCACCAAACGTAGTCCGATTTGTTTTCAGTCGTCGGCGCAGTTTCACTCAAATAATATTTATTTGATTTTTGTTTTGAGGAAAAAATCTCTCGTGTTTGTATACATGTATTGTTTTAAGTTTAAAAATACCCGTGCTTGGTCAGAGGCCGAATACCTTTATAAAAATGAAAAAATGAGCAAAATGGCAAGAACGTTACTATCTACACATGGGACTACAATATTTGTAATCGCTGTTTGTGTATACACATACATGAGAAGACAGATATTCGTATCGCCTGGTACGAGTATCTGCCTCCAACATTTCAGTTCATCAATCTCATTACGAGTCGTCTTTCAGTCGACTACTTTGTAAGGCAGCATGTATCACCTAACCAAATAGTAGATACTGGTCGTCTTATCATTTTGCTTTTTCACACGGCAAACATCGTAGGGTTTGTCTGGGTGGATGTTGGGCATGACAAAAACAACACCCGCAGGTACGTTGATGCCACAAAGCAGTTTTGAGAATTAGGCAGGAGAATGTGTCGTGCTTTGCCTGCGTTACATGCATTTACTGGCTGTGACAACGCAGTTGCCTTTCTTCGTAAAGGAAAAACCCGACCGATGGATATAGCTGGGAAATCCGATCAGTTTCTACAGGCTTTGGATCAACTTGGGGCTACAGTCGATGTAAATGAGACGACCGAAGATGTTTTCGAACGCTTTGCCTGCCATATGTATGGTAAGTCTAACGCTAGCATTGCACTAAATACTGGGAGGTACCGGGTTTTATCACTTTTTGACCGAGCTTTTAGTTGCGTTCTAAATACCAGACTTGCTTCCATTGGATATACATATCCATTGGATATACATATCCCATGTTTTATTTCAATGTGAGAAAATGATAGGTATAAGGGACTAAAATGATGCATGTTTTATAAATATATCTGCAAGCTCAAAGAAATTTTTGCTGATTTTATATGGGCACCCCTCCTTAACAAATGTTGGTTTGCATTTACTCCGTCCTAGTATGTAAACAAACATGGTTGACTGTAACTTGAAAAGGAGCAAGTCAACATGTGGATTTTTTCTCATTAACTTGTTGGGCTAGGATGGCTCTATAAACAAGTAAGGTTTGAAAAGTTTTGTATGTGTAGTTTTTGTGGGAGCAGGTAAAAGGTTACTATTGTCGCCTATGGAAAACATTTAGTGTAAAGCTCCCTATAGCAAACGTAGGACCGCTGTCCTGTTTTCAATCATTACATACTATTTCCACACATTTGTATGTTCTGTCCAATTCTGTTTCATAAAAAGTATATTCATGACATGTACTTTGCCATAGATACTGTAAAAATGTGATGGTAGTGCTAATTTAGGTCTAAGGTGTATTTGATTATTTTTTTTCCTCTGATCTATATTCTTGGGAGGGGGGTGGGGTACTTTAAAGCCATGTAAATCAGTTTTTATTGGTGTGTTTGGAAAGGAGACTTGCAGTATTTGTATTTGCACAAACACAAGAAAGAATCTACTCCATCTGGAATATAAGAGTAAGGTTTCATGGCACTAGGTCTATGTCTCAGACCAAAGCAAAACTTCAAAATTGTCTTTCCGAAACCGCCCGCTGCAATATCCGGATAAGTTTTCTCATCTGTTATTAGTTCTATTTTATTGTATTCATGTAAAAGGATATGAACAGATATATTTAGCAATTCCTCATGGCATTAAGGCATTTATAAACATTTTCTTGGCATTTTTGTCCTCAAAATATCCTCAAAGTGCCTTTTTATTTTTTTTCTTTAACTAGGGGTGTAGGTGTGAAAATAGCCATAAAAATGAGTATTGGTGCTATTTAGGCATAATTCTGTGCATTTTAGTATTGAATTGTTCCAAAGACATTGGACAAGAACCACTGTTGCAAGCCGGTGTCTGGGTTTCATTCCAGAAAGAGATAAACTTTGCGCTTTTCAAAAACTATGGTTTGTTCGGCTTTCATTGCTGAATCTGAAAGCGATACCTTTTTCGCCCGCTTGAAAGATTCTTTGTGACTGAACTTTTATTATGCAAGACTAAGTTATTAAACATGACCTAAATTTCTATTTGGCAATTCTTTTGATGCATCATAAAGAAAATAAGGGTTTGGTATAGGTAGCATTGCACTAAATACTGGGAGGTACCGGGTTTTATCACTTTTGGACCGAGCTTTTAGTTGCATTCTAAATACCAGACTTGCTTCCATTGGATAAATATCCCATGTTTATTTCATTGTGAGAAAATGATAGGTATAAGGGACTAAAATGATGCATGTTTTATAAATATATCTGCAAAGCTCAAAGAAATTTTTGCTGATTTTATATGGTCACCCCTCCTTTAAAAATGTTTGTCTGCATTTACTCCGTTCTAGTATGTAAACAAACATGGTTGACTGATAATTGAAAAGGAGCAGGTCAACATGTGGATTTTTTCTCATTAACTTGTTGGGCTAGGATGGCTATATAAAGTAAGGTTTGAAAAGTTTTGTATGTGTAGTTTTTGTGGGAGCAGGTAAAGGGTTACTATTGTCGCCTATGGAAAACATTTAGTGGAAAGCTCCCTAACCATATGTAGGTCGATGATGCTCGCTGTGCCGTGTTCAGAGATATGTATGCTCCTAAGGATGACGAACATCCTTTGGCGAAATTAATAAAAGGAGATGCGAGCCTTCTACTGCCATCTAAGCTCATTCTACATAAGAAAATTCTGCGAATTAATTTCGTATGCTGGAAAAATGCTTATAAATCCTTACCACGGGAACTGAATGTGGATGGTCGGTACAGGATAAAGTGGTTTGATGGGGAACAGATCCCAGACAAATGTTGGAAGCGTCATTGACGAGACAAATGAAGACGAAGATTCAGATGAAGAATATAGATGTTCAATGGCATCTGATAAATCTGATGATGACGATATCAGTGGCGTTTCAAGTTCTCTTTCGAAAAGGATTATGAAATTCAGGATTTAGATGATCAAAACTGGAGTAAAATAATCACTTTAGAAAACGCCACTTTGGACAGCACTGACAATGGGAAAGTGCAGACCTAAGTGCTGCTCCGAAATGTTATCACAGTCCAGTATGACTATGAGAGAAAAAAAAAAAAAGTTTTGTCCTGGCAATCAGTTCCAATGAGTGTCGCATAACGTACAACTGTTAGCATCTGATTATTTCTCCTGTGCCAAGACTATTAACACATAAATGTGACTAATGTCGTTTGATCCAGCTTAGAAGCGAGTGGATATTTGTAGCACATGATTGATCATTCATAGTTAATGTTTCCATAGTAGAAATGTAATGCTTTTTTCAGTGGTATGTACCGTTGTTATTTCTAATGTTTTATTTCTCCATTTTTGATGTATTAACTGTATATATATTATATATGCATGCACGTTTCAGAGAGACTCAACGCAGAAAACTGGTGTAGCTAAGTGTGCTAAGCGGCACCGTGACTTGGATGAAAAATTTAGAGGCAGACGCCATGGTCACAGTAATGACGTTTTCGAGTAAAGTAGAAGTAAAACAAAGATCAGGAATCGATACAATTAACTTACTCCACCCATCAAAGACACCAAAGGGAAAGAAACACAAACATGAAGCGACCAGACCATGATGAAAACCTAAACAAAGGATGGCCATAAGGACAGTTACTTTCCCACAAAATGGCCATATGGCCATCCAAAATAAAAAGACACAAGTGATACACACAGTAAGTAACAAACAACATCATAAATAAACCGCCACAGAAGAACCGTATTGGAACGGTCAGTGGAAAGAATTCCACTTGGGGGTGGGGGGGGGGGGGGGGTTATTAATATCAATGGTATTAGAGGCAAATCGATTTTACGTGGCCACAATCCTCGCCCTTACTTCCGTCGCGATTTAGACAAATAATATTTTCAGTCCGCATGAAGGCCTCCTAACTCATCAGTGCAATATCTCCGTGAACACATATAATCAAAGAACCACCGAGGTGAGAGAAGCCTCCGTGGTGCAGTGGTTATGCTACTCGCCTTGTAAACCAGGGATCGCAGGATCGATCCCGGGGATCTCCAGACGTTCGGATGAGTCTTTAAACCGAGGTCCCGTCTCCGTATGACCTTAGCTGTTGGTGGGACGTAAAACTAAAACTCACTCACTCACACCACCGAGGTGAGACAATGGTGAGGACTCGACAGCAAGTAACCACTGAAATGCTGGAGCAAAAGAAAACCGACAGTTAGACTCCGATGGGCCCGACCAGAGACAGAGCATCAGGCACCAACCAACACTACCTTGAATTAGATCTCTCTAATTCTCAATAAACCTTTACGTTGGAACCGTCATAGAACCGTCTGAGGCCTGACCCACCGGCGTTCAATTAAAGAGGGAAGCAAAGTTGCCAACCGTGATTGGGTTAACTACCATGCATGCAGTCTGTTGTATAACATCCATGTTGTACCCAATCTTTTAATATCGAAGAATGATTTTACGAAATTGGGTGCTGAGGTCATTGCGGTTATATACGGTATTTTTCTGAATTTATATACTAAGTCACCATAAAATTCGGGTTCCGATAGACCTTGTTGCAGAAGAGATTTAAGTCCAATATTGAATTTTGAAATTAAAATTGAATGGCGTTTATAAAATTTTGAAAAAGCTTTGCGTATTTTATGGTACCGATAACCTTGATTAAGAAGTTTAGCCGTTAATAATTTATTACGAGTGTTGAAGTCAGTTACATGACTACACACTCTAGCAAATCGAATTAATTGCGAAATATAAACGCCATAGGATGGCGCACGAGGAACATCACCATCCCAAAAAGGAAAATTTACAATCTCAAAATCAAAGTCATCGCGTTTATCATAAATTTTGCACGAAACAAACCCATCTTCAATAGAAAGATGTAAATCCAAAAACGGGGCCTCTGTATCAGAAGAATTTGCTTTATTTAACTGAAGTTCTGGGGGGGGGGGGGGGTAAATCTGACTGATCAAACCATCGAAATAGGTATTATCAATATTATTAAAATAAATCATCAAAATATCTAGAAGTGGAGCTAAAAGCTTCAATAATTTCAGATTGGTTATCAATGGAAAGCGACAACATTCTCTTTCATAACAATACAAGAACAGATCAGCCACAAGAGGTGCGCAATTCGTACCCATCGGAATATCCACAATTTGTCTAAAGAACTTAGTACCGAATCTAATATAAATATTGTCAAGTAGAAAGGTGAGGGAATCACACACTTTCTGACATGACCAAAGTGTATAATTCTTATGCTCTTTAGAAGTGAAAAATGCATTTCTGACATTACATGCAAGATAGAGAGAATCTTCTCTGTGAAAAGCCTATTCAATTAAATCTATCCGCTTTTCTTTTATAAGATTATGAGGAAGTGTAGTGTAAAGAGTGGAAAAATCGTAAGTAGACAGACTTGAAGCACGAAAACGTCTGGATTTCACTTTATTTAAAACCTCATTCGATTTCTTTTATAGACCAAAACAGATTTCTTCCTGATCTTTCAAAGACTTTATCACAATATTTAATCACATGCGTTTTAATAGCAGTAAGACAGGAAGTTAATAATTTAGAAAGTTCAGTGGTAGTGCAAGAGCTAGAATTTGCCATAAACCGTGCTTTGTAAGATCTTTTATGAAGTTTTGGTAACCAATATAGCGTAGGAAGCTTGTCTTGACCTTCGGTTACACACACAGCAAACTTGGTGGCTGAATGACAAATATGTTCATCTTCTATAGCTCTCACTTCACCTAAAGGCTGAAGTTCATAGGCCTTAGTACCACCAAGCTCCTGCTTAAGCGTGTTAACATAGTTGAGCCGTCACACAACGACGACGTTGTTAGCGGCCTTGTCTGCAGGGGCCAAAATAAACTTCTTATGAAATTCTTGAATACCTAGTTTAATATGACGTAAAGACGTCTTAGGCTTAGGAGGTAATAAGTTAGTTTTGTGTTTGCGTTTGTTGTTAAAGAAAATGGAAATACTAAAAGATAAAAATGTGCACTAACGAAACAAAACAAATGAACGTCAAATAGCAATTACGTTATGGACGGACAAAGGCAGATATTTTCAGTAGATGAAGAACACGATAACCAGTCCGAGACGGTTGTCTCACGAAGTCTCGACGATATTTAACGTGATTAGCACATGAAAACAAAGTTCCTTAGGCAAGTAAGGTTGTTATGACTACACGTGACATGAGCCGCCGTCGGGCCTCGGATGCCTGCGGCATCTGCTCATGTCCATATAAACTTTGTGGTATCCATAATCTCTCTTGATGAAATGGTTCATCGACTAACTTTAATGTTGGAAAAATCCAACTTTTCGTTCGAAAAGGAGCAGTCTCTATAAGGCTGTTTTCATGGCCACAACCGATTTCCTTTAAACTTTGTAGCTTCAAATTGGTACATATTGACTGTCTAATGGTGAATTTTTAGACTCTTTGGTCCACTTGTTTTTGCTGTATACACTATTAAAGTGGGTGGGGTAATATCACCCCATCAAGTGTATACCAACAAAAATGCTATTATTTTTGTTCAAAGTGCTTGACTGGAGGCGATGTTTGCCGTATGCTTACTACCCTTTTAGGCATAACAGCCGGTGATAACAGTCTTATAAATATCGAACAAGAGAAGAGTTTATACGCGCTTGTAAGTTGTACCCAAATATCAGTAATTTTTATTCCCCAACTTTACGAAAAACCACAACACCTTTACAGTTTTCAACTTATTTCAAAGATCTTTCAAAAAATATAATGTTGATGTAATAGTCATTCTAGGTATATGTCAGAATTATTGTTAGCTCATAAAACTTAAAGAGTTACCTGCCCCTGAAATTGGATTTTACCCATTTTTTTTTAAATCGGAGTGCATTTATCCGTTTGTAGTGCTCACAACTTCATTTGAAAGTGAATAAACCTATTCCATGCAAATATTATTAAATAGATGTGGACAAGGAAGTCATTTGATTTAATAGTGCATGCTAGTATTTCTTTTTTTTTTTTTTTTTTTTTTTTTTTTTTTGGTTATTTATGAACTCTTAATTTCCAGGTGCAAATGGAACATTTGTCAACTGTCAAACATTTTTGACCACCAAAGCAGGCTTTGCTCATGTTGTGGAACCTCATTCTCGACTGATACTGTGCATAAATATAAGCCTGTACGGTCTCACGACATGTTTAAGAATTTGTTAATTTACTGATCTTCCTCTGAATTGCTAGATGTACTCCATGTGTTAACAGCATCATCATAAACAAAATCAATGTGTTCCCGGCTTGGTTTTGCTTCACTATTTTCTGTTTTGTTCTGGTAATATCCCAAATACCAGAGAACAGAAGCCACATGTGCGCAACATCCCACGGCACGAGCTCCACTTCTGCACCCACAATACCATCCAGTGATTGGGTTCAGTCCTTGAGTATATTCAACCCACATGTTATATGTTTTATTAGACGTGTGGCGATAACGTATTTGTGCTTTGAGAACACCATCTTCTTCTTTGTGTGCCATTATCTCATATGATCCATTGTTGTAAAAATGTTCATCTGTGTAGGATTTGGCTTGTTTCAGCTGGAATATACCAAGTTTCAAATCCCTGAGTTCATCCACAGTCATCTCTGGGAAATTCTCAAGTATCTCATCATCGATCTTTTTCTAAATAACCCGTTTTTATCCCAGCCATTTTCTGTCGCGCCTGCTATTAGCATGGCGCGATATAGGCGCCCGGTTTTCCGTCCGTCCGTTCGTCCGTTCGTCAAGGCGTCAACATTTGCGACCACCCTAGCGTTCACCCTAATGGTCAAGTTTATTTCTCAAGAACTATAAGAGCTTCATCAATGATACTTGGTACAAACTTGTATCTGGGGATGACAACTTCAATGCAAGCATCCATATTTGACCTTGACCTACATTTCATGGTTCACTGACTTTGTAAAACATTGCGACCACCTTAGCTTTCACCCTAATGGTCAAGTTTATTTCTCAAGAATTATAAGAGCTTTATTAATGATACTTGGTACAAACTTGTATCTGGGGATGGTAACTTAAATGCAAGCATCCGTATTTAACCTTGACCTATATTTCATGGTTCCCTGACTTTGTAAAATATTGCGACCACCCTAGTGTTCACCCTAATGGTCAAGTTTATTTCTTAAAATATAAGAGCTACATTAATGATATTTGGTGCAAACTTGAATCTGGGGATGGCAATTTAAATGCAAGCATCCATATTTGACCTTGACCTAAATTTCATGGTTCACTGACTTTGTAAAATATTGTGACCCCCCTAGCGTTCACCGTAATGGTCAAGTTCATTTCTCAAGAATTATTAGAGCTTCATTAATGATACTTAGTACAAGCTTGCATTTGAGAATGGGATCTTTTGAGCAAGCATCTATGTTTGACCTTGACATACATATCATGGTTCGATGACTTTGCGCCCCACAGGCGGGACATAGCCTTCGGCGGAATTCTAGTTACAACCTTATCCTGCAGCTTATTTGGAGTTTTTGTTAGGGCCATCATTCTTCTAGCAATTACTTTGCCTGAATCTTTGCTTGTTACCAAAGGTGGTCTTAATGCATTGCACAATGAGCAAACAATCCTTACATAGTCGCCAACATATGGTATTTGACTATTGGGCATTGTGTTGCTAAGGGCTTTCCACTTTTTAATTCTCCCATTAGCTGATTAGACAACCCATCTCACCTTTGTAACTAGCCTTGACTCATTCGCCTCTTCAGTCGTATGTTGCATCTGAGATTTGTTTAGGAAGTGAGGCATATGAGAATTGATTCCGAAATCCTTTAGTATATCTATAGCATCCCTGAAGCCGCGGTCTACAACGAGAACATCATCTTCTTCAAACCAGTCAGTAATATTTTCTGCATTAGTCTTTAACATGTGTTCGGTAATCTTAGCATCTGTGTTTTTACCATCTGCAAGATATGGTCCCATCACAGTCAAAATGTAGCCATCAGTGGCCACAAGCATCATAGGTTTCAGCAAAGGCTGTCCTTTATGTACGGAATAAGATCTTCTCTGAAATGAGTAGTTTCCACTCTTCTCAATATATATGTATGTTCCATCAGCCACTGCGATTGCAATATCAGAATTTGAATCCCCAAATAGGACATTTGCAAAAGTTGATGTATGATTCAGGGATGTTAGAGAAATACTAAAGGGTTATGAAATCAATTCTCATATGTTTCACTTCCTAACCAAATCTCAGAAGCAATATACGACTGAAGAGGCGAATGTTTCAAGGCTAGGTACAAAGTGAGATAGGTTGTCGAATCAGCTAATGGGAGAATTACAAAGTGGAAGGGCTTAGCAACAAAATATCCAATAGTAAAATACCATATGTTGGCGACTATGTAAGAATTGTTTGCTCGTTTTGCAATGTGTTTAGACCACAAGGACGTAACCCAATCACTGGATGGTACTGTTGGTGAAGAAGTGGTGCTTGTACCGAGGGATGTTGTGCTCATGTGCTTGTTAGCATGCACTATGAAATCAAACGACTTCTTTGTGCACTTCTATTTAATTATATTTGCATGGAATCGGTTTATTCACTTCCAAATGAAGTTGTGAGTACTACAAACGGATAAATGCACTCTGATTTAAAAAAATGGGTAAAATCCAATTTCAGGGGCAGGTAACTCATTAAGTTTTATGAGCTAACAATAATTCTGACATATACCTAGAATGACTATTACATCAACATTATATTTATGAAAGATCTTTGAAATAAGTTGAAAACTGTAAAGGTGTTGTGGTTTTTCCTAAAGTTGGGGAATAAAAATTACTAATATTTAGGTACAACGTACAAGCGCATATAAACTCTTCTCTTGTTTGATATTTATAAGACTGTTATCACCGGCTGTTATGCCTAAAAGGGTAGTAAGCATACGGCAAACATCGCCTCCAGTCATGCACTTTGAACAAAAATGGTAGCATTTTTGTTGGTATACCCTTGATGGGGTGACATTACCCCACCCACTTTAATAGTGTATACAGCAAAAACAAGTGGACAAAAGAGTCTAAAAATTCACCATTAGACAGTCAATATGTACCAATTTGAAGCTACAAAGTTTAAAGGAAATCGGTTGTGGCCATGAAAACAGCCTTATAGAGACTGCTCCTTTGACAAATGCAGCGTAATATGCCTCTGGATTTGGAGGTGGGGGTGAGACATAGCATATAGAAAAGCCATACTAAGGAATGTTTCAAATACATTGGCTTTAATGAATGGGAATGCAACTACCAGCTACATCCACAAACCTAAAAATAATGTGGCACCCACAGTACATGTATATTGCTTAGCAACAGAAGAATGCATAAAATTCGAAATTAAAAACAAATCAGGGGTTCTCTTGTTGCTAGGCAACCAGTAGCTTAACAATTTAGTCGACATTAGATGTAAAGCGCAATTTACAAAACGAACAGTAAAGAATGACTATGGATTTAAGTTCCACATTAAAGCTAAATGACCTAAATCGTGGCCATGGTGCGCGCAGGGTACCAGCTAAACACAGTCAACAGACTCAACACAGTCTACTACAAAAGGTTAATACCACTATGTCTGCTGGTATATAAGATATCGATTTACTGATAAGGGTAGACTGGCTCCCCGGCTATGAGGTGAAGAATTCTAAGAAAACTTTCTCCTCCTTGACTATTTTTTCATATATTAACTCCTTACCTGGCAGAAACTGATCAGCCAAATCAGTGAGAAACCATTTGCCTTTGCTAATGGAAGATTTTAATATAAAAATAAAACATGTTACAGTGATTAAACTATTAGTTAGACGGGAGCCGGTCTATGTCTGATTGCGCAGAGGTCATGCTGAAGGAAACTAATCTCACTTTTTATTGACTGACCTTCGTAGTTTGGTTTCAAAAGTAAATTTTTGGAAACTGAGACAGTTCAATAGAGTGGCAAGTGAAGAAAAATAGCACATGCCCCCGTCAGTGGATCCCACTTTCTCTGTATAAAGAGATTTTGCAACGTCATATTCCCAAGTAGGCCATCATGTTAACGCTCGTGTATTTTGTTTGAAATGTGATCTTACGTCCATGTCAACTATATTTAGGTTGTTTTGGAGACGTTGCTTCAAATTTTGTGGGACTGCTACCCGACAATGAGATGAAACGACATCTCAAGTCCTACCGTCGAAACAAACCATTGCAATAGGGTTTATATGCAGAGACGGTCCAACTGGCACCACTTTGCCTTGGCAGTTTATAGTAGTTTATAGTGTAGTTTATATTTTCTTGTCCTTTGGGATCACTGATTTCATTTAGGAGTTTTGAAAATATTTTGAGGGTCACTGATGAGGCCTAACTGGTCGAAACTAGCTAGTCTGGTCCAGAAAGCATGCACACTCCATATTTTATCAGTTCTGTGGGGTATTCCTTGCTTCCAAAAGATAAACCTTTTATGGAACATATTTAACGTCACTACAGCTGGTGTCTGGGAAAGTGTGGCGGCCGTAAAACGTTTCCCTGTCCTACATAATAGTGTAGTTTATATTTTCTTGTCCTTTTGGATCATTGATTCCATTGTGGAGTTTTGAAAATATTTGAGGGTCACTGATGTGGTCTAAATGGCCGAAACTAGCCGGTCTGGCCCAGAAAACATGCACACTCCATATTTTTTCAGTTCTGTGGTGTATTCCTTGCTTCCAAAGGATAACCCTTTTAAAGAACATATTTAACGTCACTACAGCTGGTGTCTGGGAATGTGTGTCGGCCGTAAAACGTCTCCCTGCCCTACATCATAGTGTAGTTAATATTTTCTTGTCCTTTGGGACAATTGGTTCCATTGTGGAGTATAGAAAATATTTGAGGGTCACTGATTTTCTAAGGATTTTGTATTCAATTTGATACTATGTCGACTGAGCGCAAGGAATATAAATGGTCCGCAAGTGCCGGGCACTGTGTTTAAGTATTGAGTTGGTAAACCTTATGCTCCTGGAGTCCAAAAAGGGACATTGATAAACAGTGCAGACCCAGATCAGACGCCGCGGTTCCGCTGAGCTATATATACTATTTCGAGCAGGTTTGTCCCAGTAATCAGTATTTAATAACTTGGTATTTGATGAGCTAAACTGCTCATGGATTTGTTCGAAATTTGAAATTTGCAATTTCTCTGACTCCTTCTTCGTGACTATAGAAACAGATCTGAAGCACTATCGAGGGAAAAGGGGGGTAAATCTCCGGCTCTTGACAGAGCAAAGCCCAGTTTTGTGAAAGGTCTAAAATTTATCAGTATTAATATCAATGGTATTAGAGGCAAAATCTTTGAACTCTTGGCTTTCCTCGACACCCACCAACCACACGTTGTGGCTGTTCAGGAAACAAAGATTGACAGCTCAGTAACAACTTGAGAACTTTTCCAAGAAACATGTGATTACAGTGTATACAGGAAAGACAGGAATGCTCACGGTAGTGGAGTGATGCAGCTCAACCATAGAGACATCTCTCACATACCAATAATGGAACTGGAAAATGATTCAGAGCCAGTTTGGGTTAAGGTGTTCACAGACAAAACTTCTCATTTTGTGGCAAGCTGGTATCGTCCACCGGGTGGTGCAGTCGAAGACTTGCAGTTGTTTCGAGAACAGCTTGATCACATAAAGTCCCAACATAAAGGCAAAACACTTCCATCGTCCATGTCCTAGGTGACATCAGATGCTGAACGGGCAGAAGAACTGATTGGTCAATTCAATGATTCATTCAGTAAAACTGAGTACAAGGAGGTCCCATTAGCTGAAAGATTGGCTCCTTTCATGGATAAGATTGTAGTTTCATGGGAGGGAGTTATAAGTTACTGAAGGGCTTAAAACCTTCTAAAGCTTTAGGGCCTGATGAGCTTCATCCTAAAGTCCTTAGAGAGCTGGAACATGAATTGGGTCCAATGTTTTCACACTTGTTTCAGCAATCTCTTGATACTAGTGAAGTCCCAAAAGAATGGCTTGTTGCAATCATTTGTCCCCTCTTTCAGAAAGAAGATAGAACTCTTGCTCGCAACTATCGTCCTGTGTCGCTGACATGCGTGCCATGTAAGTTGCTTGAGCATAGTGTTTACTCAAATATTATGGCTCACTTGGATGAACACCAACTTTTGTCTGATAGGAAAAAGCACAGTTGTGAAACTCAGTTGACCACAGTAATAAATGACTGGGTAAAATCTCGGACAAAGGAGGACAGGTGGTTACATTTATCTTGGATTTTGAAAAAGCTTTTGACACGCCACCTCATGAACTACTAAAAACAAAATGTATCGTTATGGCATCGATGGAAATATCCTAAATTGGATAGATTCCTTCCTTTGCTACAGAAAACAGCGAGTTGTTGTTAATTGGGAAACTTTAGGGTGGGCTCTAGTTTTGTCTGGGGTCCCACAAGGGACTGTTCTGGGTCCATTGTTGTTTTCCTTGTACATAAATGACATTTCTAATGACATCGATTCCGAAACAAGACTGTTCGCAGATGACTGTGTTTGCTATCGTGAAATTAAAAACGCAAAGGACTCACTCAAACTTCAGAGGGATATAGATAGATTAGGGTGTTGGGCTAGAAAATGGGGTATGAGATTTCAGCTAGTTAAATGCAATATCATGCAGATAACTAGGAAAAGAACAAATAAAATTGAGGCTTTGAACGAGTTAGAGGGAACGGTCCTCGAAAATGTGGATTCCATTAAATACCTTGGTGTCACCATCACACATGACTTGGGATGGAATACCCACATCAGCAATTAGAAGAAATCTAAGGGCTGCACGATGCTTCCACGCAGAGCTGAATCCGGCCCGCACACTAGTACTGGTAAACCGCTTAGAGGATCTAAGCCTGTCCAGGAACCGCGGTGCGAGGCGGACCGTCCATGCTAATAAACTCTATTGGTTTCATTGGGCGACAGGGCTTGAGATGTCATTTCATCTCAGTGTCGGGTAAAAGTCCCACAAAATTGGAAGCATCGTTTCCAAAATGACCTTTACAGTGTTGACTGGGACGTTAAACCTCAAATCAAACAAACAAAAACCCACATTAGCAATATGTGTACTAAGGCTAATAGAACGCTTGGCTTCTTGAGACGAAATCTTTAACAATGCCTCAAAGATATTCAAGAAGCAGCATATAAGGGACTCGCGTCCAATCATGGAATATGGTAGTTGTGTCTGGGACCCCCATGGAATAATCCTTCAGGAGGAGATTGAAAAAGTTCAGATAAGGGCAGCTAGATTTGTTACGAGCAATTATAACTTTGAAACTGGAAGTATGACTGGAATACTGAAACACTTAGGATGGGAGTCTCTCAAAAAAAGGAGGTGAGACAGAAGGCTTATACTCGTGCACAAAGGTCTAAAGGGTGCTGCCAGCATTCCAACAGATGACCTTATCTCCCCAATTAGGAGTGGCAGAAAGCAACGATCTTTGACATTTCAAGTGCCCTCTGCAAGAACTGACATCTACAATTGATCCTTCCTCCCTCAGACAATTAGAGTTTGGAATGCCCTTCAAGATTCGGTTATTTCATCTGCGGAAGGTGCTTAGGATAATGTAGCTAAGTTTACTTCTTTGGCGAGAGCTAGGGACTAACTACCCCTTCGCAGGTCCTGGTGAATGACTGTCATTTGACGTATCACCAGTAACGATTCAGATTATCAGGGTTTTCACTGGTTGCTTACAGTATATGATTTTTTTCGACACCGCCCATCGGGGTTTGGAGAAATAAATGGGCTGCATGGTGCTTCCACGCAGACTTGACACTGACCACACATGAGTACTGGTAAACCGCTTAGAAGGACTAAGCCTGCCCAGACAAAGTCGTGTGAGTCAGACCGTCCAATGCAGATAAGCCTTTTGGTTTCATTGGGCGGCAGGCTTGAGATGTCATTTCATCTCAATGTCGGGTAAAAGTCCTACAAAATTGGAAGCAACGTCTCCAAAATGACTTAAATAGTGTTGACGGGGACGTTAAACCTCAATTCAAACAAAAGCAGGAATTTTAGGATTAGACGAAACAGTGTAAGTCCACGTTCGCGACCGTTTTCGCAGCCTGCATTGAGAGACAATCTACCCACACGTACTGTTAATTTATTTGCTTGATTTTTTAGGTTTAACATCCTCGTCAACACTGTATAGGTCATTTTGGAGACGCTGCTTCCAATTTTGTGGACTTTTACCCGACATTGAGATGAAATGACACCCCAAGCCCTGCCACCCAATGAAACCAACAGGGTTTATATGCATGGATGGTCCGACTCGCACCGCTTTTCCTGGGCAGCCTTAGAATCCTAAAGTGGTTAACAGTTCTCATGTGCGGTCAGTTTCAGCTCTGTGTGGAAGCATCATGCAGCCCAATCTATTTCTTTAAGCCCCGATGGGCGGGGCCGACTTACTGTTAGTACTTTGATTGTTAACCCATTTAGTACCGGAAACCCCAAAACGTATACCAGGGCAAACGGTGCAGGCCCAGATCAGAAGCCGCAGAACGCGGCGTCTGATCAGGGCCTACACTGTTTGCGAAGGTTTAGCCATTTTCCAAATCAATTTTGAAGAGAACACAACCTGACACCCCTAAATTTTGAAATGGACTCCTACTACAAATAAGGTGGAAGATTCCATTTGGTATAACAAGAGGGCCCAGAGGGCCCTGGTTCGCTCACCTGATCCAAAGCATAACAAGTGGGCCTGGGCAGGGTCAATTTTTGCCCAAGGGCTAAAATTTGAACAATCTTGGTAGAGGTCCACAAGATGAAGCTTCATATCGAATATGAAAGACCTGGGCTTTCTGGTTTCAGAGAAGATGATTTTAAAGGTTTACCCTGCATACAGAAGTCTATGTAAAACAAGATTTTCCCTATATAAGTCTATGTTAAACCAAAGGGCCCCTGAGAGGGGCATTTTTGGCCCCAGGGCTATAATTTGAACAATCTTGGTAGAGGTCCACTAGCTGAAGCTTCATAACAAATATCAAAGACCTAAGCATTGTGTTTCAGAGAAGATGATTTTTAAAGATTTTCCCTATATAAGTCTATGTAAAACCAAAGGGCCACATGGCGGGGGCATTTTTGGTCTCAGGGCTATAATTTGAAAATCTTTATAGAGGTCCACTAGCTGAAGCTTCATAACAAATATCAAAGACCTAAGCCTTGAAGTTTCAGAGAAAAAGATTTTTCAAGATTTTCCCTATATAAGTCTATGTAAAACCAAAGGGCCCCAGAGCGGGGGCATTTTTGGCCCCTGGGCTATAATTTGAACAATCTTGGTAGAGGTCCACAAGATGAAGCTTCATACCAAATATCAAAGACCTGGGCCTTGCCGTTTCAGAGAAGAAGATTTTTCAAGATTTTCCCTATATAGGCCCATGTAAAACCAAAGGGCCCCCGTGTGGGGGGCATTTTTAGCTCCAGCACTATAATTTGAACAATCTTGGTAGGGGTCCACTAGATGAAGCTTCATACCAAATATCAAAGACCTGGGCCTTGCAGTTTCAGAGAAGAAGATTTTTAAAGATTTTCCCTATATAAGCCTATGTAAAACAAAAGGGCCCTGGTGCGGGGGCATTTTTGGCCCCAGCACTATAATTTGAACACTCTTGGTAGGGGTCCACTAGATGAAGCTTCATACCAAATATCAAAGACCTTGGCCTTGCGGTTTCAGAGAAGAAGATTTTTCAAGATTTTCCCCATATAAGCCCATGTAAAAGCAAAGGGCCCCGGGGCGGGGGGCATTTTTAGCTTCAGCACTATAATTTGAACAATCTTGGTAGGGGTCCACTAGATAAAGCTTCATACCAAATATCAAAGACCTGGGCCTTGCAGTTTCAGAGAAGAAGATTTTTAAAGATTTTCCCTATATAAGCCCATGTAAAACCAAAGGGCCCCCGTGCGGGGGCATTTTTGGCCCCAGCAAATTAATTTGAACAATCTTGGTAGGAGTCCACTAGATGAAGCTTCGTACCAAATATCAAAGACCTGGGCCTTGCGGTTTCAGAGGAGAAGATTTTTAAAGATTTTCCCTATATAAGCCCATGTAAAACCAAAGGGCCCCCGTGCCGGGGCATTTTTGGCCCCAGCACTATAATTTGAACAATCTTGGTAGGGGTCCACTAGATGAAGCTTCATACCAAATATCAAAGACCTGGGCCTTGCCGTTTCAGAGAAGAAGATTTTTTAAGTTTTCGGTGAAAAAAATCTATTTTTGGCTACTGTGACCTATATGTGCAACGGACCGGAACCATTTGAACAACTTTGAAAGGGGACCACCTAAGGATCATTCCTGTGAAGTTTGGTCAAAATCCGATCAGCGGTTTAGGAGGAGATGTCGTTTGAAGACAAGTTTACGGACGCACGCACGCACGGACGCACGGACGCACGCACGCACGCACGACGGACGACGGACAAAAAGTGATCCCAAAAGCTCACCTTGTCACTACGTGACAGGTGAGCTAAAAAGGGTTAACACGATGTCCACCGGAGTCCGTGGGTGGGACGTGCTGTCTTTCAGACATAAGACAAAACTACGAGACCAGAAGGCTTTTAGTGTGAAATCAATTGGAATATATGAGGAATCTCCAGTACCTAGCAAGGACGATCTGCACAGAAATCAAACCCGCATTGCAAATAAAAGTTTTTCGTCATGAGGGGGGCAACTGAGTGTTTGAATGGTCCCAAGATCACTGTCAGGAACTCAGTGTTTGGTGGAAAATTTACCGAACTGAAATAAAAATATTTTTGGGCGAAAGTTGAACGGACAGCGACTACGTTGTTCGTCTATGCACAACATCAGACTTTTTTTAATGTCGCGGCAAAATTGTCACCAATAAATCTGGTCTGATTAATGTTGAATAAAAGAATTTAGCACTGTCTATAACCTTTGTGGTTTAACCCTTTCACCCCTTGTTTGTTTAGTGGACTCTTCCAGCACCCATGATTGCAAGTATGTACAGTCAACCCTCTTTTTACCGGCATCGTTATAACAGTAAACTCGTTATAACGACAATTTCAATGGAATGAATCCTGAGCCGAAGACTTAGCCTCGAATCCGACGTGGGCTTCCCTCAGGTTGGAAATGCTCAAACCGACTCTATAGTCATGAAAGATTCTTGTAATTTAATACTCCAAGAAACAAATGTTATAGATATTTGTTAGAATCGCCTCGGTGAGGCGATTCTAACAAATATCTATAACATTTGTCTCTTGGAGTAATGATGTGGAAACGACCTTTCATTACGAAAACACGCCTATATAATTTTGACCCCCTCATACCCCACTTTTATATAGTAAAACTGGGGTTTAAGGGGGTATACATTATTTTTCTTATTTCTTCTCAAAGACATAGATTGCGGGTACTCGATAGAACCGCCTCGTCGAGGCGGTTCTATCGAGTCCCCGCATTGTATGTTTTGAGCAAAAATAAGAAAAATATCACAATTTTTCATCTAAGAATTTCTAATTGTTGGTCAAAAAATTGGCAATATATTTGTATAGGCGTGTTTTCGTAATGAAAAACCTATCATACTCCTAACTTGGATTCTTTATAATAACGACACATTCATTATAACGGCACAATAACAAATACTGCCGTTATAACGCGGGTCATCTGTAGTTCCACATGTGCAACAAAAGCAGAATGGCAGTGTAGATCCTGATAAGAGGGCTCTTATGAGCCACATCATCTGGATCTACACTGTTTGCATATGTACCTCAATCGGACTTCAAGTTCGACCTCGGTAGCTCAGTCGGATGCGCATCTGGCTGGTGATCAGGGGGTCGTGGGTTCGATACATGTCAGGTCGGCAAGATTGAACAAGAAATCTTTTCTGCGGTTTTTGTCTCCCTTCCACAATATGATATTTTTCTAATGATTTTATCTGATATTTTTATTATTTCTGCTCCAAACATTTATTGTACCGCCGCAATGAGGCGGTTTCAACGAGTACCCACAGTCTATGATTTGTAGGAGAAATAAGAAGAATAAAGTATTCCTCATCCAAACCCAAGTTTTCTTTATATAAACTTGGGTTTAAAGGGGTGCCTAAAGACTAACTGATAGTGTTAATCACTGTAACATGTTTGTTTTATATAAAAAATCTCCTTCTGAGTTTCAGCCAGGTAAGGGAGTTAATATGTATAGCAAAATAGTCTAGGAGGATTACGTTTCCTTAGAATTCTTAAACTCAGCCGGGGAGCCAGGCAATGGTGCCTAATACACGGGCTTGTTAACGTGATGCATACACAAAAAATCCTATATTAAGACCACCTTTGGGACAGTTCAAAAGTGGTCTTAAGACCACTTTTGAACAGTCCCAAATTTGGTCTGTATTAGGTGACACTGTGTGTATAAAACGCAAAGAATGAAAAACTGAAACCTTTTAATGGAGATTTTGTCTTAATTTTAGGTGGTCTTAACAGCGGAATTTTACTATATATGGGCGCTTCGCTGTTCTCAAAATCCGTATTACACTGCAACAGAAATATTGACGTACATGTACATATAATGCAAATTGCAGTCCAACACAAAAAGTATCCTATATATGGACTGTCAACAAAGAATATTTCAACAATGAATTTACTGCTATATTTTCAATTTTAGGGGTGTCTGGTCGAATAATTTATAGTAATTTATGTAGAAAATGACTGAACGTTTTGCAAACAGTCAAGACCCTGATCATACGACGCAGAACGTTGCGTCTGGCCTGGATTTGCACTGTTTGCCAGCGTCTATATTGGGAGTAGATAAAGGCAAACGTTTGATACTGAATCAGCCGATATCTGTTATTTCCCTTAGACTGCTCATGGTGGAATAAACTACTGCTTCCATATGTCCAATTTGAATATTCAACTAAATAGGTTTGGACTAGCCAGTTTCCAATTATAGGGAGGATGCCAGGTTTGTTTTGTTTGCGATAAGTTTAACAAAAAGCATGTATTTTAAGGAAAAATTGCAGACCCACGTTGTGTAGCAGCCCCGCCCATCAGGGCATGGAGAAATGGTGCTTCCACGCAGAGCTGAAATACTAGTGGTAAACCACTTAGAAGGAAGGGGTGCGAGTCGACAACTCCTTAAACCCTAGCGGTTTCTTTGGAAGGCAGGGATTGAGATGTCATTTAATCTTAATGTCGGGTAAAAGCCCCACAACATCGGAAACAACGTCTCCAAAATGACCTAAATAGTGTTGACGGAGACGTAAAACCTCAGCACAAGAAAAAAAAAAAAAAAAACAACATAACTACCATTTACACTTCGAACTAACTCTTAAGTCCCTTGAACTCTTTCTTTCGCACCAGTTTTTAAACTATTGGGTATAAAGTTGGGTACTGACCGTTCTAAGGATGTTCTTATGTTCGTTTAATTTGTTTGATTTGAGGTTTAACGTCCCCGTCAACACTGTAAAGGTCATTTTGGAGACGTTGCTTCCAATTTTGTGGGACTTTTACCTGACATTGAGATGAAATGACATCTCAAGCCCTGTCGCCCAATGGAACGAATAGGGTTTATAAGCATGGACGGTCCGAATCGTACCGCTTTGCCTGGGCAGGTTTAGATCCTCTAAGCGGGTTTCAGTACTCGTGTGCGGATCGGTTTCAGCTCCGCGTGGAAGTATCATGCAGCCCATCTATTTCTCCAAGCCCCGATGGGCGGGGGCCGTCTTATGTTTGTAATATCCTTTTATTTCGGATAGCCGTTTGGCCATTTTGTGAGAAAGTAACTGTCCTTGTTGGTTTTCCGCCTGTGACGTTTTCATTGTGACGAAGTGTTTCTTTCCCTATGGTGTCTTGGATGGGGGTTTGTTTTGTTTGATTTGAAGTTTAACGTCCCCGTCAACACTATTAAGATCATTTTTGAGAAGCTGATTCAAATTTTGTGGGACTTTGACCCGACACTGAGATGAAATGACATCACAAGCCCTGTCGCACAATGAAACAAAACGCTTATATGCACTGGACGGGCTGACTCACACCACTTTGCCTGGGTAGGCTAAGTTCTTCTAAGCGGTTTACCAGTACTCGTGTGTAGTCAGTTTCAGCTCTGCGTGCCCAACCTATTTCTCCAAGCCCCGATGGGCGGGGTTATGAGTTTATCGGACCAGTCAATACTATTTAGGTCATACCGAGCCGGTCAGGTTATCCATTCACACTTTTTCTTGGCATAAGCGGTTAACCAGTACAGTGCACATTCTTTTGCTAGAAACTGACAAGGGTCCTTTTTGAATCATCGGGAGAGAACCGTATATAGATAAGATTGATTTCATGATTAATGTCCATGAAAAATGTCGCCGACCCGGCAAGTGACCAACCCGCGACGTCCTGATCAACGGTCAGAGAGAGCTATCGAGGCCTGCTCTGCCTCTTGGGTGTCATTTGAGATGAGGTTGGTGTTTGATTTTTGTTCTTTCTTAGACATTGTTTCTTTATTACCCCAGTTTATATAGGAAACACCAAAACGGGTAATTGGCAAACCGTGCAGGCCCAGATCAGACGCCACAGAGTCTGATCAGGGCCTACACTGTTTGCAAAAAGGTCAGCAATTTTCCAAATAAATTTTGAAGAAAACACGACCTGACACTCCTAAATTTGGAAAAGGACTCCTGCTATATATATGGTGGAAGATTCCATTTGGTGCAAAAAGGGTTAATATACATACCTTTGCATAAGAAACCTGGTTCCCCTATTTGAGACTCCCCTAGTGGACGAAAAAACGGACAGTATTGGGCCACTTGATCACAGAAAGTTAAACAAGGTTTGATTGGCTCGTCTTCGAGGTAATACGTCACATATTGTGAGCAAAGCCAGTTGCGATAGGCACCCTGAAAAATAGAGAGCAATAAAATAAGATATTATCATATGACGCCATTAACGTCGTGTAATAAAAATCGTATGACCTCACGTGTAATAACACTTTGGCGGGATAAAGTAACGTCATGATGACGCACATGTCAATCACACATTTTTTGTGGAAAAAAAATGTCAAATTTAATTAAAGGCGATAAAATCCGATTTTAAAGTGGTCATATGATAAACAGAATCTTAACCTCGTGGTCATTTCATATGAAATTTATGCAACTTGTCAAAGGCTCGTTTCATAAATTTCATATGAAATGACAACTCGTGTAAGATCCCCTATTTATCATATGAGGTCGTTGATAAGCAGTGGATAACGTCGTGTAATAAAAATCGTATGACCACATGTGTGATAACACTTAGGCGGGATTAATTAACGTCATGATGACGTCCATGTCAACCAAAAATGACAAATTTAGTTAAAGGCGATACAATCCAATTTAAAGTGGTCATATGATAAACAGTATCTTACACTCGTGGTCAATTCATTAGAAATTTATGAAACTCGCCGAAGAGGAATGGGGACACCTAGCACATTTTCCACCATTTTTCAAACGGAGACAACTTCCGGGACTTCCTACATTCGCTTTTCTATAGGATCAGTCCCACGGAAAAAGGGATCAACTCTTAAAGGAAAGATTTTGCTCCTCTCCCGAGGAGCAAATTCTTTTCTTTAAGAGTTCACCCCTATTGACATGGGAGACAATACTTTTGCAGGAGTTGCCTCCCATGAAGGCGTATCCATTCCCCTTTAATTATTACAAATATAACATAATGAAATATCACATAACAAGGTTGATGAAACGAATGTGCAAGCAAGGCATTCTGATAAATCGAAAGCAATAAACTTTGCAAATAGTGTAGATCCAGATCAGGTAGCCTCTGAAGAAGCCATCTGATCAGAACAAAATATGCACTGTTTGCCGTTCAGTTTGTGAATGTTATCCAGAAATTTAATTGGGCGACAGTCAGAAATGGGTGTGGCATAATCAAGTATTCAGCATAATAAGGGGTAAAATTGAAATTTCTTACATGCTTTTCAATGAAATATAGAGATTTTCTCAGTGAAATCGAAAACGATATTGTCACGGTTTCAAACATTGACAGATATCAATTTTATTTTTCACTGTTTGGGACTACTTTTTTCTCTAAATCTAATTCTGTGGTCAGTTTTTTCACTGTCAGATGATTGAAAATTAATGAACTGCATTAGAATTGACGCTAAGCTTGTTCACACGTCACGAGGACGTTAATGACGTCATTTTCGACGCTGGTGTCACGTATTTTGTCGAGCGACGTTAGATCTGTCCGCACCTTCTTTGGGAAACTAATCTCTCAATTATTTCAGTAACCATTCATAGAAATGCCATTCCAGGGGTTTCCCAGGTGCAAACTTTCAGTTTACACCCAATATTATACCCAATAAATACGCTGGACACCACAAAATTGACGGGAAACGACTAGGAACAAAGTAAGTTTTTTTCTGAGGTTGAGTGAAGCGATTAGTGAAGCTAAATATTGCCCTTTTGAACCATGAAAGAAACAGAAAATTTGATTTTTTTTAGTTTAAGATAAAATTTTATTTCACTCATGAACACTAAAACTAGTATTTTCACGAGTGGCTACGCCACTCGTGAAAATACTGGTTTTTGTGTTCTTCGGTGAAATAAAATTCGATCTTATACTGAAAAAATATCCTCTATAACTTCGAAAGGTATGAATTTCTGAGAGAAAAAAATAAATAAATAATAATAATAATAAAAAAATTTATATGATAATAGTGTACATGTATATATATATATACTACTTATCACAATATTGACACAATAGCTGTAACAGGTACATGTACATGTATGAATTCTGCTACATGTAAATGGAGCATAATAAAATAGATATAATGCATTTAAAAAGGTATGCTTTCCGCCAGATATAAGGTTGATATATCGGATTTGAAAGATATGTTTTATTTCATAATACAGAAGGTTGATATATTGGATTTGAAAGGTATGCATTCCGCTTGATAGAGTATAATAACATAATACATAATTATGCTGATATATTGGATTTTAAAGGTATGCATCCCGCTTGATAGTTTTATTACATAATAAGGTTGATAGATTGGATTTGAAAGGTATGCATTCCGCTTGATAGTTTTATTACATAATACATAATAAGGTTGATATATTGGATTTGAAAGGTATGCATTCCGCTTGATAGAGTATAATAACATCATACAAAACAAGGTTGATATATCGGATTTGAAAGTTATGCATTCCGCTTGATAGAGTATAATAACATAATACATAATAAGGTTGATATATTGGATTTGAAAGGTATGCATTCCGCTTGATAGAGTTTATTAAAATAATACATAATAAGGTTGATCTATTAGATTTGAAAGGTATGCATTCCGCTTGATAGAGTATAATAACATCATACATAATAAGGTTGATATATTGGATTTATATATTATATAACACAACTGATATAATGGCTTTGAATGGAAAGCATTCTGAAAACTGGAGTGTAATAACATAACAAATACTATAATGTTATTAATCAAGTAATTTCGTATTGGCCCAGGTACAGGTCCGAGGTCTGCTGTATTGGCACGGGGCCGAAGGCCGAGGCCAATACAGCTGACCAAGGACCTGTAACTGGGCCAGTACAAAGTTACTTGATTAATGATAATTTTATTAAGTGACGCAATTAAAAAACATGATTTATGATTTTTGAATATTGGTTGACCTTGTGTAATATAGGATAATCAATTAATGAAGTATAATTAATATTGATATAATAGGGTAGGCGTTCTTTCAAATAAAATTTAAAATGACATTAAATATAAAAACATTATCATGTATGAATTCTGCTAAACAGAATAAAAAATAAAATATAATATAGCAAGATGTGATATAAACACATGTAACAATTTCGAAAGATAGACATTCTGAAAACTAGAGTACTCGAATAATGAATCAGGATTGATATAAAGTGGGCTTTATAAGGTTAGACATTACGAGTACACCAACGAAATAACAAGATCACGGCCATGTTTATGAGACCATTACGATAACACACCCGTGCGACATAGTGCATTTTTTCACATCTCCAAAATGGCCATTTTTCTGATGAAAATCCGTGATATTTTTCTTATAAATACTGCAAACATAGGTTGCGGCTGCTCGTTAGAACCGCCTCATTGAGGCGGTTCTAACGAGTACCCACAACCTATGTCTTGGAGCAGAAATAAGGAAAATAATGTATACCCCCGTAAACCCCAGTTTTCTCTCTCTATATATAGTGGGGTTTAGGTGGGTGTTCATTTCACGGAGCTGTTCACGTGATGTAAAAACATTCTGGCGACAGAGATTGGGAGATGGGGACAACCGTGTTGCAGATTACATTCTTTAATAACTTCACAACTGATATATTTCTGGTGAAAAAGTATGATCTATTTCTTCCTGTTTCAAATATAGATCGTGGATGCTCGTAAGAACCGCCACTGTGAGGCGGTTCTAACGAGTAACCAGAATCTATGGTTTTGATCAAAAATAAGGAAACCAATGTACGCCCTAGTAAAGCCTACCTTTCTCTATGTAAAGTTGGGTTTGGTATGTAGCGGTGCCATCTTAACATAGTATAGAAAAGACACGTTTTCTTGTGGAGTGGCGGACTTAATTTTCATTAAGACCTATGTAGGTTATATTTGTTTAATGCGTTTTGCGTGTTTTACCAGTAGTTGACAGAACCAAATCATTATGCTCATGTCACTCAAATCTGGCGTTGTCTGGCTCTTGCCATATTGATTGACTCCAGTTTCTGTGTACTCTGATGGGCATACAGTCATCAGGAATTAAGAAAATCCCACTGCCAATGATGTAAAGAGTTACTTGAATACAAACGTGGTAAACAAATCAATCAAGGGCGACGTAACGTCTCATTTTGACCCGTTTCTTATTAAAACGCACAACTATATAAACGAAAAACTTTATAGACGAATCAGGCGCAACAAAAGGTACAGCGGGCCTTAGTTATAACAAAGTAATATTTGTTTCCAAACAGTTTACCGCTATAAAGATACTGCCGTTGTGAAGAGTCCCAATTAGGAATAGTATAATAGGAAATAAATGAATCGTTCCCCTCAAATACTCAAAGAAACAAATGTTGTATATATTTGTTAGAATCGCCTCGCCTCATATCCAGAATGTTGGTCAAATCAGCATGAACAGAACCAAATATGTTCTAGAAAGGGTTATCCTTTGGAAGCAAGGAATACACCACAGAACTGGAAAATATGGAGTGTACATGTATATGATTTCTGGGACAGACTAGCTAGTTTCGGCCAGTTAGGTCTCATCAGTGACCCTCAGATATTTTCAAAATTCCACAATGGAACCAATGATCCCAAAGGACAAGAAAATATAAACTACACTATAATGTGGGGCAGGAAGACTTTTTACGGCCGACACATATTCCCAGACACCAGCTGTAGTGACGTCAAATATACTCATAGCATCTACAGTATGTTGGACTGTTACGCGTGTGTCATTCAGCATTATGTGGTGAAGTACCTTAATACGACAGCAAATGTTCCCAGAATTTCCCCGAACTGACTGTGGAGCGTAATCAGTGCTCTTCCTTGCAATCACAAAACAAGGGCCAACGTCGGGCCGATTATCTGTCATTGCCTCGCTGGCAATCAGCAACTAACTGCTTTACAGTGGAAAAGGACACAGGAGCTTGAAGTTCTGTCCATAAGTAGTTCATAAGGTTCAAAATCAAAAGTGACACTAAGCCATTTCAAACATGACACTAAGTCATTTCTTTGAAACTGCAGCAGAGTCTTTACATTTGGACATTTTCAAAACGTTTTGATGGACCAAACTTCAAGCGCCTGTGAATAGGAAGGAGAATCATCGACCAAACTTTAAGCGCCTGTGAATAGAAAGGAGAATCATCGACCAAACTTTAAGCGCCTGTGAATAGGAAGGAGAATCGTCGACCAAACTTCAAGCGCCTGTGAATAGGAAGGAGAATCATCGACCAAACTTCAAGCGCCTGTGAATAGGAAGGAGAATCATGGACCAAACTTCAAGCGCCTGTGAATAGGAAGGAGAATCATGGACCAAACTTCAAGCGCCTGTAAATAGGAAGGAGAATCATGGACCAAACTTCAAGCGCCTGTGAATAGGAAGGAGAATCATGGACCAAACTTCAAGCGCCTGTGAATAGGAAGGAGAATCATGGACCAAACTTCAAGCGCCTGTGAATAGGAAGGAGAATCATCGCAAAGTGTTGTCACCATATCATCATAGATTTCCTTAGTGTTCATTCCTTTCATATGAAGGTACAGTCGAACTTCGATGGCTCGAACCCCTTTGGGACCATGGAAATTTGTTTGAGACAGCGGTAGTTCGAGCCACTGTTGCATACATACTTCCAGAAAACATGACGGTGGCATTTTTGGATTTTTTTCGGTGTTCTTTAACATAAATGTACGCTGTGTGTACTCATTAGAATCGCCTCATTGAGGCGATTCTAATGAGTACACACAGCATACATTTGCAAGTTAAAAGTCGAAAATCTCCTTAATTATTCCACACTTTTTCTTATGCAGAGGAATTCCCTAGGGACTAAAAAACGGGTTCGACTCAGCCATGGTAAACGAGCCATCGGTGTTCGAGCCATCGAAGTTCGACTGTACATGTATTTGATAACAGCTCTGATGGAGGTACATGTACTTGCATTTGATAACAGCTCTGAATTATTTTTTGTCCAATTATCGCAAACCTATACGCAATAAAGCTGCGTCGTCTGCATATATATACACACATAATTCAGACAAAGACCTTGTCATGTTGTATTATAGCTATATTCCAAAACGAAAGATGAGGTCGAGAAGTTTATACGTGCCCCCCATACGTGTTGCTTCGAATTTTTGATTGTGCCTTCCTGTCACAAAGTCGTTCTCCATTCTTCTTTGGATGGTAGGAGTTGGGTGTAATGTTATTTTCTTGTGCAATTCTAAGATTTTACTTGTCTGTGTGAGGATGGTTCCGACTTTTCTACTTTCCTATCATTGGAAAAAAGGAACGCTTCTGCACTATATCTACAATTATCTCTCTCTCTCTAAAATGTCAATTTTTGTTAAAAATTAAGATATTTTTCTCATTTCTGCTACAAACATAGATTGTAGGTATTCATTAGAATCGGCTTATTGAGGCGGTTCTTAAGAATATCCATAATCTATATTTTGAAGCAGATGTAAGGAAAATAGTGTATACCCTTTCTAGCCAACCTTTCTCTACATAAAGTTGCATTTACAGGGGTTTCAAGGGGAATTGGAACACCTGGCAGATTTTTCCGTCATTTTTCAAAGGGAGACAGTTTTCGGGACTTCCTGTTTGCTTTTCTAAAAGTCCCGTCCTATTGAAAAGGGGCTCTTTTGTTTTTGTTTGAGATGAGGTTTAACGTCCCCGTCAACACTTCATAGGTCATTTTGGAGACGTTGCTTCCAATTTTGTGGGGAAAAAGGGGTCTACTCTTAAAGGAAAGAATTTGCTTCTGAGGAGCAAATTCTTTCCTTTAAGAGTTGACCCCTATTGACACGGGAGACAAACGTTCTTTCGGAGAGTTGCCTCCCATGAAGGTTTACCCATTCCCCTTAAATGCAAGGGGAGTTAACTCGATGATGAGCCTTATTCTTGCTGAGCAAAGCTGTTTTTGTCAACCCTTATGTCACTTTACCTCCGCAAGATAACAAGTTAATTCCAAAAATATAGAGGTTTTGCATTTCTACAGACAGTGAGTGATTGACATCAAATTGCCTCTAGATAAAGGTTTAATTTCATGTCCAAGCTCCTCCTTGACACCGAAGAATCGATCGTGCGCCTGGCAGATATTGATTGAGCAGACGACAAGAATACAAATGAAGGACACAAAATTTCTTATAAAATTATTTTCCGGCTTCCTCGAGAGCACAAGACTCTTAGACAATGATAACTGTTGCATTAGCAAGAAAATCGTAATTAACGGTAGCTATGGAGAAACGGCGAACAAAGTGAGTGAAAAGGGATCAACATTCGTCCCATGATATTGCTTATTCGTTATGCCCTGGCATTCGCTATGTCACATGCACATGCGCATAACGAAAAGGCAGATCATCTAACGTGTATTTCCTCCTCTTTCTTTCGACAGTTCTCTTTTTTTCCTTTGCTTCGACCCTGTGTGTCAATCCAAGCTGAATATAAGAGATGCCCCCTCCTCCCTCCCCTCCCCAACACACATACCCCCTAGGCAAAGCGGTACGAGTAGGACCGTCCATGCATATAAACCCTATCAGTTTCATTGGACGGTAGGGACTGAGATGTCATTTCATCTCAATGTCGGGTAAAGGAAGCAACGTACGTCTCCAAAATGACCTAAATCGTGTTGAAGGGGCATAAAAACATTAACACAAAATCGTGGGATCAACTTCCTAAGCTTAACATATGATTTAAGAAATAGATCTACGCGCTCGTGATTTGTCTACTTTACAACTGACCTCCAAACTGTGATTTATTACTCAACAAATCACAGACAAGAGCTGATCTATTTCGATTCTAACACGCTGAAAATCGGCAATAATGTTATTGTTTCCATCAAAATCTCACAACCTTTCGCCATTGTTATAAGAAATCCCGTTCAAATTATCGACTGAAACACATGCATTTATATCCTTTTCTTACGTTTTCGATGCGAGAAAATGACGTTACACCGTCTAACGTCAAGGAAATCGACTAGTGACGTCATAAATTGGGAATTTTATTGACGTCACTCGTCACGCTCTTCCGAGCTGTGATTTGTTGCAGAATAAAACACAGTTATTTTCCATTGCCTATATAGGCGCGCTGTGTTAGAATACGTCATTAAATACTTCCATATGTTACACGTGTAGTTTATCATAGAACGTCGCTGATAACGTCATGACCACACGTGTATTAAAGCATGGGTCTCCGTAAACACTGTATACTCGTAGGTCATTTTGGAAACGTTGCTCTCAATTTTGTGGGACTTTTACCCGACGTTGAGATCAAATGACATCTCAAGCCAATGAAATCAATAGGGTTTATAAGCATTGACGTTCCGACTTACACCGCTTTGCCTGGGTAGGCTTAGATCCTCTAAGTGGTTTATCAGTACTCGTGTGCGGTTGGTTTCAGCTCTGCATGGAAGCATCATGCAGCCCATCTATTTCTTCGAGCCCCTGTGGGCGGGGGCCGTACGCCGTCCGTGACAACCGTATGCTTTCCCAATATATCAGGAGAATTTTCATGTGATGCCCCAGGAACTAAGTTCCTGACATGATTATAGTGTACAATAATGGCAAACAAACTGTTGATATGATTTCATTGAATTTAAGATCAAAAATCCAATAACTGCATTAAAACAAACAAAAGCCACTTAACAATATCATTTTATCGTCATTGTACATCTAAAGATTGCTCTCAAGACTCTCAGAGGGACTCTTAAGCATGCTTTCAGCTGATAGATTGTGTCTATAAAATGGACAGGCAGTTTAATTCCTGGCAGATTTGTTGCTTTAACCATTGATTTTATGTCACCATTCAAAAGCATTCTCCGATAACGTGATACAATTAAGCATATGGCGGTCACATTTGGCTAGGGGTACAGTACAGAATCATAAGGCAGTAATTTGCATTCTGGGCAGCTAAGCGCCTGCACAGTCTGCGGCTGGATAATACAAACATTACAGTGAAATTCCGCTACTTTTATTTAGACCAGCTGAAAGATCGGCCCCGCCCATCGGGGTTTGTAGAAATAAATGGGCTGCATGATGCTTCCACGAAGAGCTGAAACCGACCGCACACGAGTACTGGTAAATCGCTTAGAGGATCTAAGCCTGCCCAGGCAAAGCGGTGGGAGTTGGACTATAAATGCTTATAAACACTATTGGTTTCATTGGGCTACTCTAATATTCTTAAAACCATAGAAGCCGTATTTGACTATATAATGGCAGCTATATTATAGGGATCAACCATGGTTTTTCATGCATTAACATTTGCCGGATCCCGAGGAAGCTGTTTGAACATGAGGCCGCTAGGCCGAATGTTCAAATATCTTCCGAGGGAACCGGCAAATGTTAATGCAATGAAATTACCATGGATGATCGTTGTTCTTGCATAACTTACGAACCCGACAGCAAATTTTGACGAAAACGCCCAATAGCTCCATATAAATTCCATATAAACTCTTCAAATGCGACAGGCAAACCAAAATGGCGGCCAGTTCAGAATGTTGTTTACAATGACGTTGTCATGCAGTTACGTCATCATAGAACCCTAAAACGCTACGTTCAGGGCGATAACGTTACGTCGCTCAACGTAACGTAAACAAAGCAAGGCCCGTCTTGTGATATCAAAAGCTCAAAATCCATGTTCAAACAGCACGCGAATTTTATGATTTGAACATGGTTTTTGCTGTTTGAGCACGGCTTTCGGTCCATTTGACAACCGCTTTAAACAGCCATGCGCATAGGTTTTTATGCAAGAACACTCAGTTGAAGCCTGATCAGGCTCAAACCTCCTCTACCAGATGCACATACATTCCCCTGTAACTAGCAGCTGCCTTTTTTTAATAAACTGAAAAGGGAAGAAAATCCATTAAAACTCTTTTATTTGCATTTATGTGGCAGGCTTCAGATCTAGTATCAGTTTTTTTAAAGTGACATCTTTTACCAGTTCTTAACAATATATCAACTAAATGGTTGTCACTTGATTCTCCTAGAACAATTGCTGGATGAAACGCCCTGGCACGAAACGTTCCGGTTTTGTGACCGGTTTGGGGCGTAATGTCTCTGGCGCGTTACCGCATTAGTCACGGGTTTTACACTTGGCGTGGCTTGTATTCATCCGCAATGCCATTGATGTTTTTCATTCATATTTTTTTAACACGGAGAATGACTGAGTAAAATTTATAGTTATGGGAAAGTAAACAAGAACACACGTGCGTTCATAACAAAAACGATGACGTATAGAAGTTGTAATTTTTACTTTCTTCGGCAGTTTAATTTTTAGATGTGTGGAATTGTTGGAACTGTTTTGGATATGGAGCAATATTTCTCACGGACGTCTCTTGGCGGTGATTAGACAGTTTGCAGTAGGCCAATTATCACTCTACTGTTCACTATGGGACGATTATTGATAACAATCGCCCCAAAAATGGAACACTATGTAAATGATTGGAATTCTCACTGACATACGAAGTTCAGAATTAACAAGCATATACAGTAAAATCCCTATATTAAGACCACCTTTGGGACTGTTCAAAAGTGGTCTTTAAGACCATTTTTGAACAGTCCCAAAGGTTGTCTCTGACCAGAGGACACTGCATGCAGAAAACACACAGAAAGTATGAGTAAAATCTACTAAATAAGCTTTACAAGGCAGAATTAGTCTTAAATTTAGGTGGTCTTAATAGCGGAATTTCACTGTATATGTTGTAATGCGAATGAGTACACAATCGCAAGAGTAAACTCTTTAAGTAATATGTTCAATTTAATCAGCAGTGTTCTTCCCTTAAAGAAATGTGACATAGAGGAGCTAATTTCTTCCATTAAGAGTCGAAAACTTTTTTGAAAGGGTGGTAGTACTTAAACGCAAATAGGAAAATGTCGTCTCAATTCCAAAATGTTGGTGATTAAACAATTTTTGGGTCGACGCAAAGTTCTACATTGTTTTACTTATTTTGACTCAAAGATGGAGATTGTTGGCACTCTTCAGAACCGTCCTTTTGAGGCGGTTCTAACGATCACCTACAATATATACTTGCAGAATAAACGAAGAAAATGTAACATTTCAACAGAAAATGAATGGGAACACCTGACAGATTTGTCCGCCAATTTTCCAAAGGGAGACAACTTTAAAGACTTCCTGTTCGCTTTTCTATAAGCCCTTTCCCACCGAAAAAGGGGTTTACTCTTAAAGGAAAGAATTTGCTCCTCAGGAGCAAAATCTTTCCTTTAAGAGTTGACCCCTGTTGTCATGGCAGACAGAAATACCTTTGCAGAAGTTGCCTCACCTGAAGGTGAATCCATTCCCCATAAGCCGGAGCTATATGAAACAATTCAGTGTATTGCAAACCAGAAAAGTAAATCCTGGATTTTATCCTGGAATAAAAATGCTTATTCTACCCAGGTTGTCCTACCTTGGCCTATAAGATAAAAATCGAGAATTAGCACGTGTCTGGTGAGCACTAGTTGTCAAGGAATTTATATACAGAACGTTATAATTTTATATACATGTACGCCGTCGTTAAGGTTGACGTCATTGAACGTATTTGACATCACTAACCGTGACAGTAACATTATCATTTTTGTAGACGTCAGCAACTGAAGTGACTGCATAACTGAAACTCAAAGCTCAGAAATGAAAGATGTGAAAGAAAAACCCTTCGAGTCTGAGAGGCAGATAGAAAATCCGTCCCTCGGGATTACTCGGTGAGCCTCGTGATGCCGGACAGTGACACTCGGGGCGGATTTTTCTATCCACCCATTATACCAATGAAAGATTATTATAACGTCACACGGGCGAGTGTTAGCCTAATGTGGTGTAAAATGTGTCAGTTTTTTTTTGTTTGATTCCCCGTCAACACTGTAAAGGTCATTTTGGAGACGTTGCTTCCAATTTTGTGGGACTTTTACCCGACATTGAGATGAAATGACATCTAAAGCCCTGTCGCCCAATGATTTTGTTTGATTTGAGGTTTTACGTCCCCGTCAACACTGTAAAGGTCATTTTTGAGACGCTGCTTCAAATTTTGTCGGACTTTTACCCGACTGTCGCCCAATGAAACCAATATGGTTTATTAGCATGGACGGTCCGCCTCGCACCGCGGTTCCTGGACAGGCTTGGATCCTCTAAGCGGTTTACCAGTACTAGTGTGCGAGCCGGATTCAGCTCTGCGTGGAAGCATCATGCAGCCCATATATTTCGTTAAGCCCCTATGGGCTGGGGCCGCGAAAAAAATGTGTCAGGTATATACATATATAGTAACATTCCTATATTAAGACCACCTTCGAATAGTCCCAAAGGTGGTCTCTGACCAGATGACACTGTATGCAGAAAACATAAAGTAAGAATAACTGTAACCGACTAAATAAGCTTACTAATGCAGACATTACGATAATCCACCCGTGCGACATAGTGTTTTTTTCACATCTCCAAAATGGCTACTTTTCTGATGAAAACCCATGATATTTTTCTTATTTATGCCGCAAACATAGGTTGAGGGTGCGCGTTAGAACCGCCTCATTTAGGCGGTTCTAACGAGTACCCACAACCTATGTCTTGGAGCAGAAATAAGAAAAATAATGCAAACCCCCATAAACCCTAGTTTTTATGCCCCCGCCATTCGAAGAATGGTTGAAAGGGCATGTAGCGTTGCCCCTGTCCGTCCGCCCGCCCGTTCGTCGTCCGTGCGTCCGAAACTTAAACGCAGTCAATAACTTCCTTATTTCTTGATGAATTTTAAAATTACCCGGCAGAAATGTTAACCATCATGAGACGACGTGTCACGTGCAAAACCCAGGTTCGAACCTCCAAGGTCAAGGTCATACTTAGAGGTCAAATGTCAAAAAAGAGTCCGAAACTTAAACGCAGTCAATAACTTTCTTATCTCTGGATGGATTTTGAAATTAATTGGCTGAAATGTTGGCCATCATGAGACAATCTGCCTCACACAAAACTAAGACTCATACTTAGAGGTCAACTGTGAAAAAAAGAGTCCAAAACTTAAACACGGTCAATTACTTTCTATGGATCAATACGAACATAGACATATTTTCAGGCGAGGGGCATCCGTGTCCTATGGACGCATTTCTAGTCTCTATATAAAGTGGGGTTTATGGGGATATTCATTTCACGGACTTGTTCACGTGATGATTAGAATTATTTTTTGGTGATTTCACTGCACTTCAAAAGGATCCTTGCAAAAGGACGCAAACGGCCTTGCGGGAGCTTAGAGTCTTTGTAAGAGGACCCCCCCCCCCCCCCCCCCCCGCAAACACACACACAAACTTAAATATGGGTGTTAGCATTGCCCTCCACACTCTTTCTCTCTGAAGCAATGTCTCCTGTTTTATTCCGAAAGCTGTTCTGTTTTATAGCATTGTCACTAAATTAATTTCTCCATTCGTGTTGCTAGATTCCCCGAGGCTAGTATACAGTGTCATTAAATAAGACACAATTGCTACAAAAAAGGCGATAATCTGCAAAGGTCTCAAGGTTCTGTCTGGTCTCGTTCCATAGAAATTATCATCCACCTTCTACTTTGTTGAAGTGGGATTTCTGTTGGAGTCTCTTAGACGAAGCGAATTGGACAGATCTCACACGGTTGGTCATTTCATATGAAATTTATGAAACTCGCCTTTGGGCGAGTTTCAAAAATGTCATATGAAATGAACATGAGTAAGAGTTTCCTTTTATCATATACGCCCTTGTTGGGGTTGATTGTTTGTCCAATAGTTACTAAGCACAGGAGCTCTTCAGTGCTGATGTCCACGTGACTATCACTGATTTTGATATGACTGTATCAGTAGATTGTTCGACTTTTGACGGTAAAACGTTTTTCTGGCATCGAAAACGTTACATACACGCATGTGTTAAACTCAATATTTTTTGGTGGGTTTCCTATAAGAATGGCGAAAGTCAGTTAGCGTATTTGAAGACCGTGAAGAACAATATTGTTTAGTGTGTTGCAAACGAAATAGAGGATCTAAGCCTGCCTAGGCAAATCGGTGCGAGTCGTACCGTCCATGCTTATATTGGTTTCATTTGGAGGCAGGGCTTTAGATGTCATTTCATCTCAATGTCGGGTAAAAGTCCCACAAAATTGGAAGCAACGTCTCCAAAATGACCTTTACAGTGTTGACCGGGACGTTAAACCTCAAACAAACAAAAATCAAACAAAACAATTGAAATAGATCAACCATATGTTGTAAATTCACAGTTTAGTGGTCAGTTGTGTGTAGACAAATCGTTTGTTTGATTGTTTGTTTATATTGACGTTTTACGGCACAAGCATCACTATAGTCTTTCAAAATGCAGTGAGACTTGACTGCACTTTTAATTTTGGACTCGTCCGTGTTTTAGGTAAATCGCCTTTATATGGGATTTTACGTTGGGCGATATAGATTTTGTGAGATTCGTAGGGCATCGCATTAACCACCTGGCAACGAATTCTACATAATGCCGTTGTCAAAACCTTATATATATTTTTAAAATATATATATATATTGAAAACGTTATCCGAAACCTGCTTCCCCTAAAACATGGAATGGTTTTGTCACGCTTAAACTATGAACTCTCAAAGGTCGTTGATAAACTATAGTTGTACCATATGGGTCCGGTCTGTTTACCTTACCACAATTTTCCTGGACAGACTTATACATCCGCGGTTAAATTCTTCCTCCAGAAACTGACAACCAGCGAAAGGGAGAAGAGATAATATAATTTGATCTCTCTAAACTGTGATCTCACTGCTAGAACTGATCTATTTCCTAAAGACATTCAGAGACAATTTGTCGGTGTTATGATTTTTTTCTCAGCCATTACTGGTTGTTCTATATTCCCTATCATTTGAGTGACATAATTATTAATAATAAAATACAAAACTATGGCAACGAGACCTTGAATATATAACAAAATACGAATATAACACCATTTTTACAGGGATATAACTTAACAACTACATGTATATAAAAATGTTATGAACTGTCTATCGTGTCGATTTGACGTCAGCGTGCTGTCAATTTCTGAGAATAATCTTTTTGATCTTGGTCTGTACTGCGTAGGTATTACTGTCTAATACTGTGTACAGGTTGATCTGAATACTGAATGCGCGGTCAGTTCTAGCAACTACAATCCAATATTGAGCTCGATGTTTTTTTTTTTTGTGTTTTTTTTTTTTCGGTTTACGTTTTCGGCTCTTTCACTGACATTTCACTTATTTCGAACCGACCGTTTATCAGAGACGGGCAAAAACTGGAGTGCCCGGAGAAAAACCACCTGACATTACGTTGCAGAACTTAGCGTCTCACATGTGACCCGTACAAGCGGATTAAGAATCAGTGATGTTACCCATTAGGCCACGGAGGCCCGTGAGCTCGAGGCTATATAACGTTTTATGAACAACTCAGTTGAGCATATTATGTGTTTGTTTGTTTTTATTTGAGATTTACGGCCCAGTCAACACTATTTAGGTCATTTTTGAGCCGGTCAGTTTACTTATCAAAACTTTCCTGGGCAGGCTTATACGTAAGCGGTAAACCAGTTCAGTGCACATTCTTTCGCCAAAAACTGACAACTGCCCTTCTTGAATAAGCGGAAGGGAGAGAATGACCGTAGACCGTACCTGCTTTTCCCCCTGCTTAATTAGATTCGTCCCGAATCTCTTCTCATGAGATTCGTCCCGAATCTCTAAGTCCTATCCAGTCCGGCTGCGAGACTTATTTTCATACTCTTTCATGCCCTCATACGCGGTGCTGGACCCACACTGGCCACCAAATGTCACAGGGTTGGAAAAAGAACATGACTCGACCGGGACTCGAACCCAGGGCCTTTCGCATACCGTGCGAACACTCTACCGACTGAGCTACCGAGCCACACGGTCGACCTGCTACATTTTTCCCCCTGCTTAATTAGATTCGTCCCGAATCTCTTCTCATGAGATTCGTCCCGAATCTCTAAGTCCTATCCAGTCCGGCTGCGAGACTTATTTTCATACTCTTTCATGCCCTCAGACGCGGTGCTGGACCCACACTGGCCACCAAATGTCACAGGGTTGGAAAAAGAACATGACTCGACCGGGACTCGAACCCAGGGCCTTTCGCATACCGTGCGAACACTCTACCGACTGAGCTATCGAGCCACACGGTCGACCTGCTACAATTCCATGATCAATTCTCACGAAAGAATGTTGCCGACCCAGGCGGGAGTCGAACCCGCGACCTCCTGATCACCAGTCAGACGCGCATCCGACTGAGCCACTGAGGCAGGCCATATTATGTGTAACGCTCATAATTATTAAGCTAGAAAATAAACTGGTCAATTTTCCTGCTGTGATAAGCAGAGAAGATCAACTTTCCGGCTTATAAATTCTAAAATTGCCAACAACAGGCCTCATACTGACCAAGCTTTTCAAAGCCTGAAAGACCTGATTTTGCAGCCTTAACTCTCATCCTGCTGTACATGACAACCATAACCTTTGCAAACAGTGTAGATCCAGATCAGATGGCTTCTGAAGAAGCCATCTGATCAGGATCTACACTGTTTGTAATGCAGTTTGTGACTTGAATACATTATATCAAATAATGTGATTGGTAAATAGGCAGAAATGGGTGTAGCAAAATAATTTTATTCAGAGGATAAGTGTTCATTAGTCAATTTAAACAGAATATAGGAGGAAGAATAAAATCTAAAAAGCCTGAAATCAAGAAAAAATAAAAAAAAAACAATCAACCCCGCAAAGCCTGAAATCCTGCATATGCCTGAAAAATATGAGGCCTGCAACAATCGTTTTGCATTTTAAAATATATGAGCAGGGTAAATTTCATGCACAGCTGAGTTGAGAATGATCAAGAGGGCCCAGACGGCTCGGAATCACTCCTCTGGTTTCAACATGTCACATAACCTCTGATAGTCATATGGATAACTTGCAGCCATCTTATTCCTTACAGCATATCTGTTGCACTTCCATAGATGATCACCTTGGCAATAATCATGCAAAGTTTGAATGAAGCAAATTATTGAAGTTATTCTATTGTTATCTCTGGCGACCATTTTGCTCATCGGAGTAGACCCGTTTTCGCTACTTAGTATACGTAGAGGGTCACTTAAGCATCATTCCTATGAAGGTTGAATGAAATTGTCCCAGGGGTATAGAAGCAGAAGTCATTTAAAGATTGTTCTATTTTTAGCTCTAGCGGTCATCTTGTTCATCAGAGAGGGATGATTTTATCTATTTTGGTCAAGATGCCTAGGCACCATTACTGTGAAGTTTGAATCAAATTCTCCTACGAAGTTTGAATGCAATTTGCTTAGGGGTTTAGGAGGAGTACATGTTAAAATATTTTTCTATCTTAAGCTCTGGCGGCCACCTTCTTCATTCGATCTATTATTACCTAAGCAATATCAACGAACGCTAAATATGATAAAATAAAATTAATGTTAAATCAACGTTCAATGATATGGGCCAAGGGGTATAGGAAGAGTAGTCAATTCTATTTTAAGCTCTGGTGGCCATCTTTTTCATCGGGATGGGACAAGTTAAGCTATTTGGTATAAAGCCAACAAGGCATCATCCCTGTGACATTTGAATCAAATTGCCTCAAGGGTTTAGAAGGAGTTTGCATTTATAGCAATTTTCCTTTTTAGCTCTGGCGACCATTTTGCTCATTTGAGCGGAACAGTTTTAGCTGTTTTTGTAGAGGCTCACCTAAGCAATATTCCTATGAAGTTTAAATCAAATTGACCCAGGGGTATAGGAGGAGTAGTCCTTTATATCTTTTCTGTTTTTAGCTCTGGGCGGCCATCTTGTTGATCGGAGCGGACCGATTTTATCTGTCGCCTAAGCAATATAATTCTTATGAAATTTTAACGACATTGTCCTGGGGGTATAGGAGCACTTTTTCATTTTTGCTCTGGCAACCCCCTCCTTCACCAGAACGTAACGTTTTTAGCTAGTTTGGTAGATTGCCACCAGGGCATAACTCATGTGAAGTTTGAATCGATTTGGCCCAATGGTTTACGAGGAGAAGGCTTTTAAAGCAAATTGATGATATCACAAGACGCCAACTGATCACAATAGCTCACCACGAGCACTTCGTGCTCAGGTGAGCTAAAAAGTATTTTAATCGGATCTGTATGTACCCTGCAGGCACAAAAACGTTGAATTAATGCTGAATCAACGTTGAAACAACGTTTTCAACGTTGTTTTAACGTTGATTCAACGTTAATTGCCTGCAGGGTACACTATTTGCTAAAATATTGAGTAAATTATGGCGAGAGACTGTTGCAAACTGACATGATAACAAGGGTTTAGACTCTGGTCTAGCAGCCTAATTAATTTCCTTGAATGAAAGAATGTCAAGAAATAGACAAATAAGCAAAGAAAATGACACACTTAAAACGTGGATATCTGATATTACATCTAATTGGAGTCATTCGTGCTATCGATACGAAGGCTGCCTATATTTGGCTTCAAGTGTGAATGTTCTTGTTCCAGATGAAGCCAGAATCAAAGAACTAGCAGTACTACCTTTGTTGAAGTTTTACGTACCATCAACAACTTGGGACCCAGAAGGTCCTTTAAGTTGTCTCTCTTGCAAAAACGTCAGGAGTTGTGTAGATGTATACATTCCCCTTCAAAGGATGGTAAAGGGAATGCAAACGGGCCTCCGTGGTCTAATTACGAGGTAGGTATCTCACTACTGGCTGTGGTTCGAGCCTCGTTCGAGTCACTGGCTGTGGTTCGAGCCTCGTTCGAGTCACATTTAAAATGCCGAGTTCCGCATCGGAAGATCAGGTGGCTTTTCTGTGGGTACTCCGGTCATCGTTCAGTACAATGGCGTCTTTCACATTAATTTTATAGATAATCTTTTTTTTTATATAAATATTTTCCCTATTTATCATCATTTCAAACAAACTCATCGAATTCTACATAAATTTTGAATAGCGTACATGAGCACTGTACTGGCTAAAGGCTTTACGTATAAGCAACTTGCCCAGGAATATCTGTGTTAGGTTAACCGAACTTTACAGAAATGACTGGGTCGTTCAGCTCCAAACCAACAGCAGGGGGGTGTTTATCAAAAGAACCTTTACAAAATTGTACGGTCAACAGCCTCTACTAGTAATCAAAATGTCCTGTATTCATAATATACACTATGGCTGAAACTGGGCGTAGAATTCATCAACTCGGTCATTTTGGTACGAATAGGGATATTACAATGATTGCTGGTGCGTTCAAATTACGATATTGGCAAATGATAGTGGCTGGAATCTTCTTTTGTGCAATCGTTTACAATACTCATAAAATGAATTCTGCTTCGTTAGGCCAGTGGACGAAGGAGAGAAGGTTTGTACAAAATAGGGAGTATATTATACAGTTATTTGATGGCTGTTTGGAATATAGTCAAAACTTTTTTGTTTGCTTGATTTGAGGTTTAACGTCCCCGTCAACAATGTAAAGGTCATTTTGGAGACGTTGCATCCAATTTTGTGGGACTTTTATCCGACACGGAGATGAAATGACATCTAAAGCCCTACCGTCCGATGAAACCAATAGTGTTTATAAGCATGGACGGGCCAACTCGCCCCGCTTTGCCTGGGCAGGCTAAGATCCTCTAAGCGCTTTACGAGTACTCGTGTACGAGTCGGTTTCAGCTCTGCGTGGAAGCATCATGAGCCCATCTATTTCTTCAAGCCCCGATTGGCGGGGCCGTGTCAAAACTATTTCACCGAGGTATTGTTGTGGACGACCTAATGCATTGTTGCCCGCATCTTCGCGAGCCAAGGGTACTAAGTCCACTACGTTCCTTACGGAACGTAGTGGACTTAGTACCATTGGCTCGCGAAGATGTGTTGCCCGAGGCGGAAGCAGATCGTCTACAGTACCGAGGTAATGAACACCCCTCTAAACCCCACTTTGTACAGAGAAAACTGTGGTTTACAGTGATATACAGTAAAATTCAGATATTAAGACCAGCTAAAATTAAGACTATACATGCTTTTAAACGGGCCTCATACTGACCATGCTTTTTCATGCCTGAAAGGCCCGATTTTGCAACTTCAACCCTTATCCTGCTGAACAAGACACAACTACATTACCTTTGCAAACAGTGTGGATCTTGATCAGATGGCTTCTGAAGAAGCCATCTGATCAGAATCTACACTGTTTGTAATGGAGTTTGTGAAAATATAATGTAATATGGTTGACATATGGTCAGAAATAAGAGTTCAGACTATACACACAAAAATCAGAATCTAAAAGTCTGAAATCAAGAAAAAATATCAAGCTCTAAAAGCCTGAAATCCTGCAAATGCCTGAAAAATTTGAGGCCTGTAAATTTAAACATGTATTTAAAAGTTTCAGTGGTTCTTTATTCGGGTTTGCTATACCCAGGGCCCTCTAGTAAGAGACCACCTATGGAACTGTTCAAAAGTGGTCTTAAAGACTTCTTTTGAACAGTTCCAAAGATGGTCTTAATATAGGAATTTTACAGTACATTATTTTCTTTATTTCTGCTCCAATACGGAGTTTCTCGAAAAGGATGGTTCGAGGATAAATAAGAAAAATAAAAAATACATTTTCATCAGAAAAATAGCCGATTAGGAGGTATGAAAGAATGCAATTTATCATATGACGTCGCGTCTGAGAGTGTAATAACGCCATGTAATAAATCCGATAATGCACTAGTGGATTAAATATGCAAATTAGCCAGATACGTCCCGTAACGTTACATGTACGACGTCCTTAACGACGTCGCGTTTACTGATGGCGGAATATTGTTATTTTTGTTAAACAATCGTGAACAAAATGCGTTTTAAATGTCATATGATAAATAGAATCTTGCATTCTTGCTCATGTATTATTGAATTTATTAAACTCGTTGACGAAAAGGGATAAAATGCTCGGCAAAGCCTCGCATTTTATCCATTTTCCTCAACTCGTTTAATAAATTCAATAATACATGAACACTCATGTAAGATCCTCTATATGTCACACGGGTGTGCAGTCGTGCTTGCAAATTGCAAAGGTACGGGATTCACAGAAGACCGAAACTTTTGCATACAGTAAATCTCTGCTAATAAGACCACCTAAAGTCTTGAGACTAAAGGTTATGCAGTATAAAAGTCTAACTTTTCTAGAACTAAGACTGACTTGTCAGGTGAGACATGTATCTTAGCGGATTTGGTTGCCACGTTTTGTTATATTTTAAATATTGCAAGTCTCGCTACTCTCCTTCCTGATGCCCGGGACTTCTGTGGAGCGTGGGCCATGTTTGCTGATGATGGCTCGGTGGGGGACGCCTATCTGGATCGGGCGTCTCTTGCCTGATGCCTCCAGCTGACATGTCTCATGAGCTACGTCGGTCGGTGTGTGCTCGGAGGGGGATGTGCTGTGTTTGCCGGGTCTTGTCCATCATCCGTTTCGGTTTCAAAACTTTGGGGTTTAGACACACTGATGAAGAGGCCTCTGTGTCACTAAATTTGGTATAGTTACACCTTAATTTGAAAGCATATCTAGAAGGTTTCAGGTCCATTTCGTTTGTGTTTTCTACATCCAGTGTGCTCTGGTGGGAGACCACCCTTGGGACTGTACAAACGTGGTCTTAAATAACCCTTTTGAACAGTCCTAAAGGTGGTCTTAATATAGAAATTTTACTATATTTCCAAGTTGATTTTTTAATACCCAAAGGACTTTTAATATAGAATTTTCTATTAAAGATAATCTGGTATTGTCTTTCTGTTGTAAAGTTTTCAAGATTTCATGACATGCAGCCTGGAGCAAAGACATTTTATAGATCAGCAACCGACAGGAAAACTATCACTAATGAAGCGTACAAATCAGCCAATCAAATTATGGCTGATTAATTGACTGCAAGTTTTCTATCGAATTACTGAAGACAAAAAGCTGAGAAAATGGTGAGAATCAGAGGAACTTTTAATGTTATTTCTGAGAATCAGTGCCTATCCTAGGCGATTACTTTGCTTTAGTGCACGCCGTGCACAAAATGAGACATACTAAACGCCTGTATCATTATCCCATTCAGTACTGGTTGGCAAACAGTGGAGGCCCAGATCAGACGCCATAGAACCCGGCGTCTGATCAGGGCCTACAATGTTTGCAAAAAGTTCAGCCAATTTCCAAATCAATTTTGAAGAAAACACAACCACACCCCTACATTTTGAAATGGGCATGGGCTATATATAAGGTGGAATAATCCATTTGGTACAAAAAGGGTTAACAAAGACACAACTATGAGAGAGATAATACTACAGCAAAATCTCTTTAAAACACTATTCACGGGGCCCAAAGCAGAAATCGTGTTATATCCACATAAATTGTGTAGATTATATAGAAAAATAACCATTTATATATATAATCTACACATTTTTGGGATCCATCTTGAAACCGTGTTATATCCAAACCCGTGTAATAACGAATGAGTGAGTGTACATGTTTTACGTCTCACCAACAACTAATGTCATACGGAGACGGGACCTCGGTTTAAAGACTCATCCGAAAATCTGAAGAAGCCCGGGATCGATCCTGCGACCCCTGGTTTACAAGGCGAGTAACATAACCACTACACCACGGAGGCTTCTACAACATCTTTAAAACACTATTCATTGGGTCCACAGCAGAAACCGTGTCAGTTAAACAATCGTGATAAAGCCAATTAAAAATGTGTAGATTATATAGAAAAATGACCATTTATGGTCATTTTCCAATATAATCTACACATTTTTGGAGCCTGCCTCGGTAGCTCAGTTGGATGCGCGTCTGAACTGTGATCAGGAGGATGCGGGTTCGGTACCTGCCGGGGTCGGCAACATTCTTTCGTGCCATGGAGATTGATCATGAAATCTTTTCTACGGTCATTTTCTCCCTCCCGCTGATTCAAGAAGGGCAGTTGTCAGTTTCTGGCGAAAGAATGTGCACTGTACTGTAAAAACCGCTAACGTATAAGTGTGGATAGGTAATATGACCAGCTCAAAATGACCTAAATAGTGTTGACTGGGCCGTTAAACTCCAAAATCAAACCGTGACAAATACACATTTTGGGATCCGCGTTATATCACAAACCGTGTTATAATGAACCATGTTATAATGAGGCTGTGGTATATCTGCCATAGCTGTGAAAGAGACATAAAAATCAAGCCACATCAAACACTTTTGAGAATGCGCCCTCAGCGGAGACAAAATCGTCCTGCTCATCATGTTAACACGTCTATGCAATGAAACCCCTGGTAAACCCCACTTTACTTTGGGAAAAGTGGGGTTTGCATGGGTGGTATCATTTTCCTTATTCTTGCAAAAAACAGATTGCGGGTCACTTGTTTCAACTCCCTCAATGAAGCGGTTCTAACAAGCATCCACAATCTATATTTGGAAAAGAAATAAGGAAAACACCCAAACATTTCAGTTGTTCATTCTTCAAAGGCGCCATTATATTAGTAATACGGTGTGTGTGTGTGGGGTGTGTGTGTGTGTGTGGGAGGGGGGGGGGTAGTCCGAGGCCTAATGTGTAAGAGCGCTGACTCTTAATCATCTCACCGCTGTGTTTCGCGCCCCGCTCGGGCCACGAGTGAGACGCCAAGTTCTACAACGGAAGGTCAGGTGTTTTTCTCCGGGTACTCCGCTTTTCGTCGACTTCTTATTAACGATCTGCTCGAAATCAGTGAAATAATATTGAAAGGTCGTAAAACCAAAATAAATTGGCGGGTGATACCGTGATGTTGTTACATGCTCGATCACAAGAAACACTGGACCTTTGGGTCAACAGTCACCTTAATGGCGTGCAACGAAGACTCTGATCAGACTTATCAGAACCTTAGATGGGCGTACACGCCCGAAGACCCTTATTCGCCTGGCGCGACCCACAGTCAAATAATAATAATAATAATAATAATAATACATAGCAACAGATAAGGTGGGTATTTTGTGATAATTAAAGGATAGTTTTCCTTATTTCTCCATATAAACCTATGTGAAGGGTACTCGCAGAGGCGGTTGTTTTGTTGTGAATACCCTAAACGTAGGTTTTTAGCGAGAATTGACAAAAACTATTCTTCAGTTATCATAAAATACCGTATCTGTTGCTATGATGATGATGATGATAATGATAATGTCTTTATTTAAAGAGGATTACATATTTAGTAATACATACTTATCTGACACATCGTCCTCATCTGAACAAATAAAAATGTATGTTCTGCGCAAAGTAAGAATATAAGTTGGATTTTAATAAATTAAAATAGTCCAGCAATGATTGAATATACACAGGAATTAAAATGCAATGTGCAGGATAGTGTAATTTAAAATGTGCTTAAAACTGCAAGTGAAGTATACATGTAAAGTGTTATACTAAAATGTAGGAGAGTAGAAAAAAAAATGATTTACAGATCAATATGTCATATGGGCTGGTCAGCATGACAAAATAATAATGTTGTTTTTGTTGAAATTCTGGAAATAAAGAAAAGAAAAGGAGAAGCGGTTAGTAATATTCATTTTTCCAAACTCGAACAAAAAGCTTGAGAATGTGAAAAGAGCCTTGCAATCGCGCAGTCTGATCAAAGAATAGCGAACACGAAGGTTGTACAGATTATACACGATTTTTCAGTCGGTGAATTCACGAATCATCGCTCGATGATCCTTCTCATCCACCATCTATTGAGTGTCTTTTTTTAGAAGCATAATAGCTGTCGCTATTGGTATTTGCCTCAGAATTACTGAAATCCTCCGCTCAAAATGTAGTTCCTGCCTAATTAAAGATTGAAGGTCATGAATCCATTGATATATACTATCAACACAGCCGTGTTATGTCTGCTGAAAGTAAAATCCTCTGCATTCTTTATTAATATGAGTGACCCGATAATCTGATTAAATGTGGCAGCTCATAATTGCTTTATAAACATGTAATCCAGCATCATCTCATTTTAAGACCCATAAGGTCAACAAGCCTATGCAATTAAAATCACGTGAACAAGTCAGTGAAATGAACACCCCCTAAGCCCCACTTTATATGGAGAAACTGGGGTTTACGGGGGTATACATTATTTTCTTATTTCTGCTCCAAAACATAGGTTGTGGGTACTTGTCAGAACGGCCTCAATGAGGCGGTTCTAACGAGCACCCAAAACCTATGTTTGCGGTATAAATCAGAAAAAATATCACGGATTTTCATCAGAAAAGTAGCCATTTTGGAGATCTGAAAAAATGCACTACTTCGCATGGGTGTCGTAATGACACCCCCATATACCCACCTTTTTTCAGAGAAAAATAGGTTGTGCAGGGCATACTTTATTCTTCTTATTTCTCTCCTAAAACAAGGATTGTTGGTACTCGTTAGAACCTCTTCATTGAAGAAGTTCTAATGAGCACCTACAATCGATGTTTCAGGCAGATATAAAACATCACCAGGAAAACCTCAGTGTTTTAGCTGTAAAGGAATGCGTCTACTATGTACATGTTAGAAGCAGAAACCTGCAACTGTTTTGTCATAGAGTCATCTTAGACGAAAATCAGATAATAATTTCAAATGTTATATGTTAAGTGCTATAGTGGTGTTTCTTCACATTCAAATGTTGGACACTGGCAAATAGTGTAGATCCAGATCAGATACCCTGTAATTCACCGACTTTGAGGCTTCTCAAGCCTTTGATTTTTGCTTATGTTTTTTTTACTCAGAAAATATCATTGTGTCCGTGGCCTTATGGGTAAATCGCTGACTATTAATCATTAGATCTCTCACCGCTGTGGATTCCAGGCTCGCTCGGGTAACATGTGAGACGCCAAGTTCTGCAACGGAAAGATAGGTCTTTTTTTCTCCGGGTACACCGGTTTTCGTTCAACTCTGGTTAACGATAGGCTCGGAGTAAGTGAAATAATCTCGAAATAGCCGTAAAACCAAATCCAACGCAGGAAGAAACACATTCAACGAGTATTGGCATTGTATGACAATTTCGAATCGTTTTTGTCAATAAGGTGACCCGGTGCAATGTCTGAAATTCCGCTCACGGAGAAAAATTTATCCAGACAGTTCTTATCTTTATGATGGGGAATATCATTGGAAACTGTAGTTTCTCCATCTGCATTCACTATATCGCAAACCGAACTTACCCATTAACCCCTAAGACGCCGAGAATAACTACATCTGGATATGTCGTCTGCAGTAGTTTTTGCAAATGTTTAATTTTTTTTTGCTTACAGGCAAACAGAGTGGACCCAAATCAGACTGCTCCTAGAGGAGCAGTACCCATTAACCCTTTAGACGTCGAGAAAAACTACATCTGAATATGCCGTCTGCTTATGTCGTCTGCTGAAGTTTTTGTAAATTTAAAAAAAAAATTGCTTACAGGCAAACAGAGTGGACCCAAATCAGACTGCTCCGATGAGCAGTCTGATTTGGGTCCCACTGTTTGCGAAAAAAAAAATCTTTTAAAGTAACCAGCAGACGACAAAGTAAACGACAATTGTCGTGATTGTTTTTTTATGGGTTAAGGTAGAATTTGCAACCAAGTAATTCGAATTGAACCTCCCAGAAGGCAAAGAGGGTCCGGTGCCGCCATTGATTGGCGCATGCTCATGCACGGATTGGCCACTGTTTTCTGGCGTCTTGTCGGGTGATTCTCTCAGTCATTTAGGGGATAACTGTATTCAAAATTGTAATTTGGGGAGGTAAATCGGTGGTTTTACGGTCGGAAATTTCGTTTTACGGCGACGCGTTAGCGGAGCCGTAAAACGGAATTTGCGACCGTAAAACCACCGATTTACCTCCCCAAATGACAATTTTCAACACAGTTATCCCCATTCTAATGCACTTATTCGGTTGTTTTGTTAAAAATTGTACTATTTTGCACAAAGCGGCAGGCGTTGTGAGCTGCGTAAAACCAAATGTCAGCCAATGAAAAACGACGTTACGTTGTGACGTCGGATTTCCGACAGTATATCGTGGAATATACTGTCGCAAATTTTTAACGTTATCCAATCAGACGTCGCGTTACATACGTAAGTGCATTAGAATTGACTTTTCTTGCATAAGAGCACAGACTTGGGAGAGACTGCGTTTGTGCAGATGTACAGTCTCGCCTGAGTTTTCGCTGTTCGCAAAGCATAAGGAACTATTTGTAACAACGAGGCCTTCGCGTAACAATTGTCTAAGGCTTTTTCTTTGATAACTTCCGCGTACATAAGATCATTGAACTGTTTCGAATGTAAGACAAACATGCGGTTTGGGTCGAATATTTATCAATCGATCCAAAGTTACTATACTCTAGAAGTTTACCGCCTGCTTTTGCCAGGTTGCGCAGATAAGCACTTGCGTACACATTACGAACGTAAAAAAATAGACGACGACGACGAGAAGCTGAAGAAGAAGAAAAAAAGAAGGAAGAACAAGAAGAAATAGCAAAATCGGTATGTGTCTAGGATATACACGAGACACTTCATAAGGACGGGCCTCCGTGGCCTAGTGGATAAGAGCGCTGACTCTTAGTCATTAGGTCTCTCGGCGCCGTAGGTTCGAGCCTCGCTCGGGCCACGTGTGAGACGCCAAGTTCTGCAACGGAAGGCCAGGTGGTTTTTCTCCGGGTACTCCGGTTTTCGCCCACCTCTGATTAACGATCGGCTCGATATGAGTGAAATAATCTTGAAAGGGCCGTAAACCCCCCCCCCCCCAAAAAAAACCACTTCATAAGCAGGTCACATGTTTAACCCATATTTGAAAATGAAATATACCACCTAATGAGTTTGGAGTGGTCCCTTTCCAATTATAGGGGTGTCAGGTTTGTTTTCTTTGTTGTAAGTTTTGCCGTTCCAAGGCGGTGCCTTTGATGTCATTTATTATTACATGTATCATTGCCTTCGTTGCATGCATGTACTGATATTATTTTTTGCTTTGGTTTTGTGAGCAAGAAACTGTCCTTATTGACTACGCCCATGGGTGTAGACATTATAAACTTAGGGTTAAACACGAAAGTACAGTCATAAGTTGCCCATAATGCAGGTTGACCTTTATATTTGTCATGCAACAACAAGTATCAGCTTTCACAAAAAGAAAAAAAAGAGGCCGATGACATGTATATTTCACAAAGAGAGAAAAAGTGGTTCACGGGCAGAGCTCTGACACAGAATCACTATCACATCTGTACAAACTCATATTTGCTGTCATATTGATACAGGGTAATACAAAATATACACCTACAAACTCTCGCCCACGATTGACCAGTGTCTATCCTATAAGCTCCCCAGGAGACTTTGGCTATGGTGAGCTAAAAAATAAACTTGCATCGCCGTTACAAGCCCATATTTGCTGTCATATTTGTACAGGCTAATACAAAATATACATCTACAAACTCTCGACCACGATGGACCACTGTCATTCCTTTAAGCTCCCCAGGAGACTTTGGCTCTGGTGAGCTTAAAAAAAAAACTTGCTTTGCCGTAAGAAACATTTTTATTGAGAACCATATCAATATGTTAAGCATGTAAATTATTTTTTGTATCGTCATGACATTTGGACTTGAATAAGCGCTTAGACAGGGCGGTTTCAATCAACAGGTCGTGAACTTAACACGTCGCACTGGTTTGATGAGGTCCACAAGTACCAGGCAAGGATGGAAACGCACACGGTCTAGTAGTATCACTCAGTGCCAGACTGGCAAAAGACAGTCAATTGTATAAAACATATTTCTAGGATATAATTCTAGACATTCAAGGTTAATACATAAGAACGTCGATGGCTCGAACACCAATGGCTCGTTTACCATGGATGTGTCGAACCCATTCTTGAGCCCCTAGCGAAATCCTCCACATAAGAAATAGTGGAGGATAATTAAGAAGATTTTAGTCTTTTATCTTGCAAATGTATGCTGTGTGTACTCATTAGAATCGCCTCGATGAGGCGATTCTAATGAGTACAAACAGCATAAATGTTCATTATAGAACACCGAAAAGATGACTAAAAGTATCTCGTTATGCCTCCTAGCAGAAACCCTCAGTGGCTCGAACTCCCCCTGTCTCGAACAGATTTTCGAGGTCCCAAAGGTGTTCGAGCTATTGAAGTTCGACTGTATGTGCTAAGCGTAGTTGATAACTGATAAGTTTCCTTATTTCGCCCTACAACCTATGCTGTGGGTATTCATAAGAACCCATTTAGCGAGGCGGTTCCATTAAATGAATACCCACAACATATGTTTTTATAGAGAATTGACAAAAATTACCCCATCACTTGAACAAGTCTGTGAAATGAACATCCCCCTAAACCCAAGTTTATATAGAGAAAACGGGGGTTTACAGGGGTATACATTATTTTTCTTATTTCTGCTCCAATACATATGTTGTTGGTACTCGTTAGAACCGCCTCAATGAGGCGGTTCTAACGAACACCAACAAACTATGTTTGCAGTAAAACTGAGAGAAGTATCACGGATTTCCATCAGAAAAGTAGCCATTTTGGAGATGCGAAAAGATGCACCATGTCGCACGGGTGTGTTATGGTAAGTGTTTTGTTTGATTTGATGTTTAACGTCCCCGTCAACACTGCATAGATCATTTTGGAGACGTTGCTCCCAATTTTGTGGGACTTTTACCCGACATTGAAATGAAATGACATCTCAAGCCTCGTCACCCAATGAAACCAAACGGGTTTATGAGCATGGATGGGCCGACTCGCACCGCTTTACCTGGGCAGGCTTAGATCCTCTAAGCGGTTAACCAGTACTCGTGTGTCGTGTGCGGGTTGGTTTCAGCTCTGCGTGGAAGCATCATGCAGCCCATCTATTTTTTCAAGCCCCGATGGGCGGGGGCCTATAACACTTCAGTTATCATCTCTGTTTCTATATGGGCCCCGTCAAGCGATTTTGGTACTTATCGCCTATGCGAGCAGCGAAGGTTCATGCGAGCCTGCGCATCCGCGCAGTCTCGCCAGAACCTTCGCTGCTCGCTCATAGAAGCAATGAATCAAGAGGAACCTTCAGACAGAAAGCCATTTCCCTGGCCCCTCTGAACGGCTGGGCATGCGCAGTTAAAATTTGTCATGACGGAATGCTCGAAGACCCAAATTCACTTGGCGGGGCACATATGATTGCCTTCACTTCTATTTTGTAAAAGTATACGTGTCCGAATGTTCCCTGTCGTGACTATGAGATTATTGTTACACGCAGTTTGAAACCATACAAATTTTGTTTACCACATCTCACTGAAGTCCAATATGATTTTAGCATTTCCTTGAGAGCAATCTTACTCACTCATTGCAGCATATTGACAGAAATATTGGTTATAAATCGCATTTGCAAATATTCCCTATTCGGAAAACATTGGATTTTGCGGATCAAACAAGAAGTTCATATCTGGAATAGACTTTTGCTAATATAACTTGATTTGCGAAAAACTCTGATAAACTTGAGCTCAAAGTTTTACAGACATGTCACTAAATAACCCATTGTATGCGGGAAGCCCCTAAAGGGGTACATTGCCAAACAGTGCAGGCCCAGATCAGGACCTGCACTATTTGCTAACAGAATTTTCCGTCAAAAATAAAATAAAAACGAAAAAATAGGCCTGTCACCACTTATACGACAAATGGACTTGTCCAACATATAGCAATGGAAACGTCCACTAGCATACAATGGAATAATCTCGATATCATTTTAAATCATTAAGCACCTCGCAGGCCGTTCAGTCGAAACACCTTGTCAAAGCTGGGCTCCTGAGTGAGCACCAAAGCAAGTCTTAGTACAGGTCCAGAGATTGAATCTACTTTTAATACCAACCGGGCCCACAAAACATTCCTATGGATTGTTCATTACATGTCTAGAAATGTTCTTATGGTATTCCACCCCCTAAAGAACAGAGGATTCATTACAATAACACACCCGTGCGCTAAAGTGGAGTCTTTCTTATCTCAAGAACTAGTATTTTTTTCTTATTTCTAGACCAAATATAGATTGTTGGTGCTCATTAGAACCGCCTCGGTGATAGAGAATATCAGGTTCGCATCTTTTGATATCAAGTTTATCAGGCGAGGCTTCGAGAACGCTTGTAGAATCGCGAGGCTTGCGGAGCGATTCTACATGCGTTCTCGAAGCCGAGCCTGATAAACTTGATATCAAATGACACGAATCTGGTATTCTATTTATCAGTTTATCCCCTTATTCAACCATTAAATACGCAATTTACGATCAGTTATCAACTATCCACAATGCGTCTCAACATTCCGACGAGCAATAATCGGTCCATATAATTAGTATAGTCTTACCGGGCCATCATGTTTCCTATGGTATTTTTTTTTTCATTTAATTTTCCATTTCTTTCCAGTAATTATAACATTTCTGCCATTTTTCCGGTAGTCCGGTGCAATGTCACGTTGACGTGATAAAGCTCACCTGTCCTGAGATAGCATATCTTTATCAGGCCAATGTGTTACAATGCAATATATATAGAGGGTAACTGATAAAGACGGTTCTAACGAGTACCAACGATCTATGTTTTTGAGCAAAAATAATGTAAATTATATATACCCCTGTAAACCCCACTTTTCTCTATATACCGGTAAAATGGGGTTTAGAGGGGAGGTCAGTACACGGACTTGTTAACTCGATGAGTTACTGCCCTTGGTGTTGGTGAACTGCATCGGAGGAAGTTCAAGCCCTTTTGTCTATATTAACTTATTAGATATCCTATGACCCTTTTTATATGCGAAACCCCGAACGGACACTGACAAACAGTGCAGGCCAAGGTCAGACACCGCAGCTCAGTGGTGAAGCATACATCGTGTTAAAAAGTCTGTGTAATGGATACCCCAACTATACCCCACTAAATATAGATAAAACTGGGGTTTACAGGGGTATACATTATTTTTGTATTTCTGCTCTGATACATAGGTTGTGGGTACTCGTTAGAACCGCAATGAGGCGGTTCTAACGAGCAACCACAACCTATGTCATGAGTACAAATAACAAACACACCACAAATTTTTATCAGCAAAAAACGCCATTTTGGAGATGTGAAAAAATTCAGTGTCGTACGGATGTGTTATCGAAAAAAAAAAATAACCGCGAAAAGAAGCAAGTCGAGCTATGAAAAACAACGTTATGCCCTCCAGTTTGTTTTCTAAATTTAACATGTTGATGGTGGCTACGTTTTGCATAGGATGACGGAGTGTGGCCGTATATCTTTAATGCTGGTTCCGTACCCAATAAAGTTGTCCGAATGATCGATATGCTAAATTTCCATTGGAAGATAGATGTATCTGTGGGAGAATTTGTCTGGATAGTGATTTATGTTTAGCAACTGAAGAAATAAGGACACTTGCAGTGAACTGCTGACTGTAAGCCACGCCTCAAGAAAACTTGCTTTTGGGATTTGCCACAGACACAAATCCAAAGACAAGAGCCCAATTGTTCACACCTAACGACGTCTTTAGTTAACGTACATGTATCCTTATAAAACTTTGATAATTACATATGGTAATCCATACAAATATTTTTTCTGAAAATGTGTGAGTAGCTTTTGCATTTCTTTCATTTAAGCGTAGACCGCTATTGACATGGGAGACAAAAATACTTTTGCAGGAGTTGCCTCCCCTGAATGCGTTCCAATTCCCCTTAAAGGTCGTCGCATTAAAAAGGCAACCTCTCATGGTGCTAAGCATGGCAGTCACGAATGAAAATTTCGGCTATTTTTGCTTCCAATGTTAAAGGAAGAAGAAAACGATTTCTTTCTTTCTTTCTTTCTTTCTTTCTTTCTTTCTTTCTTTCTTTCTTTCTTTCTTTCTTTCTGGTTTCAACCTCTCTTTGTTTCAACTTTTTATGCTCTCATCACGAAAACACACCTATATTATTTTGATCCCCTTGAACCCCACTTTTAAATGGTAAAACTCAGGTTAACAGAGGTACACCTTTTTTTTTTCTTTTTTTTTTCTGCTCTAAAATATAGATTGTTGGTACTCGTTAGAACCGCCTCGATGAGGCGGTTCTAACGCGTACCAACAATCTATATTTTGAGCAGAAATTAGAAAAAAAAATCACAATTCTTCATCTTAAAATTTTCATTTTTTCGGCGATAAATATTACAATGTATCTGTCTGTATGGGCGTGTTTTCGTAATGTGGATATAAAAGGATATAAATGCATGTGTTTCAGTCGATAACTTTAGCGGGATTTCTTCTATTAAACAAGTGAGATTTTGAAGGAAACAACAGCATTGTTGCCGATTCTCAGCCTATTAGAATCGAAATAGATCAGCTCTAGATTGTGATTTGTTCAGTAATAAATCACAGTTTGTCAGTCACTTGTAAGTAGACAAATCACGCGCGTTACGCGCTACGTGATTTGATCTACTTAACAACTGACCTCCAAACTGTGATTTATTACTCAACAAATCACAGTTAGACTGATCTATTTCTTAAATAAAATTCCTTTTTCTTATTCTTCGTTTAGTTTGTCGGAAACATCAGAGAATCAGAAATCAGCATCGATCGTGTTTAACGACTCTCTAAAGTTACAAGAAGTGTACTTGACAACTACAAAATTATTGCCAAGACAATCATGAATCGAACGTTGTTATAGCTCCGAAATGACAACATGTAATGGCTTTCTGAACGAACTGGTAAACGTAACAAGCTTTTTCATGACCACTTTATCTATAGCTATACACGAAAGGTTTCAGCGGTCGTCAGCGATTCAGATCACGTTTACAAATCCCTGTTATATGCGTCCAGGAAAAATAAATGCATAAATGAATATAATTAAATTCAATAGGGGTCGACTTCTAAAGAAAAGAATTTGCTCCTAAGGAGCAAATTCTTTCCTTTAAGAGTAGACCCCTTTTTGAGTGGGACAGCGAACAGGAAGTTCCGAAAGTTGCCCCCCTTTAAAAAATGGCGAAAAAAAAAAACAGGTGTTCCCATTACCCTTAAGGGTTAAAGGATATATACTTCTTATCTGCGTTGTGGCTTCTTGATAGACCTACAACTTAGGCTTAGCTACAGCTGTGGCATTTTCATAAGATATATTTTCCGTTTCAGACTGACAGTCAGCTACACCCACATTTCCACCGGGTTTGCCAGTCATTTCCCAAAAGACGTGATCTGTGGCAACATCTCGCTTTAACTTTTCATACACATTTGCACTGTCGAAAGAAGCCTCAACTGATGTCTTCTCCGCGGCTCTATTTTCAACGTGCCCGTATTGATGTTCATTCGATACGCTGGCTATCTGTAAGGATTGGTACAACTGACCAGCAGAAGCTACATGCACGTTAGCCGTACCAATAGCTGACACTTCACCGTAAGGGTGGTCGGCGGAAGTAGTTCCTCTATTTAATGCTTCGTACGCATTGCCTTCCTCTTGACCATCATTTGGTAACACTCTTTGTTGAACTTCAGAATTCACGGTGGATGCGTTGCTACTGAAATTTTCGTAAGTTTGTGTTCTTGTTTTACTCCTGTTCGAATTGCAACACAATTTTATGATCTTCTTTCTATTTATAATGATGACAACAACTGTCATTCCGACGACGACAAGCCCTGTAAACGTATAGAAGACAGGATCAAGAATTTCCTTGAGAGTTGGTCCGTCGTCGGCATCCGTCGGAATGAAACACACCAGCGCCAGCAAACACACTATCACCTTTTGTTTTATTTGCAGGTTCATTTTCGATGTAGCTCTCCAAACTCACCACAAAACGAATGCATAACGTTGATATGCTCTGTGAGTTTAAATCATACAGGCCCAAGGTCCCTGTAAGGGTTATTGGCAAGAAGTGTAGGCCTGCCCAGATCAGACACCACAGAACTCGGCGTCTGATTTGGAGCCACACTGTCTGTTAAAAGTACGAGAATATTCCAGCTTTTAAACGCTTGCTAGAAATAACGTTAACCAGACATACCTTAAAATGGAAATGTGGCTGCCCCAAAGTATAAGGTGAAAGCGGCTATGTGGCACATATGGGCTAAATCCAGATCAAGGAAGTGATAATACGGTTGACAAAATGTGTAACAGTATTCAGTCTTCCTCTTTCCAGTTTGCTACTCCTTTCAATCTTATTCACTAAAGATTTCATGTCACGAGAAATACTATACACGTACAAGCGTTTTGAGTTGATTGTTTATAGCCTTAACGTAATGAAGAAAAGCTTATAGTAAATCATTGACTCGGGGTATGCGCTGGGTCATTGGCAAACAAATTAGAACCCGGTCGGACGTCTAAACTGTGGTATCTAATCAGGATCTAAACTGTTTGCTTAAAGTACGGAAATTTTAATGGTTAACTGAACGAACCAGTAAACTGACCGGCTCAAAATGACCTAAAATAGTGTTGACTGGGCCGTTCATTCCAATACAAACAAACAAAACAGTCCAGTTCCGTCCGTTCAGGACCACTTTTCCAAACCCAACAGTGCTGTCAGGGCTTTGATAATACTTTGAAAATCAAGGTCCTGCAAGTACTGGACAGTGTGTTTTAACCCTTTTCGTACCAAATGGAATCTTCCTCCTTTTTAAATTCAGGAATCCTTTCGAAATTTAGGGCAGTCAGTTTGTGTTGCCTTCAATATCTATTTGGAAACTGGCTGTACGTTTTGCAAACAGTGTAGATCCTGATCAGACGCCACAGAATGCGGCGTCTGACCTGGGCCGACACTGTTTGCCAACTAACCGTTTCGCGGTTTCCGGTACAAAAAGGGTTAATATTGGATTGGTAAAGCTTTTTTCTTGCACACCAGACAAGGAAATCCGTGATTTTACCCTGGGATAGAAATTTATGTTCTGACCCTGGTGTTCCGACCCCAAATCGAATATAATCGCGTGTTTGATAAATGCACTGGTTGATTACGGCCTCGTATGCGCCTTCGTTAAGGTTGACGTCACAACACGTTACGTGACGTCACTAAACATTCCTGCAGTGTCAACACAATATGGCGGACGTTGGTAACCGAAGTGACTACAGCATTAAAAATCCGAGCTAAGAAATGGTAAGTATGCAAGAAAAAGAATCCAATATGGGTGTGAGGGGTGGATTTTTCCATCCACCCCTCACACCCATATAAGATTCTTATAATATGCTAATGGCCCAAAAATCAGAAGAAATAAACAACATTCAAGTATAGCTTTTACAAAAAACCAGGGGCCAGTTGTTCAAAACTAACGACGTCGTTAGTTAACGTATCGTTAAAACTTTGATCGTTAAATATGGCAAATATGCTGTAATTTTTGCTCAAAAAATGTGAGCAGCTTTTGCGGATGCATTTATCAGCAAAAATACCAAAATTTTCGATATTTTACTTGCTAGAAGAGTTAACAATATGACCACTAACGAGTTCGTTAAGCTAACGATGCTTTGAACAACTGGCCCCATGCCTACGCTAAGCACATATTAATTGAGATGTCTAAAATTATATCCTAGAAATATGTTATATACGATTTACTGTTTTTGACAAAATTTTAATTGCCTATCTGGCACTTAGTGATACTGCTAGACCGTGTGCGTTTCAATCCTCATCAAACCAGTGCGACGTGTTAAGTTCGCGACCAGTTCATTCAAACCGTCCTGTCTAAGCACATATACAAGTTCAAACGTCAAGACGATACGGAAAATAATTTACATGCTTAACATATTGATATCGTTCTGAATAAAAAATGTTGCTAACGGCGAAGCAATTTTTTTTAGCTCACCAGAGCCGAGGGCTCCTGGGGAGCTTATGAATAGACAGTGGTTAATCGTGGTCGAGAGTTTGTAGATGTATATGTTGTATTAGTCTGTACATATATGACAGCAAATATGCGCTTGTAATTCTGTGCCAGAGCTCTGCCCGCGGGCCTCTTTTTTGTGTGAAAGCTTATAGGTTATAGGCCTCTTTTGCTTGTACGAATGTGATAGCAATTATGTACCAGGACTCTGACCGTAGGCCTCTTGTTTCATTTTTGTGAAAAAGAATGTTATGGGCCTCTTTTTTTCTTTTGCGAAAGCTTATACTTGTTATTGCATTAAAATATAAAGGTCAACCTGCATCATGGGAAACTAATGGCAGTACTTCCGTGTAAATCCCTAATTCTACAGTGACTACGCCCATGGGTGTAGACAATCATTGGACACACTGGTGATCAACACTGTTAGCTCAATATACTGGAATTTAAGGGTTCTATGAAACAGTTAAGTTCAGGACCATTTTTCCAGCCTACACGCAGGTATAATCTAACTACCGGTACTGCAAGTACTTTGATTGCACTTGTTGTCTATACGCTGCATTCATTGTCTGGCGTGAATGAAAGAGCAGTGTGATTGGGTTACACTGATACAGAATGAACACACACATAAAGAGTAAGACAATATATCATCTTAGTAGTCTGTGGACAGTAAATCTTCATTTGTGTGTCTGAAATCTTCCTAACAATACATCGTACAATCACATAACAGCATCGATCTAGCTCTTATCAGCCAAACAGCAATACCTTTATAGAAAGATATGTGCGACAAGAAAATACTCAGATCAGCCTGCGCGCATGCGCAGGCTGATCTTAGTATTTGCTTGTCGTTCATTGGATAGCTCGGAATCGACTGAAAGCTCATGCGAACACTGAAGACTCTGATCAGTCTCCGTGTATGCACATGCTTATCGCTATTGTCTTATTGCAGGGCTTTCCTATGGTCCAAATCAAGTGACTTTATGAGTGCTTGACAGGCATGGAGAACTACTGCCAATGTAATCATGGAAGGATTCGATGTTGTTACTTTAAGATTACAACATATAATGAGTCTCTGAATTGCCTCAACTAATAAGACTTTATTTAGTTAGTAAGACCCATTATGTAGCAAAGTGGACATTCCTTTTGACAAAGAGTGTAACGACTGCATTGGTGTAGATATATGCAATACTGTTGTTGCCATCTACTATTCAAATACAGTAGAATTCCTATATTAAGACCACCTTTGGGACGGTTCAAAAGTGGTCTTAAAGACCACTTTTGAACAGTCCCAAAGGTGGTCCCTGACCAGATGACACTGTGGGCAGAAAACACAAAGAAAGATTAAGTGCACCCTTAAAAATAAGTATTTTAAAGCAGAATTAATCTTAATTTTAGGTGGTCTTATTGGCAAACACCGTTTTGTACCATTTTACCTTTGCGTTTATGTAGTTAAATACTATACTTTGTTTTATATTCACCATTTAGACCTCTCAGACACCAGTTGCATTCTGTTTGTTTCTGTACCATTTAGGACATTCCTTTACATTTGAGTTGGTGGAGAGGGAATTATGTTAAGAATTGATTCGTCGGAGTTTATACATCCATAAAATCCACAAAAAAGATAAATCGTTCCCCATAATTCCAACTTTGTCATGGAAATGTTTAAAAAATGTCACCAAAATGGTGAATTTTAAGAATTCTTTCGAAAGCGTAAGACTGAAATTACCGACGGCCACGGCGGAATGATTATTCAATTAGAAGCTGCCATCTTTGAAATAAACTCAAGCGAAAAAAAAAAAGTCATTAAATTCAGTTTATTTGTCTTCAAAAAATTACGTTTTCAATAGTTCCCCATCTTTTAATCGAACGCTGTTGACGTCGCTTGATATAAATTGGCGTAACGCGCGGGTTCTAAACGTACTCGTTGACGTCACGTTATATTATTACATGTCCAAGAGTAAAATATTTCTGAGATTCTTGCTTAAGTATAAAACTTTTACTTCACGCAATCAAATCGCCCGAAAAGTACATAATGATGGAGAATTGGGATTATATCAGTAATGTTTATTTTCAATAAAAATGTCGAGCCCGATAGAATTAAGCATAAACCATTAATAACATTGGGGCCAGTTTCTTTAATTCTTTTTTTTTTCTTCTAAACTTACTTAAAGGTACTGAGAAAATGTTCAGTTGGTGATTTTTTTTTGCGCTCTACAGACACTTTCGATTACTTGTAACAGCTTACCAGTAGACGCTTCGCTGCTAGACACTAGACCAAGGATCTTGTTTGCGTATTCAATTATGCATACTGTCTAGGTGTCAAGATTTCTTCTTCAATAAAATCACTGGAAAACGCTCTAGTTTCCAAGTTAACGTTTCATTTATTTAGAAACAAATGTAAGCGATTAACACGAAAGTGAATGCAGTCGTTTATCAATGGAGTGATCAATACAAAAGTAGACAGAGACCACTGAGAAATATGGCTGGTCACGACAAAACCTACAAAAAGACATATGCGGTCAGTAAAGGCTCAGATCAGACTGCGCATTAGCGCAGTCTGATCTGAGTCTTCACTGTTCGCTCAAGCGTTCCATGGCTTTCTGAAGCTAGATAATCTTACACTCTGGGATGACTTCGTGGATGCAGAGGATGGCTAGATGCCGGCGGCCACGGTAGCTCAGTCGGATGCGCGTCTGACTGGTGATTAGGAGGACGGGGGTTCGATTCCTGCCGGGGTCGGCAACATTCTTTCGTGTAGATTGATTATGAAATATTTTCTACGGTCATTCTCTCCCTTCTGCCGATTCAAGAAGGGCATTTGTCAGTTTCCGGTGGAAGAATGTGCACTGTAGTTGTTAACCGCTTACGTATAAGCCTGCCCAGGAAAAGTGTGGATAGGTAAATTGACCGGCTCAAAAATGACCTGAAGTAATGTTGACTGTGTCGTTAAACTCCAAAACAAACAAAACTGTTCTGGTTGAACGTTTGCCATTGTATAATACCCATTTCTGGTACCCCCCCCCCCCCCATCGGGGCTTGGAGAAATAGATTGGGCTGCATGATGCTCCAACTTAGAGCTGACATCGACCGCACATGCGTACTGGTAAACCGCTTAGAAGGTCCAAGCTTGAGCAGGCAAAGTGTTGCGTGTCAGACCGTTCATGCATATGCGCGCCGCCCGCGCCCATCGTGGCTTAGAGAAATAGGCTGGGCTAGATGATGCTTCAACGCAGAGCCGAAATCGACCGCACAGGAGTACTGGTAAACCGCTTAGAAGGTTTAAGCCTGCCCAGGCAAAGTGGTGCGAGACGGACCGTCCATGCTATTATTCATTGGGTGGCAGGGACTGAGATAACAGTCATCTCAAAGTCGGGTAAGGTTTCCACAAAATAGGAAGCAACGTCTCCAAAATGACCTAAATAGTTTTGACGAGGACGTTAAACCTCAAATCAAACAAATCCTCCATGCATATTAACCTTACTGGTTTCATTGAAATGCCATTTCATCTCAATGTTGGATAAAACACCCACAAAATCTGAAGCAACGTTTCCTAAATGACCTAAATGGTGCTGACGGAGCCGTTAAACCTCAGATCAAACAAACAATTCCCATTTCTCCTGCAACGGCTCAAAATGCCATAAACTGTATATGGTAACAGGTGTTTGCAAACATTTTTTTTTTTTTTTGCTGAGCAACGTCGCCAGAAAACCTGCCGTTTTTTTTACCAGATAAGGCACAAACCGGTCCGCATTATGTTAACACATCCGTGTAATGAACTTCCCTCTAAACCCCACTTAATATAGATGAAACTGGAGTTTACAGGGGTAAACATTATTTTTCTTATTTATACTCCAAGACATAGGTTGTGGGTACTCGTTAGAACCGCCTCAATGAGGCGGTTCTAACGAGCTCCCACGACCTATATTTGAAGTATATATAAAAAAGATATCACCAATTTTCATCAAAAAAGTAACAGTTTTGGAGATATGAAAGAATGCATTGTTTCGCACGGGTGTATTATTGTAATGTTCTCAGCCACACAGACTACGACAATCTTGAACGTTTAGAGAAACAAACTAGGGGCAGAACACAACGTCGCTGATTAGACTGTAGGTCTGCATCTTTGTTGCACAACGCGGATTAGCGTTCGTAATTGCGCACGTACAAAATGCATTCGACAGTGTCTTTATATCTGCTTGCTAAACATGGACGTGCAACATATCAACGTCAGCGTCATTCATTTGTGATGTTTGCACACGTGGACATCTTCCGTGTGTGTCTGATATAACTAAAGTCCCAAACATCGCAATATTAAACATGAATTTTGACTTTTTATATCGAGTTTACCATGCAGTCTCGACAAGAAAAGCGGAAGGGCTCGGATAGGCCTCGCCCAGCTCGGACAAGCCTCACCATTCCTGCGTTATCAATATCTGATGTTATAAGTCAATTACTCTTTTTTAAAGTAACGTTTGTAAGAGATGTATGACCAGTTTTCAGAAACAAGATGACCATGATGGTCCTTTATCGCTCACCTAAGCAGAGATTTGCATGTGCGTCCAGGGGTGGGGCAATTATTGGCACCAGGTCTAAATTTTGAATAATTTTAGTAGAGGTCCACTAAATTTGGCTTAATACCAAATATCAAAGGCCTGGGCCTTCTGGTTTCAGACAAGATGATTTTTTAAGATTTTTCCTCTGAAGTCTACGCAAAAAAGTGGCCCAGGGGCAGGGTCATTTATTGCCCCAAGGCTATAATCTGAACAATCTTGGTAGAGGTCCACTAGATGAAGCTACATACCAAATATCAAAGACCTGGGCTTTCTGGTTTCAGACAAGAAGATTTTTTAAAGTTTTTTCCTTTTAAGGCTATGTGAAAAAATAGGCCCAGGGGCGGGGCCGTTTTTAGCCGCAGGGTGATGATTTTAACAGTCTTGGTAGAGATCCTTTGGACGAAGCTACATACCAAATATCAATGGCCTGGGCCTTCTGGTTTCAGACGAGAAGATTTTAAAAGGGTTTTCCCTTATAAGTCTATGTAAAACAAGTGGGCCCAGGGAATGGGGCCATTTTTGACTCCAGGGCTATAATTTGAACAATCTTTGTATAGGTTCACTAGATGAAGCTACATACCAAATATCAAAGACCTGGGCCTTGCAGTTTCAGAGCAGAAGAATTTTTTAAGTTTTCAGTGAAAAAAATATATTTTTAGTTCCTGTGACCTAGATGTGCAACGGACCGCAACCATTTGAACAACATTTCTGTGAAGTTTGGTCACAATCCAATCAGTGGTTTAGGAGATGTTGTTTGAAGAAATTGTGGACAGACGGACGGACGACGCTGACGACGGCGACGCCGACGACGACGGATGGTGAGTGATTTCAGCAGCTCCCCACGGAGCCTTCGGCTAAGGTAAGCTAAAAAGAAGCAATAACATGGTATGGAAGAATACGTGATCTTAACTGGGCATACACATTAAAAATCCCCCATTAAGACCACCTTTATGACTGTTCGAATCGGTCTTAAAGACCACTTTTGAACAGTCACAAAGGTGGTCTCTGATTAGAAGACCCTGGGTGTAGAAAACACAAAGAAAGGATAACTAAAACATTCTGAAAAAAGCTTTTAAAAGCAGATTTAGTCTTCATTTTAGGTGTTTTAATAGCGGAATTTTACAGTAATCCGAATTATGTTACTGCCTTACAATTATAAGCCTAACGTACTGGCAAACGGCGAAGTCCAGGATGAGACGCCGCTCTGCTTCTTCTAATCAGTGTCTTCACTGTTTGCTTGAAGTTGAGGGGTGTTTGAGAAAGAAATGTGTGACGGCCGTAAAAAGTCTCCCTGCCTTCATCATGGAGTGCGTTATAGGAATCATTGATTCCATTGATTTTGACCGCCTTGAACCCCACTTTTCTATAGTAAAACTGGGGTGCACAGGGGGTAAACCTTATTTTTCTTATTTCTGTTCTAAAATATAGATTGTTGGTACTCGTTAGAACCGCCACGATAAGGCGGTTCTAACGAGTACCCAAAATCTATATTTTAAGCAGAGATAAGAAATATATCACAATTTTTCATCTGAAAATTTTCGTTTTTTTTTCGGCGGTTAAGTTTACAATGTATTTGGATAGGCGTGTTTTCGTGATGTATAGAACATTACAATTAATGAAATTCACAAGGCATCCCTAAACCTGGTAATGAACCAGTCCCGAGCTGTTAGGTTGGCCATATATGGAATAAAGAGCTTTTATTTTACCTCATTAATATTCATAAGCTATTTCAGAATTCTGATTGGTCGAGAGCATGCCATGCATAGGGCAATCATAGAAAATGATTACATTCCCCTGCAATATTCCACTCTTGTTCACCCTCGACAGGATGGCCCCCGCCCATAGGGACTTGAAGAAATATATGGGCTGCATGATGCTTCCACGCAGAGCTGATTCCGGCCCGCACACTAGCACTGGTAAACCGTTTAGAGGATCTAAGCCTGTCCAGGAACCGCGGTGCGAGGCGGACCGTCCATGCTAATAAACCCTATTGGTTTCATTGGGCGACAGGGCTTGAGATGTCATTTCATCTCAATGTCGGTTAAAAGTCCCACAAAATGGGAAGCAACGTCTCCAAAATGACCTTTACAGTGCTGACGGGGACGTTAAACCTCAAATCAAACAAACAAAAACCCTCGACAGGTAATATTGCCCTCGGGCTTCGCCCTCGGGCAATATTACCTGCTCGGGTAAACAAATCGTCACATTCCCCTCACGGGATAAAGAGCTTGCATACTGTGATTTGCCTGTTGAAGAGAAATGAAGAAATCTAGGCCACCATGAAATGAATCCTACTTTGATATCCGAGACAGATGACAAAAGTCGCACCAAAAGTGATGGAAACGATAAATCAATATCAGTCTAACTGGAGTGCGGCGGGAACAAGGTTAGGCTACTGTGTAGCACTCTGGTTGGAACCTTGAATACTTTTGATACTACGTCCAAAGTGCATTGAATACCTGTCAACATCAAAGGTGGTCCCCGCACACCGGGGCTTAAAGAGATTGATGGGCTGCATGATGCTTCCACGCAGAGCTGAAACCGACCGCACACGAGTACTGGTAAACCGCTTTGAGGATCTAAGCCTGCCCAGGCAAAGCGGTGCGAGTTGGACCGTCCATGCATATAAACCCTATTGGTTTCATTGGGCGGCAGAGCTTGAGATGTCATTTCATCTCAATGTCGGGTAAAAGTTCCACAAAATTGGAAGAACCGTCTCCAAAATTACCTAAATAGTGTAAACGGGGACGTTAACCCTAAGGTCAAACAAACAAACAAACAAACAAACAAAACCACGTCCTATAGTTTGTCAACGACCTTTGAGAGTTCAACGTTCAAGCGTGGCAAGGCTATTTTATGTTTTAGGGGAAGCAGGTTTCGGATTTCTTTTTTTCACAAGATTTTAAAAGTATAGATAAGGTTTTTGATAATGCCATTATGTAGAAGTTGTAACCAAGTGGTTAGTATGATGCAGGACGAATCTCAGTAAAACTCTATCTCTCAATGTACTCGTAAAATCCCAACTGAGGCGACTTACCTAAAACATGGACTAGTCCAAAATTAAAAGTGCAGTCATGTCTCACTGCGTTTTGAAAGACAATAAGTGATTTGAATACCTGTCAACATCATAAATCAAAAGACTGATAGTCCTAAGAATCTTTGTGTATATTCTCTGTCACAAGACATGCAAACAATATAGATGGCATTCAAATTCTACACCATAGGAGCTCTGTGAATTAGATCAGCCTTCTGAACATTGAACTTTCTGAAAAGATGACTTTCTTAAAATACTTTTAAAATCTGCTGGTAAGCGCTTGCGCTCGACAAATCTGACCCCAGGACCAACTCTTGGAATTTTTTCAAACTACACTGATTTCTAGCTAGCCTGGACAAATACGGATACACAAATACTGAAAGCAAAAATAAAACCATTTCTATTCTAATGTGTTGCTTATTTCACTAAAATTTAAATTCATTACCTGTATCTTACTGTATAGACCAATGCAATTATTGAAGTAATGAACGTTTATTATTATTATTATTATTTTTTTTAATGGAGTTTTATCACCTGATTATTTCAAATGAGTACATGTCCAGAAAAATTTAATTCTCGTTATGCTCCAGTTCATACAAATTCAACAGCTGGACCAGTTGTTAGTTAAAGTATCGTTAGTTAAAGTATCGTTAAAATTTTGATCGTTTACATGGAAAATATGCTAATATTTTTGCTGAAAAAAAAAATGTGAGCAGTATTTGCAAAAGCTGCTCACATTTTTTCAGCAAAATTACCAAAATTTTAGATGATGAACAGTTGGCAGTATGACCACTAACGATCTCGTTAAGCTAACGATGTTTTGAACAGTTAGGCCCTGATGTAGGAGTAGCTCCACGATTCTATAAATTGATGTGCAATTATTGAAATTTACCCTTTTATTTATCAACTTATTGCAACATTAACAATTATTTTAATCTTGACAGATTTGGAAATGAAACAGCCAGTTCAAATTCCTCAGTGCCATATCAACTTTAATAACTAATTGCCATTTGATGTGCTTCACCTAAGCATCAACAGATTATCAGCCCGACCTGCTATATCTGGCCACAAAAAAGAAGGGAAAGTGGCATACATATGCTATAAGTCGTCAGATCGATGATGTTGTCCGAGGTGTGAATGCCATTATTTGATGTAGAAAGAATGAAATACTGCCGATGTTGTTGTCCGAGGTGTGAATGTCATTATTTGATGTACAAAGAATGAAGTAACTGCCGATGTTGTTGTCCGAGGTGTGAATGTCATTATTTGATGTACAAAGAATGAAGTAACTGCCGATGTTGTTGTCCCAGGTGTGAATGTCATTATTTGATGTAGAAAGAATGAATAACTGCCTAATTTCTTGCTGTTATTATAATTGTATATTCAACATCGAATAAGCAGAGGGGGTGGGTGGGTTTTTTATGGCGAGGCAGTTTTAAGTGACGTGTTTTCTTGCGTCACTGGGGCGTCCAACTGATATTGACTTTCATTTAGACAAGACAGAAGTGTAGGAGGCAATGATCAGGAATCGATAAAATTAACCAACAGCTCCCATCAGAGACACCAAAGGGAAAGAAACACAAACATGAAACAAAAGACCTAATAGAAACGTCAATAGCGGAAAGCCAAAAGGACAGTTACTTTCCCACAAAATGGCCAATAGGCTATCCAAAATAAAATAATGTAAGCGACACAAACACCCAAAGACAAACAATAACAAAAATAAACCGCGACAGAAGAACCGCCTTGGAACGGTCAGCGGAAACGAATTCCACTGGGGGGACTTAAATCGATTTTACGTGGCCACAATCCTCGCCCTTACTTCCGTCGCGATTTAGACAAATAATTTGTTCATAACTCATCAGTGCAACATCTCCGTGAACACAAATAATCAAACAATCACAGAGATGAAACAACGGTGAAAAACCAACAGTTAGACTCCGATGGGTCCGACCAGAGATAGAGCATTAGGCACCAACCAACATTACCTTGAATTAGATCTCTCTAGTTCTCAGTAAGCCTTTACACTAAGGCCTGCTGTCCTTGCAGCGGGTAAGGGTAGAGGGAGAACGTTAAATCTTCTGTTTCTACACTTCCATTCAGTTTCCTCTTTCTCCTCTGTCCCCCCATTTTCATCTCTTCTACTATCTCTTCTGTCTCTTCTATCCCTGTCTCTGGGTGACGACACAAAATGACCCCCAAGGATTGAACGCAGATTTAGTCTTAATTTTAGGTGGTCTTAATAGCGGAATTTTACTGTACTACGTGCCGAGTTCTAATTGTTGTTTCATTCCTTAAAACACACCAGCACTGAGGGTGAGTGTTGCTATTGATCATTTGAAGCCCCGTTCCCAGTAAAATTCTTTATGACCGTTCCTTTTTGTGGTTAATTATTGTCATTGTATGTCATTGCATGAAAGTCCCAGAGATTTGTTTATTTTGGATAACCGTTTGTCTACTTTTTTCTGAAAGGAATTGTCCTTTTGGCTTTCTATCTGTTGCTTTTCTGAAAGGAATTGTCCTTTTGGTTTTCTGTCTGTAATGTTTCAATCATAATGTCGTTGGATAATGTGTTTTATCGCGTTTGTGTCTTGGACGGAAAGTATCAGATGCATGTGTATTTGCATCCAATCCTGATCAGTCTTCCTTATTAATTTGTGTGTCTTTGTGTTACTTTCGTTTTTCAGTGGCTTGCGATGACATTGTTGTCCATGAAAACATTCCTAAAATCTATTTAGGATTGTAGACAATTTGAGGTTTTCTGTTCTATTAAAGGGTTACCCTTGTGTTCTATAAAAGGGTTATCCTTTAGAAGCAAGGAATACACCACATGGTGAAACGTGTGGAGTGTATAATTGTTTTGCTTGGCCAGACTACTTCAGCTAGTTTCGGCCAAATTAGGCCTCACCAGTGACCCTCAAGTATTTTCATAATTTCATGATGGAATTAATGATATCAAAGGACAAGAAAATATTGGAGACATTTACGGCAGCCACACAGTCTGTGCAACACGTTTAGATTCAGCTAAGGCAACTCAAGAGCCATCTCATCAAAATCTACACTATTTGCCAGCCGGTTGGTGACTTTTACTAAAATACATGTACAGTACCTAATAACAACAATAGACACGTCCAAAATAAAATATGGAAGTGTCCATTTTAGAAACTCAGGAGTGTAAGGATCTAGGTATCAAGAATCAGCAAAATTCAATTCTCAGTTGTAACATCTTAACAGGCACGTGGTACACATGACATTAGACGGATTCCGCTCAATCCATAATTACCGTATAAGGAGTGGTGTCCTATTTGTTCACAAGTTGCTGCGCAGAGTAAACATTCGATTGGAATAAAATGTCATTCGTCTTTGACTTAAGATGTCTTAAATCTTATGCGGAAGGCCAGTCAAAGCAGTCCAAACGTCTATATTTCTGTTCTATGAGTTGTTTCTATGGTAAAAATGAACAGCTACTTAGGCCGCGTCCACAGTAGAGTTTTGATTCGGCTAAACTTGCTCTACTATTGCGTTCACAATTTAACTTGATTGGAGCGACGTTTAAACTAGGGATCAGTTTGGTCACTGAAGTGCGAACACTATTGAACATGACATCACGTGAACAAGTTCAAGGTAGTGAGCACCCGTGTATAACCCTTAATTATCCATCCCACCCACCTTTTTTTCGCTCGAAAACATAAATTGTTTGCATTCGTTTGAACCGCCTCACTGCTCAATGAAATGAGGCAGTTCCAACGAGCAACCACCATATATGGCAAAAATACGGACAATGTAATATAGGAAATGAATTTCATTTTTGTGGTAAACACCGGCGAATCATTCACAAAACTAAACATAAAGCCCTCGATAAAATCCACAAAAATGATAATAAATTCCTTATTATTCCAACTATGTCATCGAAATATTACATGTACAAATGCCACCAAATGGTAATTTTAAGAATTATTTCGAAAGCGTAAGAATGAACTTACTAATGTCCACGGCGGAATGATTATTCAGTTAGAAGCTACCAAACAAAACAAAAACAACCAAACAAAACAAAAAAAAAAAAAAAAAAAACACTTCAAGTCTTTTCTCTTCCAACAGTTACTTTTTCAATAGTTTCCCATCTTTTAATCGAACGCTGTTGACGTTACTTCATATACAACGGCGTAACGAGCGGGTTCAAAACATGTTCTTTGACGGCACGTTATATTAATACTATCGATGTGAAATAGTTCTGAGATTATTGCTCATGAAATTTATCGAAGTATAAAACATTTATATTTAAACCAATCATATCGCTCGAAATGTATATATAACTATGAGTGTGAATTTTTTGTTATTACGAAAACACGCCTATACAAAAACATTGTAAATTTTACCGCCGTAAAAATGAAAAATTTGAGATGAAAACTTGTGATATTTTTCTTATTTCAAAATATAGATTGTGAGTACTCGTGAGAACCGCCTCATCGAGGCGGTTCTAACGAGTACCAACAATTAATATTTTAGAGCAGAAATAAGAAAAATAAAGTTTACCCCTGTGAACCCAAGTTTTACTTTATAAAAGTGGTGTTCAAGGGGGTCAAAATTATATAGGCGTGTTTTCGTGATGTGATCCAAATAATTGCTCCTGATTAAATCTCTATTTATCACTAAAACGCGTCTATATAAATTTCCCCCTCGAACCCCACTTGTATATAGAAAAACTGGGGTTTACAGGGGTAAACATTATTTTTCTTAATTCTGCTCTAAAATATAGATTGTGGGTACTTGTTAGAACCGCCTCGATGAGGCGGTTCGAACGAGTACCCATAAACTATATTTTGAGCAGAAATAAGAAAATTATCACAATTTTTCTTCTTAAAATTTTCGTTTTTGCAGCGATAAAGTTTACAATGTATTTGTATAGGCGTGTTTTCGTAATGTGCGCATGCGGTCTGAGTATAGATTAACAATGGTTATCGTGATCATAACACGATTATTATTATTCTGCTATAGCGTTACAAAATAGAAGTGAAGGCAATAATCCGGCTTCAAGAAATAGACGGGCTGCATGATGCTTCCACGCAGAGCTGAAACCTACCCGCACACGAGTACTGGTAAGCTGCTAAGAGGATCTAAAAAGTAGAAGTAAAACAAAGATCAGGAATTGATACAATTAACTTACTCCACCCATAAAAGACACCAAAGGGAAAGAAATACAAACATTAAGCGACCAGGCCATAATGGAAACCTAAACAAAGGAAGGCCATAAGGACAGTTACTTTCCCACAAAATAGCCATATGGCCATCCAAAATTAAAAGACACAAGTAATACACACAGTAAGTAACAAACAACAACATAAATAAATCGCCACAGAAGAGCCGCCTTGGAACGGTCAGTGGAAGATTTCCACTGGGGGGGCTTAAATCGATTTTACGTGGCCACAATCCTCGCCCTTACTTCCGCCGCGATTAAGACAAATAAGTTGTTCAGTCCGCACCATGGCCTCCTAACTCATCAGTGCAACATCTCCGTGAACACAAATAATCAAAGAACCACAGAGGTGAGACAACGGTGAGGACTCGACAGCAAGAAACCACTGAAATGCACGAGCAAAAGAAAACCAACAGTTAGACTCCGATGGGCCCGACCAGAGACAGAGCATCAGGCACCAACCAACATTACCTTGAATTAGATCTCCCTAATTCTCAATAAGCCTTTACGTTGGAACCGTCATAGAATCTGGGGCCTGATCCACCGGCGTGCAATTAAAGAGGGGAGCAAATTACCAACCGTGATTTGGTTAACTACCATGCATGCAGTCTGTCGTATAACATCCATGTTGTACCCAATCTTTTTATATCGAAGAATGATTTTACGAAATTGGGTGCTGAAGTCATTGCCCAGGCACTAAGCCTGCCCAGGCAAAGCGGTGCGTGTCGAACCGTCCATGCTTATAAATCGTATTGGTTTCATTCGGCGACAGGGCTCGATATGTCATTTCATCTCAATGTCGGGTAAAGGTCCAACAAATTGGAAACAACGTCTCCAAAATGACCTTTACAGTGTTGCTGGGGACGTTAAACCTAAAATCAAACAAATAAAACAAACAAAGGCATTTATCAGGAATCGATACAATTAACCCTCATCTCCCACCAGAGACCGACATTCAAATACAGCTCGTTTCAGCAACAGTGTGCACCTGGACCAGTATAAACCTTCGCACCTGGTTTATGGCTACAGTGCTTTCTGTATTTCCATATGTTATCCATTTTCACAGCGAACGCACTTATGAAACAGCGCCAATGCCAAGGTTGATATGAGCAGTCGTTGAACGCCCATGCTTTGAATAAAGTAGATTTTGCTGAGGCCGGCTGAATGTGTGATGAGTTTGCTTGAAAAAAAACGCAGCTTGACTTAGCAATATCACAATCTGAGTCATTAGGCATTTTTAAACGGATATTAAAAAGGTCAGTTAATTGTCAGGTACAAAAAATGGCAATAATTAGAGATTTATCATATAACGTCGCTGTTATGTAGTGAATAACGTCACGTTATTAGACACAGTGTGAACGAGAACCATCCTATCCTAAGAAACTGCAGTCATTTTAGAGTAAAGAGAAGACTAATGTAAGACAGTCAAATTTCGTTTCTCTTACAGCTCTAACATTGTAAAGTATAATATGTCTGACACCAAATGCTGGCTAACGTCTTCGAAGGAATCGCTTTTAATTTGTAAGGAAAAGTCTTTATGGACGCAATATAGACTTGTGACCGTAAAATAACATTTTACTAAGTGCGTTATGGCACTCATATCGACCGGTTTAACAAGCGCAATCTAGCAAATAATTGACTCTGTTTCACATGCCTTTATTCTATCAGTCCCTGATGAATTTTGACGACACGACAGCAAAATATCAATTGTAGTTACAAACAGTTTTAATTTGCAAAACAAAATACAAATCGTTATTTGTGTAATTAAGACAGCGGGAGACTTGTCTAGCATCCATTAGTGGTGGATTTTAGTCTCAAGAGATGATGGGTTCTAATCTATCCTTCATTTATCACGTGGCTCTACGCTAACTGTAGATAAACCGAAGAACAGTTCGCTGAATTAGAAAGTTTAGCATAACACCTCTCCTCTGACCCTTCCAAATGGAATTTATTAAACAAAATATACCACGATTTTGTTTGGATTGAGGTTAAACGTCCCCATCATTACTATTTAGGTCATTTTTGAGAGGTTGCTTCCAATTTTGTGGGACTTTTATCCGACATTGAGAAGAAATGGCATCTCCAGCCATATCTCCAAATGAAACAAAAAGGATTATATGCATCGGACTCACCCATGTTTGCCTGGGCATGCTTAGTCATTCTAAGCAGTTTACTAGTACTCATGTGTGGTAGGTTTTCAGCTCTGCGAGAAAGCAGCTTGCACCCCATCTATTTCTCCGAGCCCCGATGGGCGGAGGCAAAAGTATACTGTGATACAGTACTGTATTAATAACAGTAAATCGTGCGACATACATGAATAAATATGTTTTATCCTGTGTATAAGCATCTAGGTTAATTTTCAAACATCCGGGTCTCTGATACACTAGGAGAAACAATTTATACACTCTCTCTTGGACGGACAACCGGTATACTGTTTCTATACTTCATTAAGATGTGCCAATCAAGCGACTTTGTTCGGCGGAAACTTAAGCACCTGAAGAAAATAAAACAACAACAACAACAGCAACAACAAACAAACACACAAAAACCTAACATTCAGTACGCAGAAATTTGCTTTCGTGAGAACCTAGCATGAAGTCCATTACGAAAACACGCCTAAACAAATAGATTGTAAACTTAACCGTTGAAAAACTAGAATTTTAAGTTGAAAAATTGTGATATTTTTCTTATCTGTGCTCAAAATATAGATTGTGGGTATACGTTAGAACCGCATCATCGAGGCGGTTCTAACGTCTACCCACAATCTATATTTTGGAGCAGAAATAAGAACAATAAGGTTTACCCCTGCAAACCCCAGTTTTACTATATAAAAGTGGGGTTCAAGGGGGCCACAATTATATAGGCGCGATTTCGTGATGCAATATACATATACTGGGTCCGAGGCCTCAGTAAAATTGATAAGCAATATAAAGACCACAAAACGGCCGTTACCAATTTAGTGTTTGTTTTAACACAACAATTCAATGTAGATACTTTTCAAGAACTTCTTACTTGTGTCTTTATGTATTGTAAATTTTAAGCCCTTGGTTTCAAATTGCTTTGCAGTAATAAAGTCAAAAGCTTTATTCCCTCTAGATCCCACATGATGCATTCGAATGCAGCCGGATTTAAATGAATGAAAAATAGGAGAACCTGTTACAGCTTCTCCGACCACAAAATCGATAGTCACAAATTATTCATCGCCTTGAAGTTAAATTTTAGATCTGAACTTTACGAAACTGAAATCCAATTATCCAGCTTCTCTCTGAACCATCAGACCGCCAAGAAAACTTGAAGCAGAAGACATTCTCCTTTTTATTTTTTAAGAAAATAAGGCTTGATGTTGCAAGTGACTAGTCTGCTAGGCAAACTTTTGACATGCAACATCCGACCTTATTAGATACAAAACAAAATATGTTTTAAAAAATACTGTCTGCTTCAGCTGGGCTTTAGCGCTTAGAGGGTTAAGCCTCTGAAAATAACTTGTGAAAGAATCGCGCTGCAGGAATTTACAAAGTATTTAAACAGCAATGAGTTTCAATACCAGGTTATATCACTCTTGCAAACCCAATTCTATATAGAGAAAAGTGGCGATTGCATGAATATACATTGTTTCTTACACTGGCTCAGAAGACTCGCTATAACTGAGGACGGTTAGGAGGCGGTTCTAATGAGGTCCCAAGGAGTCGGTTCTAACGAGATTTCATAATGTACGTCTTGCCAGCTGTACCCTTAAAATTTCCAATAGATATTCTGGTTTTGCAACGACGACGACGACCACGAGCAGGAGGAGGGGGAAGGGTAGATGATGATGATGATGACGACGACGACGATGATGATGATGATGATGGCAGAAAAAATACAACATTTAGCTCTGTTATCACTTATTACACTACGGTTATTTGTTTTTATAACAGTGATTATATACTTATTTTGGTGCTAAGTTTGGACGATCCTTCATTGACGGTGCAGCTAAAGCTGGATATTGCGCAATGGTAAACATTTTGTACTGCCTCGTATTGAGCTCAGACATACTGTGCCCTTCGCGTTAACAAGTCCGCGAATGAAAACCAGTGTAACTCTCGCTTTATATAGAGAAGGAGTATAATCTAATTTCGTTATTCAGAGATTTGTTGTACTCGTTAGAACTGCCTTACTGAGGCGATTACATGAGGCGGTTCTGACGAGCTCCCACAGTCTATGTTTGAAGCAGAAATTAAAACAAAAAGACAACGTTTCGTAAGGCCCCAAAAATAGTTCTGTTTCCCTTAACATGTCGAAAAATATAGGACCAGTTGGTCAATTTATTTTGTCAACTTTTTATTTGGAGCAAAAAGAACTAAAATCTTGAAAAGGGTTAAATTCAAACCATATTACTAGAAAACATTCAAATAATGAGGTTATGCATGAGGATCAAGGAGCGAAAAGAACTGGAGTGTAAGTATAAGTTTTGCTATTTTGACAGTTTTATGAATTTCTATCATCAAATAGAGAGAATATAAAGGTTGGCAGTAGAAAATCTTTTCTTCCTTGTTGGCTATAAAAACTGCAGGGTCGGCACAAAAAATCAGTGTCGGTCGGGTTAGCGGAAACACGGTATTTGTTTGAGGCCTTAGAACGATTTCCCTTTTACAACAATGAAAGAAAGCATCACACCACATTTAGCGTGTTATCCTAATGAATGGTAGTTGAACCAAGTATACGTCTATTTTCACCATGGCTGTACTGTAGACAAATTTATCATATGACGATAAAGTTATTTAGTGGGTATAACGCCATGTCATTACGACATTAGTGTATTTTTTACATTTCCATTCTGATGAAAATCCGTGATATTGTTCTTATTTATAAAACAAACATAGGTTATGGGTGCTCGTTAGAACCGCCTCATTGGGGCGGTTCTAACGAGTACCCATAATCTATCTCTTGGAGCAAAAATAAGACAATAATGTGAACCCCCGTAAACCCCAGTTTTGTCTATATCAAGTGGGGTTTAGGGCTGTTCGTTTTACGAACTTGTTCACATGATGACGTGATTACTGGCGTGTTTTGTTTGTTTGTTTGATTTGGGGTTTAACGTCCCTGTCAACATTATATAGTTATTTTGGAGACGTTGCTTCCAATGTTGTGGGACTTTTACCCGACTCTGAGATGAAATGGCATCTTAAGTCCAGCTGCTTAGTGAAACCAACAGGGTTTATATGCATGTGCGGTCAAACTTGCACCACTTTACCTGGAGAGGCTCAGATCCTCTAAGCGGATTACCAGTACTCATGTGCGGCCGGTTTCAGCTCTGCGTTGAAGCATCATGCAGCTCATCTATTTCTTCAAGTCCCGATGGGCAGGGACCGACAACCCTACGTTTTCGATTTAAATTCCTTTGATCTTCGGCTGTAGAAATTCGACTAAAAATTGTTACATGATAAACAGAAACTTTCACTCGTAGTTATTTCATATGAAATTTAGCGGCGACTCGTTTCATAAATACAGTAAATTTCCGCTATTAAGACCACCTAAAATTAAGACCAAATCTGCATTTAGAAGCATATTTAGTAGGCTGTAGTTATTCTTTCTTTGGCTCGTCTCAGTTTCATCATCTGTCATGTCATGTCATTCTTTATTTCTTTATTCTCTGTAACTATTTAATACTTATGAATATTAAAGATTTTCTTCTTATCCCATAACTAGGATATGAAATTTCAATTTCACGATAAACATGATAAATTTAATAAGAAACCGGGGCTTGTCCGGCCTCGGGGCATGTTTTGCATAGGCCTATGTTGTATTTTAGCATGTCAAATAAAATAAACAGCTGGGAATCACATTATGAAGTCACTTATGACGATTCTATCTACGTCAGTACACAATTATCGCCTTGAAGAATATGACACAGATTTTGGAACCGAAATCTCGTTTTCTTGTATCCTGAGTAAATTTTCCATAGTAATTACAGTTTTTATTTTTCGTAAGATGTGTTATGATAGCGATTTAATTTCTATACATTTATTACGGTAGGATAATGCGCTTTAATGTAATACATTATAAATTTCTTTTCCTGCACCCATAAAGGATACGTCACGTGGTGTTTCTGCAAAGTCTGTCCGGGGATAGTTCGGTCTTTTAAGTCGAGGCAAGTTCGGCCATCATCACCCGATCTCTTTGACTGAAAATACCCTTAATCGGACAGAGACAAAAGAGGGCGTATATCGGCCTTACTTGCACATATAGTTTTCGGAGACCCAGCTGTAATAGTAATTCCAAAAGTGAACAGTTTCTAAAATTGGGCCACAATCCTGGCCTTTACTTCCGTCGCGATTTGGACAAATGATTTGTTCAGTCCGCATGAAGGCCCCTAACTCATCAGTGCGACATCTCTGTGAACACAAAAATCAAACAACCACAGTGAAACAACGGTGAGGACTCGACAGCATGAAACCACCAAAATGCATCGGCAGTTCGTGAGTGATTCGCCGGAGTTTATATATGGATAAAATGGTCTATGCAGTCTGAGTGATTCGCCGGAATTCACACATGGATAAATAAAAAAAAAATGAAATTCTTTCCTATAATATAATATAAAAAAAACATTGGACATTGCATAAGAGATATTTTTTTTCCAAAACTGTCTCCTGCTGAAAATTTTGTTACCGATATAAACAGGCAGACATCTCTTTCTATTTCTCCCTAGATGTACAGTTTTCACGCCCTTGATCACTGATCAAGGGCGTGAAGCGTGAAAACTGTACAGGAAGAAATAGAAAAAAATGTCTGCCTGTTTATATCCGTTCTTCCTAGATGTACAGTTTTCACGCCAGGGCGTGAAAACTGTACATCTAGGAAGAAATAGAAAAAAAAAAAAAAAAAAAAAAAAAAAAATGTCAGCCTGTTTATATCCGTAACAAAACTTTCAGCAGGAGAAGATTCAGTCAAATTTACATTCAGTGTGTTATCCAGCTGCTGTCAAGTGTCAAGGTAAGAAAGTAAAGAAATTCCATTTACCACTTCAAGTGAGTGTTGAAAATGGGTTTGAAATGCTCATTGAAAAAGTTGCTTAAACACTTTCTTTAGAAATTTAATAAGAATAATAAAGGATCTACCTTTTGCTGTGTTACATGTGTGTAAAGATGTCATTTTGCCCACTGGTTTTCTGTATTCTTGGACAGTCTGAGGAAACTTTTTTACCATTCTTTAAAGTAGGTTGGTGAGAAAAATAATTAATGATGGGGAGACCTTGCCAAGGAAATCTCAGGCTTGTTTTCATTTTATTTAACTCTAATGCTCGGCATAGTCTCTCACCTTAAAGCTTGTCCTGCTGAATATTTAAATATACCACACCCACTTCTGAATATCAACCAATCAGATTACTTGGTGCAAATTATTGCAACAAATTCATAAACAGAATGACAGACAATGAAGATCCTGATCAGATGGCTTCGTCAGCATCTGATCTGGATCTACATTGTTTGAGAGATCGGCTCAGCAGGACAATGGTTAAAGCTTGCCTCTCAATCTTAAACCCATCATAGTTTCACACAGTGGTGTCCTGCCAATCTGCGGCTGTCGTGAAAGCGTTCACAAAAGGAAAAGGATCCATCATACATTGAGTTTTCAATTGTAGAGGATAACGTTTGAAACGACCGGTTAACAACCTTACAAACTGACTAAATGAATAACAAATCAGCTGCCTACATAGACGAACTTAAATTGAATCATTAATTTTCTCCCAGAAGAGGGGATATTGAGGAAGTCTGAGCAAATGTACATAAACAAAGCCCTAAGGGGATCAGAATCACCCTCAAGAAAGGCAAACAACACTTTCCAAACTTTTTCTGGACTCTTTATATATATAATTTTGACCGCTTCAACCCCATTTTATATGGGCCCCGTCAAGTGATTTTGGTACTTATCGCCTATTCGAGCAGCGACGGTTCAGGCGAGCCTGCGCATCCGCGCAGTCTCGGCAGAACTTTCGCTGCTCGCTCATACAAGCAGTGAATCAAGAGGAACCTTCAGACAGAAAGCCATATCCCTGGCCCCTCTGAATGGCTGGGCATGCGCAGTTAAAATGTGTCATTACGGAATGCTCGAAGACCCAAATTCGCTTGGCGGGGCTCATATAGTAAAATTAGGGTTGACAGGGGTATTCATTATTTCTCTTATTTCTTCCATTTCGTCTCAATGTCAAGTAAAAGTTCCTCAAAATTGGAAGTAACGTCTCCAAAATAACCTTTACAGTGTTGACGGGGACGTTAAGCCTAACATCAAACAAATAACCTATCGGCGGGAGCCCAATGACAGTAGCAGTAGTGGAAAAAGGAGTAACAGTATAAAATTTACCATCGTTTTATTATTAAAATTAGTATCAGTAGTAGGAGTAGTAGAAGTAGCAGTAGCAGTAGTATTAGTAATTATGTAATAATTCTTATTATTATTTTTAATATCATTATTATTATTATTATTATTATTATTATAATTATATTCCAACAGCACGATATTAGCTAGGTTTTTTTTCTCCAATTTTATTTTCATCCCGTTAACATCAGGGATGAGAACAGTAAAAAAAACTCAATCCTGTAAATCTGCTATTTGAATCCTGAAGTGACCCTAATGTTATCTTGAAATAAAAAATAAATGGGTTACCCTTCCAATATCAATGGAGATTAGTTGCTTCATGCTAATTATTTAATTAAGACCTGTTAAAACCTCAAATGGACAATAATAAATTACAATTTATATGCATCATGCCAAAGCTCTCAATCCTTAAATCAGGAGTAATCCTGAACTTTCTCACCCCTGTAACGTTCTCATGTAACACCCTTATGTCAAGAAACGAAAGGTTTATATTTCACCCCGCAATTTCGTTAGAGAAACGCCATTTACACAGAACAATTATGGATGAATAGCAAATTGTTTTCAGTCCCTTTCAATTAACTGTTATTAACTTCATCTGAAACAAATAACTAAAACATATTACAAGAAACATAATAAAACAATATCTTGTGGACAGCTATATATTATCTTTGTGACTAAAGTGGTACAACGTATAAGTTAGCAAATTGTATCAATTCTCTCCAAAGTCAGGACACAACAAAATGCACATGTTGGCAGGTTTGAAACACAACTTTCCATACAAAAAACGACAATGTTACTGAATCCTCTACGTTTCTTACGCACCCTCATAATCTTTTAATATTCTATCCAAAATAATCAGACCCAATCTTTTTTTCACAAAGTGTCTATGGAAAAACTTTTAATTGCTGTCAATAAATGTGACACACAAATCCTTTTCTCTTACTGAACTGCAAGGAAAATAAACAGTTCAACTAATAGATCGTGTAAGCTACTCGTGTTAGAATTAATGTGTTGAAGTATTGAAGAACAATATTAGTGACCATTAGTAAGGTAGTCAACAGCCCCAGTAACAAAAATACTAGTATTTGTATCTGAAAATTTCACTTTTGGTGGTAAAAGTTTCAATATATTTGAACAGGCGTGTTTTCGTAATGGCGTATCGTTAATGATAGACTGTACAATGGGACAGTGATCATTTCTAAATTGTTCCTAGCCTTTTCAAGTTGCATTCCCACGATTTTTTATATGTCAAATTACAGCCCGGAAGCTGCCTGTTATCCAATGTAAGTGGAGTCTTACAGAGCGCATATTTACCAATATTGTTGTATTCTGTTCTAAAACAAAGCAATGAATGGGGATGATTTCTGGTGTGTTATTCCTTTTTTTGTCATTTTTATGACCTATTAATATATATTTAACACCAAACTGTATGAATAAGACGGTTCGATCGAAACCGAAAGTAGGTCATTGGGGATTAAAAATCTTATACTCTCGCTTTGACTCTCGATATTCCAAGAATTGTATTATATGTTTATAAAAATCAGCATGTTTATTGTTGACATACAAAATACAAAAACATCGCGGAAAATTTGTCTTTGTACACAGAAGCCACCATGCACCCCTGAGATTAGAATCACAAATACTGGCCGAATAATCTGATCAAATCACTTCATAACCTTATCAAAATCTACTTGAGACTCACTGCAACAAATAGCTTTGTAATGTACATAGATTATATAGAGGATCTAAGATTTTTGCATGAGTTTTCATGTATTATTGAATTTATTAAACGAGTTGAGGAAAAGGGATAAAATGCGAGGCTTTGCCGAGCATTTTATTCCGTTTCCTCAACGAGTTTAATAAATCCAATAATACATGAGCACGAATGCAAGATTCTGTTTGTCATATGACATTTAAAACGCTGTTTATTCACGATTGTTTAACAAAAAATGTCAATATTTCGCAATTAGTAAACGCGACGTGAGTGTTTGAGTTTTACGTCCCACCAAACGCTAAGATCATACGGAGACGGGGCTCGGTTTAAAGACGTCTTAAGTAACGTTACGGTGCGTATCTAAGTAATTTGCATATTTAATCCACTAGTGGATTATCGAATTTATTAATGGCGTTATTACATTCTCAGACGCGGCGTCATATGATAAAATCATGTTTAAATTTAGCTTGTGCATGTCGAAGTGAGCAATAATTTAATGTAGAAGAAAATCAAACCCGAGGATATTATCCAAATGCTTGATTATAATAAATTATGCAAGAGCAAACACTGTAAACAAAGTTGCTCGTGCTAGAGACATGAAATTGACACGTCTTTATTTATTTGCTTGTTTGGTAAACCTTAGGGGTAGATTCTTTTCTTAAAGAGTAGATCCTTTGGGTACAATCTTTCCTTTCAGAATAAACATTTATCCCGGTGGGGGTTAGTTTATTTGAAAGCAAACAAGAACTCCTAAGTAAAAATTTTTCTTTACGCTACGCATGCTAGGTATTTGTTGTTTTTTCAGCAGACAACATTTTGAAATATTTTTCATATCTTTCCCAGAAAACAGAATATGACATTTCATGCTAACTGTTCTTATAGGGAGACAGTCAAGTCACCAGTTTTCTAGGAAAAATAAGAATCATCACGAAAACACGCCTATATAATTTTGACCCCCTTGAATAAAAATCAAAAATGAGTTCCTTTAAGAGCAATGAAAACATTCATAAGAAAGAAAATGGGTCATACTACGTAGTTTCGGCTAATAAAGCCTCATCAGTGACCCTGTAATGATCCGGCAAAGAAAGCCAGAGGAAACACACTGCAAATTTGCGAATTTCGAATAGGCAGTCGATTCAAAGACTGATATAAATCAAAATGGGGTCCAAATAATTAACAGCCTGTCTAGAATATGAGTCTAAACCAATAATTTATTTCTGATTTCTCAGAATATTCACGCTGATCTCAAAGGACCAAAAGTAACATATAAACTGCACTATGGTTGATGTACGGGGAGACGTTTTACGGCCACCACACGGCACAACACCAGCTGCAGTGAAGGCAAATAAAATAAAAAATGAGTTCCTTTAAGAGCAATGAAAACATTCATAAGAAAGAAAATGGGTCATACTACGTAGTTTCGGCTAATGAAGCCTCATCAGTGACCCTGTAATGATCCGGCAAAGAAAGCCAGAGGAAACACACTGCAATTTCAATTTAGATATTTTATGTAGTAAAACTGGGGTTTCCGGGGGTATACCTTATTTTTCTTATTTCTGTTCTAAAATATAGATTGTGATCGATGAAGCGGTTCTAACGAGTGCCCACAATCTAAATTTAGAGCAGTAATAAGAAAAATATCACAACTTTTCATCTTAAATTTTCATTTCTTCGGCGATAAAGGTGGCAATGTATTTGTATAGGCGTGTTTGCGTAATGATATCAACAATTGGTCGTCTGCTGAATTAGCCCGGTAAGTGGTTAAGGTTAAAAATGGCTTTACTATGAAAGTGTAGTCTCTATCAAACAGTGGAACAATATCGAAAAGTGTACGCCCTGTTCGTGCACTTCTTTTCGGCCACATACCTGCGTAATTGTTATCTCCTGCAGATATATCTGGTAGAATGATGAAGTTACGATTGTTGCCCTTTGGGATCTCTGAGTCAGTTTTAGAATCTTGAAAAAAAAAATACCCACTGCACATTAGCTTGCTTGTATGGAAAAGCAGTATTTCATTTTACAAAAGTGTGAGACGTCTCTGAAGAGCCGATTAAGGCATTTTCTATCTGAGCTACTTCATCAGAAAATCCGCTTTACAAATTGCGAACATATAAGCTGCAGACCAGACTGCGCATGCAGCTTTTTTGTTCGCTGTTTAGTACAATACCTCTAATTTCTATAGCAACACTTTCAAAACTCTTGCTTGTTTGTGCAGTTGAGGCCGGTCTGAATCTATCGGGTCGCAGACCATGAAGGTGTGTTTTCTCCTGACGCGCGCTTTTGTTGTTTATTTATAAAGCATTTTACCGGTGCTTATAGCCACTGGGTACTTTTCTACATTCATGAGGGAACCCAATCTATTGCTTTCTTTGCTTCCAAAAACAACCTTCAATAGTTTTGTTAAAAGGTCAATGATATCACGGTATTGAAACCATTGAGAACTAAAAGCACATTGCTGCAGGAAAGTGGAATCCAAAACCGGATCAAATTATCTTTATTAGTTTCTAAATATTGTTATTTTAAGTATGAAATATTTCAAAAAGGGAGAACGACTCAAAACTGCCTCATTTATATCCATGACATATTTTATGATGTCTTAGTTGCAATTGAATTATTTTAACTTTTTAACAATCAAAATATCTGGTGTTTTATAATCATCAGAAATTACTTAACCATCTGTCCTTATTAATTACTTTGATCTGAATCAAAATTGAAAAACAATTTCCTCTTATTTCAAACCTAATTTCTATTAATCAAAGTTTAGATAATTTATTTAGATAATTTGAATTTCAGATTATATGTTCGTATGTAGATTAAATGACATGAAGTGGTAGGTTATGTGTTCAGAAGACATTTAAAAAGCAGTTCTATTAACTTAACTAAAGAAATTATAATGATTGTTAGTTTCAACCAGTTTAAAATTTCATTTAAAACATAAATAAACGTCTTAATTAGGAAATGAAATTCCAAATTTATATTGCAAGTTAATAATATGATTCACAGCCATCAGTGTCCATAAGAAAAATATATAAAAATATTATAGAAACTAAATTATTTCGGTTTTAAAGTTGGTTAAGAAAGTTGTGACGTCACTATGATGTCACAAAATATTGCAATGTGGATCTAAATCAACCAAAATTCCAAGGAGGTTAGACTAAGAGAAAAATAGGTAGGTATGAGATATAAATGAGCATAACTTTGGAACGAATGGATTTTTTTTTCATGCGTTTTTCAGTAAAATGGTAATCCGTATGTCTTCTCTCAGTATACCTAATTCTAAAAATAAGTACGCATCCAGACACCGTCGTGATATGACTGAAAAATTGTTGAAAGCGACGTTAAACCCGAATTCACACACACACACACACACACACACACACACACACACACACACACACACACACACACACACACACACACACACACACACACACACACACACACACACACACACACACTAAAAATATGTAAATTTTCGTGATAAATGACCTTCAATAAATAACTGTCAGAGCCAAACTGATACGAATAAAAAAAAACTGACAGTAGAGTAAATCCGAATTTGCTGCTAAAATGCCCGATTTTTATTGACATATTATATCTGTCATTCTAAGCTGGCATAGATGTTTTGAAGCTACTTCCGGCTAACACTACCATATGGAATATGTATCCGCACAAAACGTAATCCGGATAAGTTGTTGGCGCAGTTTCAGTCCAGCAATATTTATTTGATATTTTATTTTTTTTACCTTTTTCCCCGCATGTTTGTATACATGTATCGGTTCCAGTTAACAACTTTCATGAATGATCAGATGACATATGCCCTGTCATTTCAGTGCCTCTGGTGCTTTGATGACCTTATGTGTTTGCATCTGAATTCCATTGTCCTTATTTTAAGCAAAACTAATTTAACAAGGATTCCCTGTAGTACAGATAAAGGCAAAGAGTTTACAAATTCTGTCTTAGAACAAGCCGTCGTCTTAACGAGGCTATAATTAGTTTTGTCGCGTTGGAGTTCTGGGATCATTAGCTTTGCTATCGCAGTTAAGAGTTGCTATTGCAGTTAAGAGTACTGGTATTTTATATTTATCATATATATATTGCATTGTAACGCATTGACCTGATAAGATTTGCTATCTCAGGTCAGGTGAGCTTTATCACGTAAACATGACATTGCTCTTTTTTGAATGAAACGGACAACCGGAAAATGGCCAAAATGTTATTATTACTAGAAAAAATGAAAAAAAAAAAATAAAAAAATGAACAAGCGTTCTCGAAGCCTTGCCTGATAAACTTGATATCAAAAGACACGAACCTGGCATTCTATATATATATTTTATGCATTTTGTATATTTTACATACCATCACGGTAACAAGCCCATGAAACTTCGCGCGTAACACCCCACTAAACGCCATTTTATATTTAGAAAACTGGGGTTTACAGGGGTACGCATTATTTTTCTTATTTCTGCTCCAAGATAAAGGTTGTGGGTACTCGTTAGAACCGCCTCGTCGAGGCAGTCTTACCAGCCCTCACAACCTATGTTTGGAGTATAAATAAGAAAAGTATCACAGATTTTCAGTAGACAAATGACCGTTTTGGAAAAAGTGAAATAGAGTAAAATATGACAATGAAGTACAATAAAGTACAATAGAGTACAATATCGCAATAGAGTGCAATAGAGTACAATATCACACGGATGTATTATCGTAATGCACTCAAACTTCAATGGTTCGAACACCTCTTGGACCATGCAGATTTGTTAGAGACAGGGGTAGTTCGAGCCACTGAGGGGTATTCATAGCACGAGGTCAGAAGATATAATGTCTCTGTGAAATAAAGGTATGCTGTGTGTACTCATTAGAACTGCGTCATTGAGGCGAATATAATGAGTACATGCTGCACACTTTTTCATTATTTTCCAGACCATATGATGTAATTCCAAACCGTACGATGGATTTGGTTTATATTTCGTATGGTATCAGATATTGGTCCACAGTTGTATTCAGCAGTATCCCCATCCCTGCCTATTACCTTAGAGATAAGATCTTAAACTGGGAATTTGTGTTTAAGCTTTTGACAATTCAGAAACATGGACTTAATTTATACAGTAAAATACCTATGTTAAGACCACTTTTGAACAGTCCCAAAAGTAGTCACTTACCGGAGGGGAGGACACAGTGTGTAGAAAACACAAAGGGAGAAGAACTGAAATAGTTTAAACATGATTTTAGAGAAGAATTAGTCTTAGTTGAATATGGAATTTTACTGTATTTAGTAGTATGACCAATACCCACTGCATCCAGCCTACCAAATACCTTAAGACCTTACTTAAAGGCATTTTTTCTTGATTATTGAGGACTCTCATTTCATTACATAATATTATGTATCCCTCAGCATGCTCAGTGTTGACTGAAAAGATCCCCTCTGTCTTCAACAGGTAGGGGACCACCTTGGGGAAAATCAATACTTTACTAAAGGTTGACTAAGTGTACATTTTTGATTTTCCCCCGTAATTGCCTCATGCGGGGGATTCAACAAGAGCTACTAATCACCCTATTAAGGGCCGCCTTTGATCTGGTACAGACAGAATATCACAGGGGGCAATGAAACAATAATGAACACACGGTGTGTCCTACTGTTACAGAATAAATGCCTTCAAGTATTTCAGTGCCTCGATCTACCATTTTCTCGAATAAATTTCTTGGACTCGGAAAGTGTACGAGCAACTGAAGTTCAAATATACTTAGAACTAGAACTTGGTGGCCGTAAAACGAAATCGCTTGTAAATTTTGAACACATTGGCCGTAAAACAAAGATATCAAGAAAACACGCCTATATAATTATGACCCCATGAATCCCTATTTTATACAGTAAAAGTGTGGTTTACAGGGGTAAACCATATTTTTTTCTTATTCCTGCTCTAAAATATACATTGTGTGTACTCGTTAGAACCGCCACGATGAGGCGGTTCTAACGAGTACCCACAATCTATCTTTTAGAGCAGAAATAAGAAATATGTCATAATTTTTCATCTGAAAAGTGTTGTTTTTGGCGATCAAATTTACAATGTATTTGAATAGGCGTGTTTTCGTAATGACAGATTTGAACTTGATGTCCGTAAAACGACGTTTTGCTTATAGATATGAACTTGGTGGCCGTAAAACGACGTTTGGCTGGTGTAGATTTGAACTTGGTGGCCGTAAAAAGAAGATTCGGTTGTAGATTTGAACTTGGTGGCCGTAAAAAGAAGATTTGCTTGTAGATTTGAACTTTGTTGCCTCAAAAATAATCAACTGTCAATATCACAGCTAAATTATCCTAAATAATATAAACTATCGTATAACAGTGGTTCATTAATCTCCTCCATATTAGGGCAGTGTTTTACGGCCTGGCTAATTTGACAAACGATAGCTGTTAACTGTATAATGCGTTGTTTGTATGAATTGACTGTTCTATTAGCTCTATCATCCCAATAATCCAGAATAGTCTGGGAAATATTATACAGGGTTATTTCATATGAAAATGAAACCTGCCTTCGGCGAGTTTCATGAATTCCACATGAAATGACCACGAAAGTAAGATTCTGTTTATCATATAAATGGTTTAAATTGGATTTTATCACCGGAGCAGTTCATAAGAAAACATGAGGATGGCACGGACGGCGTCATGACGTCATGCGCCAGTAACAATTTAAGAAATGGATTTTATTTTTCTGCTGTTCATGAAAGTATGAACGCAGTGAGTCGCCTGCAAAGTGAATGAAGGGGTTCATGTAAACTTTGCTAGCTAGCCGCCGTCGTTCATACTTACATGAAAAGTAGAAAAATGAAGTTTAATTTTTATATTTACATTCTTTGCCCCTCATCACTGGGGACTTACAATCTCAACAAAAAAGACTACAAATAATAAGATTTCGTATCAGGACGAACTGAATACCTTATTCTTTACCCAAATATGAATTAAATGGGAATGGGTACACATATCACGTTTTCTGCCATATTAGTAAAGTGACACCTTTCGGACTTCGTATTCATTTTCATGTACAGTACCCATTGTCCAATTCTTGTAAGAGTACAACCTAATCAACAAGGTCGGTAAAACAACTTTTGAAACGAGTTGTCGCGCCCCCCCCCCACCCCCCGCCTGAAATTATCCATTCCCTATAAAATAATTCGGGTGTGCTTTTAATGTACAGATAGAAAAATAACCATAAATGGTCACTTTTCTATATAATCTTTACATTATAAAGCCGGGCCCAGTTGTTCAAAGCATCGTTAGCTTAGCGAGCTCGTTAGTGGTCATAATGTTAACTGTTCTAGCAAGTACAATATAGAAAAGGTTTGGTATTTTTGTTGACAAAATGTGAGCAGCTTTTGCAAATGCAAAAGCTGCTCACATTTTTTTCAGCAAAAATATTAGCATATTTGCCATATTAAATGCTCAAAGATTTAACAGTACGTTAACTAACGATGTCGTTAGTTTTGAACAACTGACACCTGGGGCCAGTTGTTCAAAACTAACGATGTCGTTAGTTAACGTATCGTTAAAACTTTGATCATTAAATATGGCAAATATGCTGAAATTTTTGCTGAAAAAATGTGAGCAGCTTTTGCGGACGCAAAAGCTGCTCACATATTTTTTTTCAGCAAAAATACCAAAATTTTACATATTAAACTTGCTAGAACAGTTTACAATATGACCACTAACGAGCGCGTTAAGCTAACGATGCTTTGAACTACTGGCCCATGTTGTTTATAATTTTAACAAGAGAAACTGATATAAAATTCCTTTGAAATGAGAAATTTAGTTAGCATCTTAAACTATTAAATGAAATTTTCTTTTTCTGACACACGACTTAAGCTATTAATCTCAATTCAAACCAACATGAATCTTCACCCATTTTCTTTCGCTTATATATACTGACAGCACGAATCCATTCGCAATTTACGGGTGTCAGCTTGATTATTTTCAATCTTTTACAGAAAACCGCTAAATATTTTTTTAACAGTGGAGGCCTTAATCAGACGCCACAGAACGCACCGTCTGATCTAGGTCTACATGGAATGCCAATGTTTCTTGTTGGGTCATAGGATTAAATGGATTGATAGAACTTACTTACTGACAGTGAGTAACGTATCTTAAGATTGAAATATGCCGGTTAGTTCTCGGAGTGCCTTCTAATAGTAGGGGCCATGTAATAAAATATGCTTTTCCGAAGCTGATAATAGTGGGAAAAGATCAGCTAGACACATTTGATTGCCACCAAGTCAGTGTTATTTATTCTCCTGTCGGCAGATTGTCACCAAGTCAGTGTTATTTATTCTTCTGTCGGCATATTTTCATCTTTTACGTTTATTGGTTTGTTTGGGACATTTTGTGGAGTCAGTAATAAGTATGTACAGGCATTATATGAGCCCCGCCAAGCGAATTTTTGTCTTCGAGCATTCCGTCATGACAAATTTTAACTGCGCATGCCCAGCCATTCAGAGGGGCCAGGGATATGGCTTTCTGTCTGAAGGTTCCTCTTGATTCACTGCTTGTATGAGCGAGCAGCGAAGGTTCTGGCGAGACTGCGCGGATGCGCAGGCTCGCCTGAACCTTCGCTGCTCGCATAGGCGATAAGTACCAAAATCGCTTGACGGGGCCCATATATTATTATGTCATACAGGGCGCGAAACGGGAAAAGGCATTTGAGCATGCGCGAGGACCTAGACAAGCCTGCTACACCGCTCAGTTATCGTTATGCTGAATATACAATGTTTCTTGCTGCAGTCGCGGAAGTTGGCATTAAGAAAACACGCCCATTTCAAATATACTGAAAGTTTTACCAAAAAAATAAAAAAAAAAAAATAAATAAATAAAAAAAATCAAAATATTCGGATAAAAAAAAATCCGATATTTTTCATATTTCTGCTCAAAACATAGATTGTGTCGAATCGTTAGAACCGCCTCGGCGAGGCGATTCTAACGAGTACCAACAATGTATGATTTTCGCAGAAATAAGAAACAATAATGTAAACCCCTGTAAACCCCCCCCCCCTCCCCAGATTTACTATATTAAAGTGAGGTTCAACGGGGTCAAAATTATATAGGCGTGCTTTCGTGATGGGTAGTCTGACTATATTTGTGTACATGTACAGTTCGATTTGAGACGTCGCCGAACACACGTGCTGTTTTTTGTGTGCCTCTTTGTCTTTTGCTTATAGGGGCCCAAGTTGCGTCTCTTTGTCTTTTGGGCCGCCCCATACGTTACATCCGTGTATCTTGCGCCACCAGGGGCGTTCAACTGATATTAGCTTACAGTTGATCTTTGCAGCAGGTACTGTTGTCCGAAGATAGTTGAAAGTGACGTCAGCGAATGTTTTTGTTATTAGGCATTGTTCACTGTTGTCAATTCGGTAATTATAGTTATAACGGCATTGTCTGTCTTGGTATGATAATGATAACGGTGCAGCTTGTCAAACCTACCTGTGGTGGTATATTCATTATAATTATCATTACCGAAGCACACCGTTACTGTTGTCGGAAGATAAGTTGAAAGTGACGTCAGCGAATGTTTTTGTTATTAGGCATAGTCCACTGTTGTCAAAAGTTAAGCAAGCTTCGGTAATGATAATTATAACGGTATAGTCTGTCCTGGCAGCCAATGATGGGTATGATAATGTAACGCTGCAACCTGTCAAACCTACCTTTGGCGGTCTACTCTTGTACGCCATTGTCTACTTATCCTCCGACAACAGTATAATTGGACAATGCTTAATAACAAAAACATTCGCTGACGTCACTTTCAACTTATCATCGGACAACAGTAGAGGTCGGAATGTTGTTATTTGTTCCTGGTCCGCCAATCAAAACGCTCATAGCACAAGTATAGCTTTTACAAAAAGCTACGTCCACGCTTAGCACATATTGACTGAGAAGGTCTAGAATTATATCCCAGAAATATGCTTCATACAATTTACTGTCTTAGGCAAGGGATGACTCACGTTAACAAGTTTATGTGATAAACACCCCTTTAAACCCACCTTTATATAGAGAAAACTTGGGTTTACAGTATTGTTTTTTCTATTTCTGTTCCACATTACAAAAATATCCCTATACAAACACATTGTAACCTTTATCGCCGAAAAAATGAAAATTTTAAGATGAAAAATTATGATATTTTTCTTATTTCTGCTCAAAATATAGATTGTGGGTACTCTAGCGAGTACCCACAATCTATATTTTAGAGCAGAAATAAGAAAAATCAGGTTTACCCCTGTAAACCCCAGTCGCAAAATTTTCTGAAGCAGACGTTAACAATTTTCTCTGTAAATCTGCAGTTTATCTTTCAGCTTTAGCTTTGAATAACAGTGTATATCTTCACGTCGCAGATAAGACTGGTAGGGTGGAGCTACCGTTTACACCTGCCTTTGGAATATTCTATGAACAAAAAGGTAAACAAAGTCACCACATTAGGTGAAGAAAACTAAAAGCTGATGTTACACGATACAACTTTGTCATATGTATCATGAAAGGTCATGTAGCCCACACTAAAACTTTGTAATATACGGTACGCATTTTGGAACAGAACTTGTCCAATGCAATACAGCTCGATAGATACAACTTTTTTCAAAGTCATGTTTCTTGACCAATGAAAATGCAGATCACTGGGTCACGACCCAGCACAATCAGCAATGAGTATGCATCCCAAAAGATCTAATAGTGGAAAAGTAGACTAGCTACTAGTCTGATTAATTAAATGCTTTGTTAACAAGATGTGTCCAAGAAGCACCGTGGAGCGCCGTTGTGCAGCGGTAAAGTATCGAATTTGAGATCGAGAGGTAGTCGGTTCGATCCCCGCCGGCGCTATGTGCTGTTTCTTTATCCACATCGCTTAGTACTGGTTTCTACTCAGGGAGTGAGGCGTTTCTAACAAGTACCAACAATCTATGTTGAAAAGAAGAAATGTCCAACCTTATAAATCCATAGTTACTATTCTCCATTTAAAATTAGGTTTTGCTGTGATATTCGTTACATAGACTTAACGTGATAAACTGCAACAATGTCTACAACAATGTAATCAGACAAAATAACAAGAGAGCCATGATGACACTGGGTCGCTCACCTGATCCATATTGTACAAATGAAATCAAAGGTAACATATGGTGGCCAAATGCTGCTCTTATTTTGAGATTTTTGTGTTGAGAGTTACTAATGAATCTGAGTTATATTGCCGCTGTCAACGTGACTACCGCTGACCAATTACGTTAAACAGTTGTGATTGTAGGAAATACAGGTAACGGATATCTTTAGGCGCGCTGTTCTTGACCTTATGACGTCATAGTGCGATGTGAAGAGGGATATCTGTACAACCTGGCCTGTGCTCATATGGTTGGGCATTGGCAAACTGTGTTGTCCAAGATCTGACGCCAGAGGACGCGGCGTCTGATTATGGTCTTCACTATTTGCTTGTAATAAATATACAGGAATGAATCCGGCCCCCGCCTATCGGGGCTTGAAGAAATAGATGGACTGCATGATGCTTCCACACAGAGCTGAAACCGAAACTGGTAAACCGCTGAAAGTGTTTAAGCCTACCCATGCAAAGCGGTGCTATGCTTATAAATCCTATTGGTTTCATTTGGCGGCAGGGCATTTCATCTCAATGTCGGGTAAAAGTCCCACAAAATTGGAAGTAGCGTCTCCAAAATGACCTTTAAAGTGTTGAAGGGGACGTTAAACCTCAACTCAAACAAACAAACAAACAAACAGGGATGAAACAGCATCTGTCCCCGTTCAGGATCATTTTCCGTGTTTTCGACCCACCAGAGCTGCTAGTGTTTAGAGCCTACAAATTACGAAAATACATTGAAAACTTTACCGCCGAAAAAGCGAACATTTTAAACTGAAAATTTGTGATATTTTTCTTATTTCTGCTCGAAATATATATTGTGGGTATACGTTAGAACCGCCTCATCGAGAACCAACAATCTATATTTTAGAGCAGAAATAAGAAAATTAATATGTACCCCTGTAAACCCCAGTTTTGCTATATAAAAGTGGGATTTAAGGAGGGTCAAAATTATGTAGGCATGTTTTCGTGATGATGTAGCCTGTTGCCAATTTGTCTAGATAATTTCAGTTATACGAATGAATGCGTCACTGCTCAACAACATCAAAATGCTACTTTGTAACGAGAAAATTACAAGGCAACATTCTTTGAAAAAGGACAGAAAAGTTATGAACCTAATTATGCCTTCGGTTTAGGATTTCAAGGATTTTTTTCGCTTTGAAAAGGGCATAAACCTCGAGGGAAATATTGCGCGTATTATCATTTAACATTGGGAAAGAAATTTAATTCTCTTACATAAAAATGACACGGTTCCAAGAATCAGATGACAACGCAATCGGATAGCAAAGATGTAGTTAAAGCAAAAATGAATTATTTCTTGTCAGTTGGCATCGCTGAAAACAGGGACAGTCAAGAATTTTGAGAAAAGTCTTATTTTTTTCTGCTACATTGTTTAGCACATACAAATTGTAATCTAACGTTAAAAATTTGCGACAGTATAGTCTGCGAAATACTGTCGGAAACCCGACGCCATCAACTAGCACCGCTTTTCATTGGCTGATATTTGATTTTACGCACTTCACATTTATGAGGTAAAGCTTATACCGAAATAGAAAAAAAAAAACGTTACTCCGGAAAAGCCCCAAAGAAAAAAACCCACCCATCAAAAGCCATTGAAAGAAGATAATTAACGAAAACTCTCTCTCACCAACCTTGCCATGCTTGCGTATGACGCATGTATGTATTAAAGAGAGACCGACTTTTCATGCGTACGTACATACCTCTGTGTGTGTGTGTGTGTGTGTTTGTGTGTGTGTGTGTGTGTGTGTGTGTGTGTGTGTGTGTGAGAGAGAGAGGAAGATATATATATATATATGTTCAGCGCAGAGTAAGAATCGGTACAATTCTAGAATTGTCCTGCGCAAAGTAGGAATTCCTACTTTGTTGCGCAATTCTAGAATTGTACCGGTACAATTCTAGTATTGCGCAAGGAATTCGAATGTTATATGAAACAGGTAAATCTCTCTGCGCAAAGTGGGAATCTTTTGGACAAAATGAGAACCGAATGTTTCATTTTCGTATGGACAAAGCGGGAATATTTGGGACAAAGTGAGAATCGAATTTTCATCTGTGGGAATAGCATTTTTCATCTGTATAGTCTGGGTAACATTACTTTGATGGTTTTGTGAGTAGAAAATTATTTGCGATTGCAGGAGCTGAATGTTTTGTATCTCGGTGTACTTATCATTTTTATCCCCCGACCGAATAGGTTCGGGGGATATAGCGGACGTTCTCACAAATGGATACTTATGTGGCTATTTTGAGCAAGATTGATACTTAGGTGGCTAATTTTAACCACATAACAGACCTTTTATGTGTCTAACGGAATAAATCGCACTTTCTCTCATTGACTTACATTGATTCTGTCCAAGTTCATAGCCACCTATCTATCCATTTGTGTGTACGATCAGCCTGGCGTCCGTCCGTCTGTCCGTCCGTACACACAAATGGATAGATAGGTGGCTATGAACTTGGACAGAATCAATGTAAGTCAATGAGAGAAAGTGCGATTTATTCCGTTAGACACATAAAAGGTCTGTTATGTGGTTAAAATTAGCCACCTAAGTATCAATCTTGCTCAAAATAGCCACATAAGTATCCATTTGTGAGAACATTCGTCTGTCTGTCCGTCCGTCCGTCCGTAGACGCAACCTTGTGATGGCCATAACTCCTATACCCTTTGAGATTCATTAATGGTTCTTGGCACAATTGTTCACAAGGCCGAGACGGCGTGTCATGCGCAAGAACCAGAACTCTGGATGCCATACTTTTTAGTTATCTCCCCTTTTAATAAAATAGAGTGACTACTTTGTGATGGCCATAACTCCAATACCCTTTGAGATATATTGATGGTACCTGGCACAGTTGTTCACAAGGCTGAGACGGCGTGTCGTGCACAAGAATCACAACTCTGGTTGCCTTGGTTTTGGAGTTATCTCCCCTTCCAATAAAATAGAGTGACAACCTTGTGATGGCCATAACTCTTATACCCTTTGAGTTTCATTGATGGTTCTTGGCATAATTGTTCACAAGGCTGAGACGGCGTGTCATGCGCAAGAACCAGAACTCTGGATGCCATACTTTTTTAGTTATCTTCCCTTTTAATAAAATAGAATGACTACTTTGTGATGGCCATAACTCCAATACCCTTTGAGATATATTGATGGTACCTTGCACAGTTGTTCACAAGGCTGAGACGGAGTGTCATGCACAAGAACCACAACTCTGGTTGCCATGGTTTTGAAGTTATCTCCCCTTCCAATAAAATAGAGCGACAACCTTGTGATGGCCATAATTCTAATACCCTTTAAGATATATTGATGATACCTGACACAGTTGTTCACAAGGCCGAGACGGTGTGTCATGCACAATAACCACAACTCTGGGTGCCATTGTTTTTTAGTTATCTCCCCTTCCAATTATATAGAATCACTACCGTGTGATGGCCACATCTCCAACACTCTTCGAGATATATTGATGATACTTGGTACAGTTGTACATGAGGTTAAGCAGGTGTGTCACGTGCAAGAACCACAACTCTGGGTGCCCTGTTTTTTTTAATTATCTCCCCTGACAATATAACCTTGTGATGGCCATAACTCAAATACCCTTTGAGATATATTGTTGGTACTTTGCACAATTGTATACAACATTGAGATGGCGCTTCATCCTAAGAACCACAACTCTGGGTGCTATGATATTTGAGTAATCTCCCCTTCCAATATAACAGTATGACAACCTTGTGATCATCGTACCTCTAATACCCTTTGAGACATATTTGTGGTACTTGATGCAGATGTACATGAGGTTAAGCACGTGTGTTATGCTCAAGAATTACAACTATGGGTGCTCTGGTTTTTTAGTTATCTCCCCTTGCAATATAACCTTGTGATGGCCATAACTCCAACACCCTTTGAGATATATTGAAGGAACTTGGCACAATTGTATACAAGGTACAGAAGGGATGTCATGTGCAAGAAACACAACTGTTGGTGCTGTGGTATTTGAGTTATCTACCCTTTCAATATAACAGTATGACCTGCTTGTGATCACCATATCTCGAGTACCCTTTGAGACATATTGATGGTACTTTATACAGAAATACATGAGCTTAAGCAGGCATGTCATGCGCAAGAACGACATTTCTGAGTGCCCTGGTTTTTTAGCTCACCTGAGCCTTTAGGCTCATAGGTGAGCTTATAGTATAGCCATGGTCCGTCGTCCGTCCGTCCACCATTTTCAAAGATCTTCTTCTCCTATACTGCAGGGCCAATCAAAGCCAAATTTCATATGGAGCCTCAGTGGGATGGGGGAACGAAAGTTTGTTCGCGGGGTCTGGATCACATGACCAAGATGGCCGCCATGCCCATATATGGTAAAAAGCCTTCAAAAATCTTCTTCTCCAGAACCATGAGGCCAGTGGCCTTGAAACTTGGCATGTAGCATATGGTACTCGGGCCCATCATGGTTTGTACAAATGGTGACCCCGGGTTGACCTTGACCTATTTTACAGCAATGTCAAATTAGCCGAAGTAGGCTTTTGCATGGGGCAAAGTGAAAATAATGGATTTATAGGAAAACCATTGAAGACAGTGTCACCAAAATTTGTAGATCAGGTAAAGTAACTGAATACATGAAGATCTATGAGTCAGAAAGGTCAAGGTCATTCATTGGCCTTAGACCAAGGTCATTCAGGATCCATATTTCAAACATTTTTTTCTCCAAAACTGCTGAGCCAATTTAAGTGAAATTTAATATGAAGCCTTTGTGAGTTGAACAAATGAAAAAATGCCAATACGGTCTAGATCACATGACCAAGATGGCCGTCACGCCTATATATATGGTAAAAAGCCTTAAAAATTCTTCTCCTCCAGAACCGTAAGGCCAATGGCCTTGAAACTTGGCATGTAGCATATGGTACTCAGGCCCATCATAGTTTGTACAAATGGTGACCCCAAGTTGACCTTGACCTATTTTACAGCAATGTCAAATTTGCCGACATAGGCTTTTGCATGGGAAAAAGTGAAAATAATGGATTTTTAGGAAACCATTGAAGACAGTGTCACCAAAATTAGTAGATAAGTTAAAGTAGCTGAATACATGAAGATCTATGTGTAAGAAAGGTCAAGGTCATTAATTGACCTTAGACCAAGGTCACGCAGGTTCCATATTTCAAACATTTTTTCTCAGAAACTACTGAGCCAATTGAAGTGAAATTCAATATGGAGCCTTTGGTAGTTGAACAAATGAAAAGCTGCCAACATGGTCTAGATCACATGACCAAGATGGCCACCACGCCCATATATGGTAAAGAAACTTCGAAATTCTTCTTCTCAAGAACCGTAAGGCCAATGGCCTTGAATCTTGGCATGTTCCGTTAAATATAGTTATCAGTGTGGATAATTATACTTTGCGGAACGGAACGGAACAAAGTTTAGAAATGGCATACGGTCTAGATCACATGACCAAGATGGCTGTCACGCCTATATATATGGTAAAAAGCCTTAAAAAATCTTCTTCTCCAGAACCGTAAGGCCAATGGCCTTGAAACTTGGCATGTAGCATATGGTACTCGGGCCTATCATAATTTATTCAAATGGTGACCCTGGGTTGATCTTGACCTATTTTACAGTAATGTCAAATTTGCTGACTTAGGCTTTTGCATAGGAAAAAGTGAAAATAATGGATATTTAGGGAAACCAGTGAAAACAGTGTCACCAAAATTTGTAGATAAGGTAAAGTAACCGAATACATGAAGATCTATGGGTAAGAAAGGTCAAGGTCATTCATGGACCTTAGACCAAGGTTACTCTGATTTCATATTTCAAAAAAAAAAAAACATTTTTTCTCAGAAACTACTGAGCCAATTTAAGTGAAATTCAATATGGAGCTTTGGGAGTTGAACAAATGAAAAGTTGCCAGTACGGTCTAGATCACATGACCAAGATTGCCGCCACGCCCATATATGGTAAAAAGCCTTCAAAAATTTTCTTCTCCAGAACCGTAAGGCCAATGGCTTTGAAACTTGGCATATATCATAAGGTACTCGGGCTCGTCATAGTTTTTACAAATGCTGACCCTGGGTTGACCTTGACCTATTTTATGGCAGTGTCAAATTTGTCAACTTAGGCTTTTGCATGGGAAAAAGTGAAAATAATGGATTTTTAGGAAACCATTGAAGACAATGTCACCAAATTGGTAGATCAGGTATAGTTAATGAATACATGAAGATTCATGGGTAAGAAAAGTCATCATTCAGTGACCTGGGACCAAGATTAACCAGGTTCCATATTTCAAACAGTTTTTTCTCAGAAACCGCTGGCCCAATTCAAGTGAAATTTGATATGGATCCTTTATATGATGAACAAATGAAAATTTGCTCATATGGTCCAGGTCACATGACCAAGATGGCGGCCATGCCCATATATGGTAAAAACACTTCGAAATTCTTCTTCTCCAGAACCGTAAGGCAAATGACCTTGAAACTTGGCAGGAAGCATCTGGTACACGGGCCTATCATAATTTGTTCAAATGGTGACCCTGGGTTGACCTCTACCTATTTTACGGCAATGTCAAATTTGCGGACTTAGGCTTTTGCTTGGGAAAAAGTGAAAATAATTGATTTTTAGCTCACCTGAGCCTTTAGGCTCATAGGTGAGCTTATAGTATAGCCATGGTCTGTCGTCCGTCCATCCGTTGTCCGTCCTTCCACCATTTCAAAGATCTTCTCCTCCAAAACAGGGAGGCCAATCAAAGCCAAATTTCATGTGGAGCTTCAGTAGGATGGGGGAACGAAAGTTTGTTCGCGGGGTCTGGGTCACATGACCAAGATGGCAGCCATGCCCATATATGGTAAAAAGCCTTCAAAAATCTTCTTCTCCAGAACCATGAAGCCAATGACCTTGAAAGTTGGCTTGTAGCATCTGGTACTTGAGCCCATCATAGTTTGTAAAAATGGTGACCCTGGGATGGCCTTGACCTATTTTATGGCTATGTCAAATTTGCAGACTTGGGCTTTTGCATGGGAAAAAGTGAAAATAATGAATATTTAGGAAACCATTGAAGACTACGACACAAAAATAGGTAGCATGGCCTTCGAACTGTCAGAAAGGTAGGAATAGGTGGAAAGTTTTATCACATTGTTAGACATCAAAATTTTGTCCCCACAAGTTGTGTACCCCTGCTCTGAGGCTATATACATATATAAAAACATTAAAATGTACACCAGGACCAGGTGTCAGATGAGCGTTTACAGGACCACTGGTCCTCTGGTTAGTTATCTCCCCTAACAGTAAAATCTTGTGATGGCCATAACTGCAATACTTTTGTGATATATTGCTGGTTTAATTCTGTTGCACTTTCTATTGGTGAACAATCATCTGAAGGCCATATTGGCTTTTGGTCGGGGGATTTGCCATCTCTTCCGATGGCTATTTTTACACAGTGTACAGCAATGTGCCTGAAATGTGGGAAACCTTGATCTTTTCCTTTCCTTTCACAGACATTGATGTTTCGCGCATAAAGGTCATAGTGCAGGCTGTATGATAAACACTGTACACCCTGATCAGAATGCATGCTCATCTGAGTGTACACTGTTTGCTCACGTACTTGGTTGTCCCAGATTTTAGAATCATTACAATTTATAAGATGATGTGTTTGTATTTTGTGGTTCCTGTTTTTATTTTGTGGTTCCTTTCTGAGTCTGAGGTCATCCACAAGAACAGCGGAGACTCGCATATATAATGTACATTTTAATTTCATATGTGCTTTCATATGTTCGTTCATCATGTGTTCACAGTTTTGTTTTATCACCACAATAAAAGTAAATTGAGCATGTCTGTTTTTTATACAACCCATTGCCGCAACAACTACTTTCAACTTGACTGAAATGTGTTTGCTTTACCGATATCTTGCTGTCGTAAGTAAACAAAACTGATTTTACTGATTGAGTTGGAAAATTTCATAAGCAACAGCAGTAAAAATAAAAAATAATAATGATAACGGCAAAAATAAAATGCATTTCAAAACAAATTCAAGTGTAACCAGCCATCAAGAAATCATTACTAACACTGGACTAATGAGCATCTGCCTATGCTATCAGTGGCGTCACGCATAAAAGGTCCTTAGTGTATATCCGTAAACTGATCACATAAATGCGCATGCGCAAAGTCTCACTGAGGCCAGATATTTGATTCTTTGTCTGAACCTTCTTCTAGTCCAAAATATTCTTCATGCAAACAGCGAAGGCTCTAAGGACCTTTTATGCGTGATGCCGCTCATATTCTTTTAAGAAAATTAAAATGGAATGTCCATAAGATAGAAGCGAAGTTTGGACTAGATTTATAGAGTGATTTTTACCACCAGGGATCAGTTTCCATATGAATGTGATAAAATCCCGTAATAATATTTTACTTTTCTCACTTTGTCCCGATTCCCACTTTGCGTAGAGGCAATTCCGATACTGTAATTGCGCAAGGTAGGAATTCTCACTTTGTCCCGATTCCCACTTTGCGCAGAGACAATTCCGGAATTGTATTGCGCAAGGTAGGAATTCTCACTTTGCGCAACAAAGTGAGAATTCTTACTTTGCGCAGGACAATTCTAGAATTGTACCGATTCTTACTTTGCGCAGAACATATATATATAGAGAGAGAGAGAGACTATATTACTATATTGACATTGTGGTGCGCTGCCTATTATGCCACAATTTTAATCAACTATGATGTAACAACTGTCAGTTTTTAAAACTTAACAGATCGCCATTTTGAATATACAGCATTTTTCAGTTCATAGAATGCTTTCAAGCTATTTTGTAGAATGGCAGACAGCCTTTGATGGCATGTGTGTCAAGATGAGCTTTTCGGCGCGGTGCAGTTTTTGATATTTCGTTACTCCCGACGCACGGTAGCAAGGTTACTAGCTTACCTTATATGCCATTGACCTTGCTGCGGAATCTGCACTAGAAATGACAGCACATTTAAATGTAAAAATACTTGTTTTAATGTTTTGAGTATTGCTAAGGTGAATGTTTTTGGATGGTTGGCTAATTTAATTCTCTAACCCTGCATGTGACCTTTTTCATACTTCGCACCACCACTTTAACCACCTGAAATCAGTTTGACAGCAGAAAGCCTACGAGCAGGTCACTTGCTCAACTGGCCGCCTTCACTTCTATTTTTCATAATTATTAGACACTCACTGTCCGTCAGTTATTCAACTGAATATGTCATAGCCAGGACACAATTTATTCGTGTACATAAACAACCCCCAGAACAACATTTGTCTGGTCTTCATTATCACCCTAATGCTAACCCGGGTACATATATTTGAAGGCCATCTTATTGGTTTGGTCGCCATGAGGCGGGCAAACCGGGTATAATGACCAGATTGTAACTGTTCCATGGAGGGGCACGTGACGCGATCAACCAATCAGCTTTAACGTTGAGGAAACAGCCTGTCTGAATAGCGAAACAGACCGAAAAGCAAGCGTTTTAACCCCAACAATAAATATCTTAAGGGAAATGGATACACCTGGCAGGTGTGGCAGTTAGTCTACCATTTTTGGCTTCCGATTTCGATTGGAAGCCCTTTAGATTGGATTGGTGATACCCCAGTTTATTTCTAACCGTCTTATGGCGTAACTAGGAAAGCCCTACAGATATTTACGCAGTGAAAACGGGTTCAGAATAAACAGGAATGCAGCGTCCGTCGATGTCTATTTATAAAGCGTTTCCAGATATCTATTTATAAAGGGTTTCCAAGAAGTCAAACCAAAGAAAAAAAGTTACAGTAGAAACAGGTCCTACTTTCAGTTTCGTCCTTTTGATGCAACCTCATAATTAACCCATAGGTGCCAAAAATATTCCACTTACTTTTATGAGCCTTGAGTGGTCATTTTCTAAGCATAGGGATGCCATTTTTTTAGGTAAGTTTTACAAAAATGCATGTACGTTGAGCAAACAGTTTAGATCTTGATCAGATGCGGCGTCTGATCTGGGTGTACACTGTTTTCCAATGTCTGAAAAAGGGTCGCTAGGCATATATGGGTTAATTCGTCAATGTACTTGATTCCAGTTGGCCTACCCCGTGCAAGATGAAATTATCTTAACTGCCGTATTCGACTGTTGTGACTCGAAACTAACCCTATGGTCTGTATAACCCGTCTTCTGCATTGGGATCATTATAAAACATCAACATGTATGTGCTAAAATCTCATGAACTAGCATTTTCAGTTCATTACGAAAACACGCCTATTCAAATATATACAGAATTTTGCCACCCAAATGAAAATTGCCCGATAAAAAAATCAGATTTGTTCATATTTCTGCTCTAAATATAGATTGTGGGTACTGCTTAGAACCGCCTCGATGACGAGGTTCTAACGACTACCCATTGTCTAGGGGTCAAGATTAGGTAGGCGTGTTTTCGTGTTGTGAGAAAATATTCTTTTTTTTCTAGTCCAAATATAGATTGTCGGTGTACGGTGTTCTGAACCCCCTATAAAGGAAAATAATGTACCCCTGTACCCTCAACTTCCTCTATATAAAGTTGGGTTTATAGGGTTGTTCAGTACTTATGCGGTAGCCTCAAAGTGATTCTAGTGCCTGGTTACCTTCGTTGTTCAGTGCACGGACTTGTTGATGTAATGCTTTTCTTTTCTTAAGGATTTGTAAAAGAACAAAAAAAAAAAAAAAAAAAAAAACGCCTACAGATTACAAAAGTTAATTCTGTCACTCGAGTCACACTTCTCTCGGAGTCTCAAACTTTTCATGGTCACTCAGAATTTCCAGGACGAGTTTACGAAGAGAATTTGACAGTTGAAATCAGTAAAAAATAGTTTTGCAGAGTCCAGTTACATGTGCATGCAGATAGTCTAACTAGCCGATATCTTACTGCGTAAAAAAAATCCGAGTTGTATTTCACGAAGTGTGCAAGCTTGTTGTAGGGTGATCTCTATGAAAGTGATATGTCATTTTTTCTTCATTTCTATAGCAACATTATTAACCGTTCTTTTATAAGCGGTGGGTGAAGAAAAAAACAAAAACAGTTTTAAACCATGATTGCAGAACTTGTCTCGATCGTGCCTCGAACTTAGGCGGAAAGAGACCTCATATCCTACCAACATGGTCAATTTTACAAACATGCCATTGTTCATCGCATGTCAAACGAGCAATTTAAAAGCTTAACATGTACATGGACAAATTTTCCACCAGCATAAAACCTGTGCGAGTGAGCAGCTCCCAACATTCAGCCTTCTCTGTTCATAAATGCCGATTTTTTAACCAATACAGTTAGATGCGCACCGACGTTGCGGTTTTGCTCCTCGCCGGGTCCGTGAATATGTTTCTACATACATTGTCCTCCTTTCAATGGTTTAAGACGGACAGCTAACACTGAAACAGTTTCCGTAAAAGCCTTACCAGAAATATCGTGCTTATTTAGAGCGACAACATCGATGCAACGTCAAGACGTGGCATCGGCTTCATGGGCATGACATGGGTCTTTTTCACAAAGGCGACCAGCACTGGCTTAAACGAGCCTGCGAGTAAGTGCAGCCTTACCACAGCCTTTGCTGCTCTCAGATATGTAGAAGAGAAGATGCGTTTCAGTTGGCTGCGCACATGCATTTGACAAAATATATGCTTATAAGGGAGGTAATACAGAAGAAATAATTAACTTTTTCAGCCCCAAAACCTGGGAAATCGAGTGAAAAAGAATGTGAAAAATATTGTTGTTTTTTTATACCAGTTGATAACTTTACTTGAAAATACATTTGTAAACCAGCACAAATGATTGCTTGCAGGTAAACTTCAACAAATGCGGACACCGATGCTAACGCCGACGCCGGACGCCGGGGGTATGGCAATAGCTCCCCCTTACTTTCGAAAGGCGAGCAGATTTTCAACTTTACAAACTAGGGAAAGTAGAAGTAAAACAAAGATCAGGAATCAAGCAATTAACTTACTCCACCCATCAAAGACACCAAAGGGAAAGAAACACAAACATGAAGCGACCAGACCATAATGGAAACCTAAACAAAGGATGGCCATAAGGACAGTTACTTTCCCACAAAATGGCCAAATGGCCATCCAAAATAAAACGACACAAGTGATACACACAGTGAGTAGTAACAAACACCAACATAAATAAACCGCCACAGAAGAACCGCCTTGGAACGGTCAGTGGAAAGAATTCCACTGCGGGGCTTAAATCGATTTTACGTGGCCACAATCCTCGCCCTTACTTCCGTCGCGATTTAGACAAATAATTTGTTCAGTCCGCATGAAGGCCTCATCAGTGCAACATCTCCGTGAACACAAATAATCAAAGAACCACAGAGGTGAGACAACGGTGAGGACTCGACAGCAAAAAAAAAAAAAAAAAAAAAAAAAAAAAATACACTGAAATGCTGGAGCAAAGGAAAACCTACAGTTAGCCTTCTTTTTATAAAGGAAACGTTATTACCGTATTTCGAAACACACCTATACAAATGCATTGTCATTTTTTGGCCAAAGAAAAAGAAATTTTAAAAAGAAACATTGGAATATTTGCCTTTTTTGCTCAAAACATAGCTTGCGGGGAGTCGACAGAAACGCCTCGACGAGGCGATTCTATCGAGTACTCACAATCTAGTGTCTCAGAGCATGAATACGGAAATTAATGTATACCCCTGCAAACCTGTGCTTTACTATATGAAAGTGAAGATTATATTTTCTTGTCCTTTGGGATCATTGATTCCATTGTGGAATTTTGAAAATATCTGAGGGTCACTGATGAGGCCTAATTGGCCGAAACTAGCTAGTCTGGCCCAGAAAATATGTACACTCCTTATTTTTCAGTTCTGTGGTGTATTCCTTGCTTCCAAAGGATAGCCCTTTTATAGAACATATTAAACTTCACTTCAACTGGTGTATGGGAATGTGTGGCGGCGGTAAAACGTCTCCCTGCCCTACATCATAGTGTAGATTATATTTTCTTTGGGATCATTGATTCCATGGTGGAATTTTGATAATATCTTAGGGTCACTGATGAGGCCTAATTGGCCGAAACTAGCTAGCCTGGCCCAGAAAACATATGCACACCATATTTTTCAGTTCTGTGGTGTATTCCTTGCTTCCAAAGGATAACCCTTTTATAGAACATATTAAAGGGGATCACAATTCTATAGGCATCATTTCGTGATGGAAATACAACTTTAAGGGCCTTATGGTTGCTACTCTGTTGGCTCTGTCCAACTGAAAAAGGGGTCTGCTCTAAAAGGGGAAGAATTTGCTGCTCAAGGGGTCTACTCTAAAAGGGAAGAATTTGCTCCTAAGAAGCAAATTCTTTCCTTTAAGAGTTTATCCCTTAGACATATCCAAAGAGAAACTACTTTTGCAGGAGTAGCCCCACCTCTTTAAGGCGTATCTATTTCCCTTATGGGGAACTTATAACAGCCGCAGTCATTTTCGCAAATTTTACGTCTTGCAATGCCATTATGGAGTAAGTCCATGGGGCCATGGAAACGAAAAACAACAGATAACTAGAGCTGTCAGTGAAACTGACTAGGGCCCCGGCAGCGCTATCAGAAATTTGTGGACGGACAGACAGACGGACGGACAGAGTGATTACTATAGGGCACCCACACTTTCAGTGCGGGGCCCTAATAACTATACTACTACTCACAAAGTGTGGCTGGCTGCGGTAGCTGAGTCGGATGCAGTCTGACTGGTGATAAGGAAGACTCGGGTTCGATACCTACCGGGGTCGGCAACATTCTTTCGTGGAGATTGATTATGAAATCTTTTCTATGGTCATTATCTCCCTTCCGCTGATTCAGGAAGGGCAGGGGTCAGTTTTGGGCGACAGAATGTGCACTGAACTGGTAAACCGCTTACGGATGAGCCTGCTCAGGAAAAGCGTGGATAGGTACACTGACAGGTTCAAACATGACCCAAATCAGTATTGACTGGGCCGTTAAATAAAAAAAACTTGCAAAGTTTACTTCACACAGATAGGAACAGATTTATATATTCTGAACAGCTTTCGGTACGCTAATAGCTCTAATAATACGTACATGTAAATGTTGGAAAGACAGAGAACGTTTTTTTTTTCCTCATTTATAAAGATCGCTGGGTATAACGGGCCTCCGTGGCCTAGTGGATAAGAGTGCTGATACTTAATCATTAGGTAGGTTTGAGCATGGCTCAGGTCACATAATGAGAAGTTCTGCAACGGAAGGTCAGGAGGTTTTCATCGGGTACTCCAGTTTTCGCTCACCTCTGATTAACGATCGGCTTGATGTGAGTGAAATAATCTTGAAAGGATCGTTAAACGAAACATAAAAAAGATCGCTGGGTGTGTAAAAACATGTTCATGTTTTTGCTACTAGAATTAACGTCAGTGCCAAGGTCGAACCTTCTAGCTCTTCCAAATATATAAAACATTTAGGGAGCGAAACAGTCTTAACGTTGATGGGTTTCTGTTCAAAAACTTCATGACTACTAAGTGACCTGCCACCAGTTACAGACCGAGTTGTTAAAAGCTTTTTTGGCGCATTCGATGGGAGCTATTGGATCAGATAACCACTCAATACTTGACGTTTTACTAATCAGTTTCTTTATAATTAAGTTGTGATCCAGAAAGATATACAAAAGGATTGCAAATTTCAGGTTTTTGCGGAGGTACCGCTCAAAGAAACTGTCGAGGTTTAAGATACAGTCTGATTCACAGCACTTTGTCTGGGCAGGCTTAGATCTTCCTAGGCGGTTCAGCAATACTTCAAAGTTCGGTCGGTTTCAGCTCATGCAGCCAAATATATTGCCCCAAGGTCTGATCGGCCCCAGTCCATCGGGAACTGAAGAAATAGATTGGGTTGCACGATGCTTCCACGCAGAGCTGATACCGGCCGCACATGAGTAGTGTTAAATCGCCAAGAAGTTCTAAGCCTGTCCAGGAAAAGTGGCTCGAGTCGGACCGGTCATGCATTTCAACCATTTAGTTTCATTGGGCGACAGATTGTAAGCAATGTCTCAAAAAAGACTCATACAGTGTTAACAGGGACATTAACAACAAATGAAATAGATAACCAAGGCCCTATAGAAGGCATGATGACTTAGGAAAAATCTTTCTATATACCCTTTTGAAAAACAACAACAACAAAAACGATCGTATTAAGTTATGCCTTGGTTGGTGTCCATCCGTCCGTTCGTAAACTTTTTTTTCGTTTCCGTCTAACTCCTACTATACAGTTTTCATCCGATTAAGCCTAAAATGTGTATGTAGTAAGGCTAAGATGTGAAGATATGCCTTAAGTTTCGAGAATTACTGTCCACCAAATATTAACAGAGTTATGACCTTTGAAAAATTCGGTTTACATTTTCGTATTGTTAAGTTTTGTGCTATACATGTGTAAAACATATGTAAGTTACATTTAGTTTTTACTTGCCATGGCGTTAAACAATTTACCACAGAATACTCATCACTACCCACCCCTCCTGATACCAAGGTCACAGACTTTGACATTTTATATACACGTTTTGTATTAAAAAATAAAAGTGGAGGCAATGATCAGGAATCGTTACAATCAACCCACAGCTCTCATCAGAGACACCAAAGGGAAAGACACACAAACATGAATCAACAGACCCTAATGGAAACACCAACAGCGGAAAGCCAAAAGGACAGTTACTTTCCCATAAAATGGCCAATAGGCTATCCAAAATAAAATAATATAAACGACACAAACAACCATAACAAAAACAAACCACGACAGAAGAACCGCCTTGGAACGGTCAGCGGAAACGAATTCCACTGGGGGGCTTAAATCGATTTTACGTGGCCACAATCCTCGCCCTTACTTCCGTCGCGATTTAGACAAATAATTTGCTCAGTCCGCATGAAGGCCTCCAGACCTCAGACAAACCATAACAAAAATATACCGCGACAGAAGAACCGCCTTGGAACGTTTAAAGTTTATTATTTTTATTAAAAAATGCATTAAGTGGGATAATGATATCAACTGGCTCAAATCAGAATGTAGACTAACAAGACCAAACCTATTGGATGCTTTTTGAAAGCAGCCAACTTGTTTTTAAATGGCATTTAGTGACATGCACCCAGCCAATCAATAATCGACTCCATGTGAAGCAATCGGTCGCGGACGGTTGTTCAGGTTGAAAAAATCAATCTGATTTGAGCACAGACTACTCCAAAACTACTTCCTCGCGCAAATGCATGCTCTGCCGTTAAGTGAACTGTTATTTCCCAAAAACGTGTACTAAAATAGCTTAATCTGTGAGGCAGCATTGTTGTGTCATTTTATCCTGAGCTTTGTGTCGTCGAAAGGAAGACATTCAAATTCGCAGTGGTGGTGCTGACACTCATCTGTTAATGTCGCACTTCAAAACGGTAATTAGAAAACACCATTATTTGTGACTGTTTTAACTTTTCTAACTTTGAATAACTCATACAAGAATACAAAGTAGAAGTAAAACAAAGATCAGGAATTGATACAATTAACTTACTCCACCCATAAAAGACACCAAAGGGAAAGAAATACAAACATTATGCGACAAGACCATAATGGAAACCTAAACAAAGGAAGGCCATAAGGACAGTTACTTTCCCACAAAATGGCCATATGGCCATCCAAAATAAAAAGACAAAAGTGATACACACAGTAAGTAACAAACAACAACATAAATAAATCGCCACAGAAGAGCCGCCTTGGAACGGTCAGTGGAAGATTTCGACTGGGGGGCTTAAATCGATTTTACGTGGCCACAATCCTCGCCCTTACTTCCGTCGCGATTTAGACAAATAATTTGTTCAGTCCGCATGAAGGCCTCCTAACTCATCAATGCAACATCTCCGTGAACACAAAAATCAAAGAACCACAGAGGTGAGACAACGGTGAGGACTCGACAGCAAGAAACCACTGAAATGCTGGAGCAAACGAAAACCAACAGTTAGACTCCGATGGGCCCGACCAGAGACAGAGCTCAAATACACTGGAAGTAAGAATATTTTTCTTCCATTTTTCATTTGAAAAATATAGTCCCGATTGCAAATAGAATTTTAGCAATGGTCTTGGATGACGTCCTACTTTCACTTCACGCTGTTTCACTGCATGCATTCTTCGCAAGGCGATGTTGTGGTATAACCAGAGTTGGGGTGTCATGGGGTAATCAGGGATGGAAATTCGTGTCTTAAAAAGTGAAAAAAAAAACAGTCATGACCTTTTGTGAAATGCTTTTGTAGCAAAAGTCATCCTTAAGATAGTGGACGTAGACAAATATTGCTAAAGCCACGCGCCAGCACTTTTGGAGCAGAGGATTTAATAGAGGATCAAATACTAGCTGCGCATTCCATTGGTCATACAGACTAAATGTATTTCAGTGTAAGAAAAGGGTAGTTATAACAAAACAAAACACTAGTTGTTCTGCAATTACATCTGGAAGCACAAAATATGACTGCCAAATTATTAAGTCATTGAGTTTATTGAAATCAGCCCTACCATACAGCCAAAATGGTACAACCCTGTATGTAGGGGGTTGTGCCATTTTGAAAGAGACGTGTATGTATGTAGCATGATGATCTCTTATATTATCCAATACTCCAAATCAGTAATTGAGGTAGATATAAACGACGGCAAACCAACCTCTTATCAGTATACTGGCAGCGCAGTTATCGACTATAGTATCATAAGTCAATCACGGAAACACACCTATATAATTTTGATCCCCTTGAACCCCACTTTTATATAGTAGAACTTGGGTTTACGAAGGTAAAATTTGTTTTCTTATTTCTGTTTTAAAATATAGATTGTGGGTAGTCGTTAGAACCGCCTTGATGAGGCGGTTCTAACGGGTACCCTCAATCTTTATTTTGAGCAGAAATAAGAAAAATATCACATATTTTGTCAGAAAGTTTTTTCATTTTTTTGGCGGTAAAATTTTCAATGTACACGTATTTAAATAGGCGTGTTTTCGTAATGAATGTCTTATTAATGATTTTAGTTATTTCAAAGTAAAAGTTTTTAATATAGCTAGATAACCACCTGTCTTAATTTATTTTTTTTGTAAATACATTAGAACATGTACCTCCAGTTGGATTAAGTTGTTTCAGGAGAAGTGAATTTCCCAAAATATAAAAAGAACTTTGCAAAGTTTTCAATTTACTATTAGGGCACATAATGTCAATGATATTAATGCAGCGACATCAGTACTTACTTCCATATTTAGTTGTATAAGCTCAGAAATTAAGGCAAGCCAAAATTATCAATGCATAATGTTAAAAAACGAAAGTTAGCGCTTGAAAAACAATGGTTTGACCAAGATTGTGATACTTTATACAGAAACTTAAAATTTGGTGCTCGTTCTTAACCAGTAATTGTAATGATGCAGATAAGTTGATACATTATTATAAACTTCGTAAAAATCTAAAAAGCTTCTTCCTCAAAAGTAACTTCATTAAAACAAATATATTGTTCTCACTAGTAGATTTAGAAAGAAAAAATTCCAAAACTAAATTTTGAATGTAATTAATAAATTCAAAAACGATTGTTATGGTCGGAATGACCCCAGCTCAAATATATCTTCCGAAGAATGACATAGTTATTTTTATAATCCAATGACTGTAAATGTAGATGATTTCTTTGAGGAAATTGAGATAGCTATCTCAAAGAATAATTTTAACGAGCCAATAACGCTTAAGGAGGTTACTAACGCAATCCATGCTTTGAAAAATAATACCAGTACATGTACACTCCATATTTTTCAGTTCTGTGGTGTAGTCCTTGCTTCCAAAGGATAACCAATTCTAGAACATATTTGACGTCACTACAGCTGGTGTCTGGGAATGTGTGGCGGCTGTAAAAAATCTCCCTGCCCTACATCATAGTGTAGTTTATATTTTCTTGTCCTTTGGGATCATTGATTCCATTGTGGAATTTTGAAAATATTTGAGGGTCATTGATGAGGCCTAAATGGCCGAAACTAGCTAGTCTGGCCCAGAAAACATGTACACTCCATATTTTTCAGTTCTGAGGTGTAGTCCTTGCTTCAAAAGGATAACCCTTTCTAGAACATATTTGACTGCATTAGTAATGCAATGATAAAGAGCTTTAGTACAAATATGTTGCAAAGTACATGTAAATTATTTTGCATTATCTGTGGATCGGGTGTCTACCCAGCTGAGTGGTCTGAAAATATCATTAAGCCTCTGTTTAAAGCAAGTAATGAAACTGACCCAAACAATTACAGACGTGTATCAATATCAAGCTATTTTCTAGAATATTTTATAATAGACTGGATAGATTTATTGGTGATCATAACATTTTAAATGATAGCCAGATTAGATTTAGAAAGTCTTATAGAACAACCGATCATATTTTACCACGTACTCTATTATAGATAAGTATCTGAGATCTAAAGAGCGTGTATATGTTTGTTTTGTAAACTTGCGTAAAGCTTTGGATACTAAATTGAGAAGTGCTATTTTTGCTAAGATGCTTAACTATGGTATTAATGGTTAGATACATGAAATAATCAAAAGTATGTATTTCACACAGTAAAATACACTGTTAAGCTGACCGATTCATTTGCTTCAAATGTTGGAGAGAGCAGGGTGTATAAAAAGTACATTGTTATTCAATCTTTTCATTAATGACCTTCCTGACTGTATTGGCCATCTCGAAAATGATCCCGTGTAAATATGTAATACTCCAATCAACTGCTTGATGTCTTCTGATGATAATATCATGCTATCTACCAGTAAAGAAGGAGATCAGAATTGTTTGAATTCTCTTCATAAATATGCTGAAAAATGGAACCTGAAGGTCAATATAGATAAAACACATTTAACAGAGCAGGGAGATTAATAAAATTGTGAATTTTGCTTCGGCAATTGTCGATTGAAAAATGTTCAGGAATATAAATACTTGGGTAATATATATAAAGCATCGGGTACTTTTAACAGTTTAATCAGTTATCTAACCAATAAAGCACTTAAAATTGTTTATATGATAAGGAGTAGATTTCATACCTCAGATGTAAATGCAAAACTTTTCTGAAACGGTTTGATGCATGTGTAAATCCTATACTATTATATGCTGGTTAACTTTGGTCAGTTTTTGACTTGAACCTCCCCAGGAAATTGACATGTGAACAGAAGAATGCTTTTGAAAATTCATAAGATAAGTTTGTACCAGAAAGGATACACACACGGTTTTGTAAATACATACATGGATTGGTAAATACAGTAGGTCGCTTTCCTATTGCAATTTTTGTATTATTACAGTCAGTTAAATACGGGTTATATTTGTTACAAAACCATTTGAAAAAGAAACAAGAGTATCATATTTATCACTAGTGTATATTGATGGAGATATGTGCGGCTCATTTAATCACAACATAGACTGTTGATTGAGGTAATTTTGATATAGCCATGTATGACAGAATAAAGAAACAATGACAGTTATTTTATGCTTTGAAAAGAAATTTGCTAGACCAATATGAAAAATATTTCTTGCATTTATAACAGACACCTCGTCCCATATTACAATAAAAGACACGTTGCGAACGTATGGTAAATTTAAGCATAAGTTCCGTTTAGAAAATTATTTGTTTGCAAATATAGATAGATCAGTTATTTCTAGACTTTCTAGACTTTCTAGACTGAACAAATTATGATTCTAAATCGCGACGGAAGTAAGGGCGAGGATTGTGGCCACGTAAAATCGATTTAAGCCCCCCAGTGGAAATCTTCCACTGACCGTTCCAAGGCGGCTCTTCTGTGGCGATTTATTTATGTTGTTGTTTGTTGCTTGCTGTGTGTGTCGCTTGTGTCTTTTGATTTTGGATGGCCATATGGCCATTTTGTGGGAAAGTAACTGTCCTTATGGCCTTCCTTTGTTTAGGTTTCCATTATGGTCTGGTCGCTTAATGTTTGTATTTCTTTCCCGTTGGTGTCTTTTATGGGTGGAGTAAGTTAATTGTATCAATTCCTGATCTTTGTTTTACTACTACTTTACGAAATTTCGAATATCAAATCATAGATTAGAGGTAGAAGCTGGGAGAACACCTCATGATTTAAGACTTTGTACAATATGTAACTTGAATGAAGTAGAGGACGAATTCCATTTTATATGTACGTGTATATGTAAGGCATATCCTGGTTTAAGAAAATAGCGTTTTAAAGACATTTCAGATATAATTACAGAATTTGACTCATTTTGTCTGAATGTTAACTTTTTGTTTGTTATGTCTTCGGAGGAAATGTATATTCTGCTCCTATATTATGAAATCACACAAACGTTTCATGATTCTAGTCAGTATGCAATCATTTAAACTTAATTCCATCAATATGGTATACATACATCATGATTTGACAGAATACTGGCATTGGAATAATTACGGCTAGATGACAGTATATTAGAGTGAACGACTGCAATGTAAAGTAATTGTGTTAGACAGTATATGAGTAATTGTGTTAGAAACCTAATATATGCATTTGTTGTCCACACATTTTCTCTCACTGTATAATGTATTGTGTCTGTTTCTGTTTTGATATATATATATATATGGTGTTCTGCCATAATCCTGTTTGTTTTTGATTGAATTCGGAATGAATTTTGGATCTTTGAATCTTTGTAGATAAACTACAGTGTTTCAGTACAAAGAGACAATTTTTTTAAAGATATGTTCATTTGGTCACCAGAGTTAGCAAAATCGGGACTTTGCCGTGATCTTAACGTTAGAACATGGACGCACTGCGGTTTTTAGTTTTCTTTGACAATATGCGTATTTAAATTACTTTGAATATATCAGCATATCTGTATGCTCAAAATACTTTCTCTTTATTGCAGTAAGACCCTATAATCAATGTATATAGGACGGAATAAAGTGATACGGACGTTTTTGTCGTCATTCATATGTAAATTTCTGCATGCGGAAGGCAATGATCAGGAGTCGATTCAATTAACCCGAAGCTCCCTTCAGTAAGACCAAAGGGAAAGAAACACAAACATGAAACAACTAGACTCTAATGGAAACATCAATAGCGAAAAGCCAAAAGGACAGTTACAAATGGTCAATTGGCTATCCACAAAGAAAATAATATAAGCGACACACACACCCAAAAGACATGCCCCCGCCAATTCTGGTTTGAAGAAATAGATGGGCTGCATGATGTTTCCACGCAGAGCTGAATCCAGTGGTTGTGAGATCGATTCCAGGCTTCTCCAGACTTTCGGTGAGTCTTTAAACCGAGATCCCGTCTCCATATGATTATATTTGTTGGCGTGACGTAAAGCAAGCAAATATACACACAGGCCCTGACACACACACCATCTTAAAGATTGCGTCAAGACAATTTCAAATTTACTGGGCGTCTGGTTATAATCATTCATTGTTTGTTTCACACATACAAGCACACGCACAAATCTTGCACTTCAAGCGAACGATCGTGACAGAATCTGATTTTGTTCTGCATTGACTTTAAAGGCACTGAGTTGACCATAGTGTACCAACTATTTTTTCATCAAAGTTGTTTCTCAGAAAATGAAATCTAGTTTGAACCGCAGCTGTGTTCACATTTCATTTCAATTCATTTTTCTTTTTACTTTGGAAGCTGTAATGTCGCCTTTTTGAACGAAGAAAATCGATGAAAACATTAATTTAAAATTTCACGTGGAAACTGTTAAAAATATCCGAAAAAAATGTTCACGTTCATTTCGCTCACCAAAAAATGTTAAACCGATCCTTTTTACAATTCTGAATTGTTCGATATAAACTAAGTCATACTATCGAAATGTAAATAAATGACTATATACATGTAAGGATAAATCCCGTGCAGCCAACGAGCGTCCAACTGAAGTGACGTTGTACAAAGCACTGGAGTATACCCTGCAGGCACAAAACGTTGACTCAACATTGAACTAACGTTGAAACAACGTTTTCGGTGAGTGCCTGCTGGGTAGGCAGTCAAAAACATGAAATATACGGTTTTAGTCAGCAAACCCATGGTAGAAAGAATACAGATCCTACGCTTTTGCTAAGTATTTTTCAAATCTTAAAAATACAGTCGAACTTCAATCGCTCGAACACCTTTGGGACCATGAAAATCTGTTCGAGACAGGGGTAGTGCGAGCCACTGAGGGCTACTGCCAGGAGACATAACGAGATACTTTTGGACATCTTTTCGATGCTCTATGATGAAAATATATGTTGTACACACAGCATACATTTGCAAGATAAAAGACGAAAATCTCCTGAATTATCTCCCACTATTTCTTGTGTAGAGGAATTTCCAAGGGACTCAAAAACGGATTCGACTCAGCCATGGTATACGAGCCATCGGTGTTCGGGCCATCGAAGTTCTACTGTACTTCACCATTAATTGCAACTTTCGGGTTCACTCTCGAATGTTTTTGTTTGTTTGAAATGAGGTTTAACGCCCCCGTCAACACTATTTAGGTAATTTTGAATATGTTGCTTCCAATTTTGGATACGTTGCTTCCAATTTTGTGTGACTTTACCCGACATTGAGATTAAATGGCATCTCAATCCCTGCCGCCCAATGAAACCAATAGCGCTTATATGTACTGGACTGTCTGACTCGCACTATGGAGTAAGTTAATTGTATCAATTCCTGATCTTTGTTTTACTTCTACTTTGCCTTAGCAGGCTTAGTCAATCTAAGCGGTCTACCAGTACTCATGTGCGGTCAGTCAGTTCTGCGTGGAAGCATCATGCAGCCCATCCATTTCTCCAAGCCCCGATGGGCGGGGGCAATCTTTATCACTCTCGAATGTGCACATTGTAAACCTACAGGATATTTGAATGACCCTCATAATTTTCCACTAGTCGAGCACTGAACAGACGACATATTGACAAACCAAATCATCAAGGCGGGACTTGTGGTAGCAGAAAATTTGGCACAAAGTTGAAATCGCCGAGATGTCCATCTGATTACAGTTTGTCTGAGATTGCTTAGAAGCATGAAACCCTTTTGAGAAGTTGGCGGAACTTGTCCACTACAACTTTCCCGCTAAATGTGTTGATTAGCGTAGCGCGCGTGCCTTGTCTACTTACAACTGGCCGACAGACTGTGATTTATTACTCAACAAATCACAAACTAGAGCTGATCTATTTCGATTCTAACAGGCTGAACATCGGCAATAATGCTGATGTTTCCTTCAAAATCTCACAAATTTTCGCCATTGTTAGAAGAACTCCTGCTAAAATTATCGACCGAAACACATACATTTATATCCTTTTCTAACGTTTTCGATGCGAGAATATGACGTTACACCGAAAATCGACTAGTGACATCATAAATTGGCAGTTTTTAATGACGTCACTCTTCCTTGCTGTGATTTGGTGTAGAATAAAACACAGTTATTTTCCATTGCCTATACAGGCGCGCTGTGTTAGAATTCTTTTTTTTTTTTCAAAAATTCCGTATTATCCCCTTCTTGTCTATGGTATATACTGACTCCACAGCATAGCCTTTCAAAACGCAGTGAGACGTGACTGTACTTTTAATTTTGAGCTCGACCATGTTTTAAGTAAGTCGTCTTTGGCTGGTATTTTACATCGGTCGAAAGTTACAATTCTGCCTAAATTTTAATTTTCGTGCTACAAGAAAGACATGTAGTCGTAACAGTCTGAAATTCGTAAAAACCATTACGAAAACACGCCTATAGAAATACATTGTAGCCTTTATCTTCGAAACAATGAAAATTTTAAGATGAAAAATTGTGATTCTTTTCTTATTTATACTGCAAACATAGGTTGTGGGTGCTCGTTAGAACCGCCTCATTGAGGCGGTTCTAACGAGTACCCATAACCTATGTTTTTGAGCAGAAATAAGAGAAATAAGGTTTACCCATGTAAGCCCCAGTTTTACTATATAAAGTGGGGTGTAAGGGGTGTTCATTTCACGGACGTGTTCACGTGATGGATTTTGAACCTTCAAAGGCCATTGATTTACAATAGTCGCGGATGAGCTTGACAGGGCGCAGCTATTCGCGTGTTGTCAATATATGCCAACGGTAGAGTGCCTTTCGCATGCCTTTTGCAAGCGGACCAAATAGCCATATACACACACAATCGGTTTAGTTGCCTGGTTTACCTTTTTGCAGAATTTTCCAAAGGCAGGTGCAAACGATACATGTAACTCCGCTTTAGAGTAGTCGCAGATAAGATTGACTAGGCGGAGCTATCGTTTGCATCTGCCTTTGGAATATTCTATTAACAAAAAGGTAAACCAAATCATCCGATTGTGCGAATTCATCTGTAACACAAACAAAGCTGTGGCGTAAATGGCCATTGGGTCCTTATGCAGAAAGCATGCGAAAGGCACTCTACCGAATCTTCTGGTGGACTTAAACTGACAACACCTGAATAGCTCCGCCTAGTCAATCTTATCTGCGACTACTATTGCACCTATAGACTTGCTATAAAGTATTCCTGACAATTTATGTAAAAGATAAAAACTAATGAGCATTTTAATTTTATTTTTAGTCAGTGAAATCTCTCTCTCTCTCTCTCTCTCTCTCTCTCTCTCTCTCTCTCTCTCTCTCTCTCTCTCTCTCTCTCTCTCTCTCTCTCTCTCTCTCTCTCTCTCTCTCTCTCTCTCTCTCTCTCTCTCATTCTCTGTCTCTCTGTCTCTCTGTTTCTCTCTCTCTTCAGGTCTCATTTATGCAAACCCCACTTTCCACTGAGCAAAAATAAGAATAATATCACAAGTTTTCATCTTAAAATTTTCATTCTCTTTTTTTTTGTGGTAAAATTTACAATGTTTTTGTATAGGCGTGTTTTCGAAATGATAGCGCTGGTAAGAAAAAAGTTACGTGCTCGTTACTTTTTTCTTACCAGCGCTATCATTACGAAAACACGCCTAATAGCACGTTACGTTACTTTTTTCTTACCAGCGCTATCATTACGAAAACATGCCTAATAGCACGTTACGTTACTTTTTTCGTACCAGCGCTATCATTACGAAAACACGCCTAATAGCACGTTACGTTACTTTTTTCTTACCAGCGCTATCATTACGAAAACACGCCTAATAGCACGTTACGTTACTTTTTTCTTACCAGCACTATCATTACGAAAACACGCCTAATAGCACGTTACGTTACTTTTTTCTTACCAGCGCTATCATTACGAAAACACGCCTAATAGCACGTTACGTTATTTTTTTCTTGCCAGCGCTATCATTACGAAAACACGCCTAATAGCACGTTACGTTACTTTTTCTTACCAGCGCTGTCATTACGAAAACACGCCTAATAGCACGTTACGTTACTTTTTTTCTTACCAGCGCTATCATTACGAAAACACGCCTAATAGCACGTTACGTTACTTTTTTCTTACCAGCGCTATCATTACGAAAACACGCCTAATAGCACGGTACGTTACTTTTTTCTTACCAGCGCTATCATTACGAAAACACGCCTAATAGCACGTTACGTTACTTTTTTCTTACCAGCGCTATCATTACGAAAACACGCCTAACAGCACGTTACGTTACTTTTTCTTACCAGCGCTATCATTACGAAAACACGCCTACACAAAAACATTGTAAATTTTACCACAAAAAAAAAAAAAAAAAACAATAAAAAAAACACGAACATTTCAAGATGAAAACTTGTGATATTATTCTTATTTTTGCTCAAAATTATAGATTGTGGTACTCTTGGCGCTTCTAACGAGTACCCACGATCTATATTTTAGAGTGTAAATATATTTTAGAGCAGAAATAAGAAAAAATAAGGTTTACCCTTTCAAACCCCACTGGTTTTAAGGGGGTCAACATTATATAGGCGTGTTTTCGCGATGTGTTTATATACTAACTGCATAAACGTGGCCTCCTTGTCAGATAAAATCATTATATTTTTTTCTCTCCAAAGAAATCTCATTTTCTTGATGAGGAAGTATTATTAATCAACATTTGACTAGATCTCACTGTTTGCCAAGGAACAGAATCTGTAGCCAAGTAAATATACATGAAAAAGTAAGATAAATACGAAGGAAAAAATAAACCTATTTGAGATAACGCTCTTTGAAAGGGTATCTTTTTTTTCAGGTACGATTTTGTGACAAATGTATACTGATTTCTTATTTACGCAAGAAACACAGATTTTGGGTTCTAGGTCTAACTAAAGGGACCACGCGTACGTACATGTACGCGTGTGTGTGTGCGTGTTTGTGTGGGGCATGTGTCTGTCTGATTTCCAAAGGAAAATAATTATCATACTGTTTATAAATTAAATCTAAATAATATTAACATAAGCCGTGACATGTGATCCGCCAAGTTCTTGTTGTTTTTTTTTTCTTCGGGTACTCCAGCTCTGATTAACGATCGGCTGGGAATAAGTGAAATGATCTTGAAAGGGCCGTACCCCTCCCCTCCAAAATAAATAAGTAAATAAGAAAAAAATAGCATACCCTATATTTTCCATTTATTGGAATGCGCTACTGCCTATTTCAGAAAGCAACGTGGCGTCTATTGTTGCATGGTTTCTAATTCATGTCAGTAACCTCATATTCATGATAATGTCTCTTTTAATACTAGAACTAAAGTGACGGCGCAGTGGCGTGGGAGTGGACCAGATTTCTGGCTATTTTTGTTACATACGGTTCGTTTCCTTGTGTCAGTGAAATGGTGTGACATATATGAAATACAAGAAAATGTCAGAGATTTAGAACTTGTCGATCAATACAGTACTGTTTAGGGCTGGCTAATCGGAGCTGAAAAGATAATCGATTATCAGTCCTGTCATTGCGATCGATAATCGATTAGTAATCGCTAAGGTTTTTGTCATGATTTTACCTGTCTGACTTTCTGTCTGAGCATGACTCTTACCATATGTTGCACTTTACCATATGTATATTTGAACAGACAGGCCTGAGCAAACAGTGTAGACCCAGATGAGACGCCGCATAATGCGGCGTCTCATCAGGGTCTGCACTGTTTGTAACACATCCAGCTATTTTAGGCATGACTTTGGGTAGTAAATTGTACCTATCAAGTAACCGATTAAAAGCAAATCAGAAATGATAATCGTTTTCGTGGAATTTATCGATCGATTAATCGATTATACGATTAATCGTGTCAGCCTTAGTACTGTTATCATAGCTGTATTTGAATGATTTGCTTCCATTTAGCATACTCAATGGAAAATAAATTGGAAATTTTAATGTTTTAACCTTCCTTAACGCGATGAATTAAACTAATTTTGACTTTCGAGCTGGCATTGTAATAGTCTCGTGTGTGATATAGTACCGAATGCAAAATAATCACAAGAACTACTGAATTTGGTGAATCAAAAGCAACAACAGCTCGTTTAAAACAATGAACGTATGGATAACACTGGTGCGTCGGTTGTCTTGGAAAATGGTCATGGTCGTAAACTTAGCTTTTGTTTAAGGTTCCTCAATACATTAGCACAAGAAAAATATAGGTGTTCGATTTGCATGTTACTTTTACCCAAAATATGATTCTGATTTCCTTTTAAAATGCCTGTCACAGAAGAAGAAGGTTTGGAGGTACCAGAGCTTCCTACAGCAAATACTTTCTTGCATTAGCAACATCCACGTGCCTCTGAAAATAAATGCAGTTCTTTATTTTTCATTTTACCCGAAAAAAAAATAAAATAAAACTGCTTTCTAGACTTTTTAAAAGTTCCTCAAACAGCTGAAGATCAATCGTTCACATCAATTGCTAGCGACTCGGACAAAGCTTTCTATCAAAAAGCCTACCTGATTTGAAAACAAGAATATTTTTGACATGTTTTTACTTCATGGGCGCCGCCATATTCTGTATAATAAATAATATACATAATTATATTTTGTAATTTTTGGGAATCATTAATATTTACTACTTTTTAGGTGTTTTACTTGAAATTCCTCTGTTGCAGTTCCCAAAGGCAACCTTGAGCCTCGTTTCTATGATAGTATTTAACAGGGTATTGTTCTGTGGATTAAGATATCATGTTTTTTTTTGCACGACCAAGGAAAAAGGCAATAAATTACTACATAAGTGCCTTTCGAATAAAAGTATTTTGCTTTCATATTCTAACATTTACATGGACAACAGCTGTTTGGGTTATTATTTGCAAACATAATTTTTTCAGTACCTCAAATGTACTGAAATAACTATATTGAGGAACCTTTACCATAAAGTTATTGTACTTTAAGCAAACAGCGTAGACCATGGTCAGACACCGGCTTCTGTGGCGTCTGATCTGGGTCTGCACTGTTTGTCTAACACACCATAGATGTTGACCTGAGCTACTTGCCAATGTCCCAGTTTGGAATTTCCCGTCTTAAATAGGTTTATTGACACATTCAAAACAGGATAAAAATTTGAACACGTCACACGAAACATCCCCATGCAGAATCTACCAGTATCGATTTTAACCAAGAGCTTATTGGCTTATGTGCTACTTGATTTAACATCGTAACATTTTTTTTTCCACTCCCTCTGAATTGCGGCTGTCAGGTTAAGATATACTGTCTCGTGGCATTGCAAAATTTCTGTAGTTAAATCTATTGGCACGACAAGATGCAAAGCCATTGTTCAAGTCTTGACACGATATAGCATGATAAATTAGTCTATGTTAGGTCCAACAATCTGCCAAATTGCCATTCTGTAGAGAATCTTACACTAGTGGTCATTTCATGTGAAATTTATGAAACGCGCCTCGCGCGTTTCATAAATTTCATATGAAATGACCACGATTGTAAGATTACTCTGCTATTAAACCTGTGGTTATTTTTATTACATGACTTTCTCAACTAAATAACTGATCAACGTAAAGTCTAGTATATACGGCATGTGCGGAAGCAGGTTCCGCCTGCCTGAACCTAGACTAGCTACTAGTCTGATAATCTAAGTCTGATCATTTTTTATTTTTTGGGGTATTTTTTTGGCGTTTTATTCGAAGATGTATACAAGTATATTTATACTAACCGTATTTACTATAAAATGTATACCTCCTAGATATATACTATAGAGCCCAATTGAAACTAGTTTCCTGTCAATCATTGTGACGTATTTCCATAGTGGATCCGTATATTACTGGAAGATGGCCATTCAGTGGGCGTAGTGTAGAATGCATCAAAGTTAGTAAGCATATTTTTCTGGTAGTTTTATGAGTTACATTCAACTGCATTTGCATTCGATTAAGTTACGGTATAATTTATTTAACAGCAATCTGATAATTGGCTATCAAGCCAATAATTATGTTGCGTATGAGTGTCTTCCCTTAGACATAATAATTAACAAGTAAAAGCTTTAGTAAAGCTTTCATTCCATTTTTAAGTCGATGTCAACTCAATTTTTTGTTTGATTTTAGGCTTAACATCCCCATCAGCGCTGTATATGTCATTTTGGAGACGTTGTTTCCATTATTTTTGGGTCTTTTACCCGACATTAAGACGAAATGACATCACAAGCCCTGCCGCCCAGTGAAACCATTAGGGTCTATTTGCATGGACGGTCCAACTCGCACCATCTTTCCTGGACAGGCTTAGAGCCTCTGTGCAGTTTTCCAGTACTAGTGTGCAGTCGATTTTAGTTCTGCGTGGAAACATCAAGCTGACCATTCTATTTCTTCCCCATGGGCGAGGGAAGACGACACTGTTACTAAGCACATAATCTTTTTAAGTCCAAATGGCTATCACTGATTTGTTGGTTTGGAAGTTCGGTCAGCGTGTTTCGTAATAGGGGCAAGCTGTAGAATCTGGGCTTGAATCATGAATTGCTTGGCAAACCGTGTAGGTCCAGAACAACGCCACAGAATGCGGCGTCTGATGATGGTCTATACTGTTTGCCTACAGAATTTACTCCAAACTGCACGTGTTACAAAACATATACATCAGCTGCATTCAATACAAGTACGACCATACAGAGTGTTCATATTTCTTTAAAATCCCACCTCATTCAAGATAATGGGATGTAAAGCGCGAAGTCTTATGTCTTGTTCATGGTTCTTACAAGTACGCCCATTATAACATGTTAGAACACATGCTATACCTTTCTTGTTATTATATTAAAAATTCATCACCTTGTTAGTAATGGCAAGTCTATTTGGTAGAGTCTCCATGCTTAGAATTATCATCGTTAAAATTGAGCCAGAGAGACTAGACTCGCTAAACTTTTAAACACTGTTCATTTTAGTGCAAAAGATGATTTTAATTCCATATTATCCATTTTAACGCCTTGTGGCTAGGCTAGCCTGAACCTTACGCCTGTATTGTATTATTGCGGTTTTTGTCAAAATTTCCACATTTTTGGCGAACAGTAAAGACCCTGGGTCATCACTCTTTATCAGTGTCCCTTTTTCGGGGGCGCTAGACATACATACAGACTAGAATCCAAAGATATCTACATTCATCCCGTGCAGAAATCGCACTTCGCCAGGCCTCATCAGTGACCCTGAAATGTTAAGTCTAGGTTGTTGGCATTGAAGGGACTGGCTCTTTGTAAAGGTCGGTTCTCGAAGTTACCCTTTTGCGAATTAAAAATGCGCTCCTCATATACGTACTTGTAAGAACAATGAACAAGACATAAGACTTTGAGCTTTACATCCATCACCAATTTCCATGATGCCGCATCGAACGGAACTATTTGGAATAATTGTCTGTAATAAGAGTCTAAGGTAGATCAGGCTGCTCTTCAAGACTGGTGGTAAGCCAGAACGTCGGGTGGCAAGGGAGGACGAAATCAGAAAGTGGACCTCTTGACTATCGCTTTAGAATAGGGACCACAGCAGAAAACAGAGAATAATGTCTTCAATTGAATGTCCAAACTGGTTATTTAATTGGAACAACATAGACAAATACATCACTGTCTTCCTCAAGATTCAATCAATAATCTCTCCTCTGTCGGATAAATGACAATTAATCTGAATCGGACAGATTTCCCAGCATACAGCTTGTTTAGCCTCAAATCCGGAATGAAACGGAACGCAATGGACTAGAGTTGAACCAGATGGAATGAAATGAAATGAAGAGACATTGACAGAAATATTTTCCCCTGTCCCTGTTAGGATAGAATTTAATCCCAGAGTAATCAAAGTCTTCATTACGAAAACACACTCTCGCTCTAAAATGCTCTTGAACAAGCATTTAAAAGGAGAATGGGAGCAGAAATTTTCAACCATTTTTCAAAGGGAGACAACTTTCAGGACTTCATGTTTGTTTTTCTATAAACTCTCTTCCACAGAAAAAGAGTCAACTCTTAAAGGAAATAATTTCTTTCCTTTAAGAGTTGACTTCTATTGCCATGGGAGACAAAAATATTTTTGAAGGAGTTGCCTCCCCTATTCCCCTTAAGATGGTCAATAATTGTCTAATTTCTAGACGGAACTGAGGATCTTTTCATATGAAATTAATGAAACGAGCCTTTCATATGGAATTACCACAAGTGTAAAATTCTGTTTATCATATAACAATTTTAAACATTTTATTGCCGGAGAAATTCACCAAGAGAATTTCAGTAGTAAACACAGAGTTGTCACTGACGGCCAAATGACGTTAAGCGCCACCAACCACGTGATAATAATTACATTCTCTGTGCATTTACAAAAAAAAAAAAAAAAAACTATATAGACAATATAGTAAACTAGTGGGGAGCAATTTTGTTCATCCTTTAAGGAATACATTAACTCACGTGACGCCAGTGACGTCGATGGTTTTCTTCAATATGATTGGACGATGGCGACGTTATGGGCCAACCACGCCGTTCCGCTGCCAATTGGAAAACTGCATGTAATTGTTTTCTTCTTTCATTTTAGCCCTAAAAATATTTTTTTCGTCATATGATGCATGGGAAATAATGTAAAAATAAGTGTATAAGGTAGATAATTTAACGTTCACCGAATTATGAACAACATCGGGTCACGAACAAAGTTTAAGTGAACCCCTTCCTGAAATAAATCACATTCATTTCTTAATTACACGTGTGATCACATCATTTTCATGATGAACCTACTTAACTTAAGGGGAGGCAAGTCCTGCAAAAGTATTTTGTCTCCCAGGTCAATAGGGGTCAACTCTTAAAGGAAAGAATTTGCTCCTGAGGATTTATTCTTGACTATTGAGGTCTTAAGATTATGTAGCCCTCAGTGCTGACTGAAGAGAAGTCCTCTGTCTTCAACAGGTAAAGGGTCTCATTGGGGGAAATCAATAATTAACTAACTGTTGACTGGAGTGTACATTATTGATTGTTCTCTTATGTGCCTCAGTAAGGGGGTTCAACAAGAGCTACTAATCACCATATTAGGGACCGCCTTTGATCTGCTATAGAAAGTACACCACAGGGGGCAATAAACTAATTATGAACACACGATGTGTTTTACTGTTACAGAATAAATGCCTTTAAGAGTAGACCCCTTTGTCAGTGGAACAGGGCTTATAGAAAAGCGAACATGAGGTCCTAGAAGTAATCTCCCTTTGAAAAATGGCGGAAAAGTCTACCAGGTGTTCCCATTCCCTTTAATAACAGCGACGTTACATGGGCCCCGTCAAGCGATTTTGGTACTTATCGCCTATGCGAGGAGCGAAGGTTCAGGCGAGCCTGCGCATCCGCGCAGTCTCGCCAGAACCTTCGCTGCTCGCTCATACAAGCAGTGAATCAAGAGGAACCTTCAGACAGAAAGCCATATCCCTGCCCCCTCTGAATGGCTGGGCATGCGCAGTTAAAATTTGTCATGACGGAATGCTCGAAGACACAAATTCGCTTGGCGGGGCTCACATGATAATCCCTTTTCCCTTTAATTCCATTCTATTCCATGTTATAAACTATGACCACGCAGAAAATAGCTGAACACAGTATGCAGTTTCAGAAGAAAGCGTTCAAAAATACAGAATTCCTTATAAGAATACCCCCTTTTCCTGGGTAGGAACCAGTACTGAGCAATGTGGATAAAGTCTCTTGCTCAAGAACTCAACATTTGGCGCTTGCGGGAATCGAACCGGCTGCCTCTCGATCTCAATTCCGATGCTTTACCACTGTATCGCAGAGCTCCACAATCAATCAATCAATCAATCAATCAATCAATCAATCAATCAATCAGTCAGTCAGTCAGTCTGCCAGCCAGCCAGCCTGTCAGTCAGCCAGCTATTCAGTCAATCAGTTGTTGCGCAGGGGTAATCTTAAAGGATTTAATTTTCTCCCATATGAATCAAACTCTTTCCCTTCAAATAATAATAATAATAATAAAAATAATAATAATAATAATTATCGAAGGGACCCCGCACTCATTGTCATATCATATGAACTACATGAAAAGAACTATTTTTGTGTTTTGTTTAATAAATTTCATATGAAATTACCACGAGTGTGAGATTCTTATCATCATAAATCATGCTGTTTGCGTTTTCTTCGCAGTGGTGCAAAACTTACAACGAATAAAACAACATGACACCCCTGATATTGTTACTGGACCTCTCCAAAGCTGGAAGGTGGGCAATTCTATTGGTCATTAAAGAAATAGGTTCGTGATTATGGCAAATGCCACAGAAAAGCTGGGCACAAGACACAGCTGCGTGCAGTATAAATTTACAAGAGAATCAGTCAGTCAAATTCTCATATAATAACAGATTATTTGTGGTTGCGTTTTTTGTGTGTTTGTGTGATAATGGTTTAACCATTATTGTATCTGCTAGAAATAAGAACAAACAGAATCCTTCGTTTTTGTTTCATTTGAGGTTTAACGTCCCCGTCAACACTGTATAGGTAATTTTGGAGAAGTTGCTTCCAATTTTGTGGGATTTTTACCCGATACTGAGATGAAATGTCATCTCAAGTCCTGTCGCCCAATGAAACCAAAAGGGTTTATAAGCATGGGCTGTCCGACTCGCACCGCTTTGCCTGGGCAGGCTTAGACTCTTAGCGGTTTAACAGTACACGTGTGCGGTCGGTTTCAGCTTTGCGTGGAAGCATCATGCATCCAATCTATTTCTTCAAGCCCCGATGGGCGGGGGTCACAGAATGCTTAACAAAGCAAGCAGATCTTTCCGAATTTAAAATCTCTAAGATTTAAGTTTTAGTTATTCCATTCAACAAGTACGGGCCTCCGTGGCCTAGTGGATAAAAGCGCTGACGCTTAATCAATATGTCTCTCGCGCCTGGCTCGGGTCACATGTGAGACCTCAAGTTCTGCAACGGTAGGTGAGGTAGTTTTTCTCCGGGTATACCGGTTTTCGCCAACCTCTGATTAACGATCGGCTCGATATGAGTGGAATAATCTTGAAAGGGCCGTAAAACCAAAACCAAAACCAAAAAAAAAAAAAAAAAAAAAAAATAAATAAATAAATCCACAAGCTCTTTCATTAATACATGATGCGCTCCACTGAACTGTCTTCTCCTGTGTATGCATGCTCGGACCCAGCGCCTCGCTCTCCTGCTACTCAGGTTCTCACTGTTAAACTAGCAACTACAGTAAAAATCCTATATTTAGACCTCCTTTTGGACTGTTCAAAAGTGGTCTTCATGACCACTTTTGAACAGTTCTAAATGAGGTCTCTGACCAGAGGACACTATATGCAGAAAACACAAGGAAATAATGACTTCAACCAACTAAATAAGCGTTTAATAGCAGAACCAGTCCTATTTTTAGGTGGTCTTACATGTAATAGTGGCATTTACTGTATATTGAGGGTGCTCGTTAGAACCGACTCAGACGGTCCTATAACCAACCACAGAAATAAAATGAACATTAAAATCACAGTGTATAATCGTACTGTGGATGTTACATTACGAAAACACGTCTATACAAATACATTGTGACCTTTATCGCCGAAGAAAATGAAAATTTTAAGATGAAAAATTGTGATATATTTCTTATTTTTTCTCAAAATATAGATTGTGTGTACTCGTTAGAACCGCCTCATCGAGGCGGTTCTAACGAGTACCCAAAATCTATTTTTCAGAGCAGAAATAAGAAAAATAAGGTTTACCCCTGGAAACCTCAGTTTTACTATATAAAAGCGGGGTTCAAGGGGTCAAAATTATACAGGCGTTATTTCGTGATGGTTTGAATTTAGGTTAACGTCCCCGTCAACAGCTTTTTGGGTTATTTTGGAAACCTTGCTTCCGATTGTATGGGACTTTTACCATTACCGAGATGAAATGGCATCTCAAGCCTTACCGACAAAACAATCCAATAGGGGCTATATGCTCGCACCACTTTGCCTGGGCAGGCTTTGACCTTCTAGTCGGTTACCAGTACTCTGTTTCAGCTCTGCATTGAAGCACCATTAGCTTACATGCAACCAAAGCTATTTTTCCGAGCCGTGATGTTTGCTTATTTATGTTCTGAACATAGGTTGTTGCGTACCCTAAACCTATGTCTTGGAGTAGAAATAAGCCGGAAAAAATGTATACCCCGTAAATCCCAGTTTGTCTATAATAAAGTGGAGTGTGCTCATTTCACGCAATAGTTAACGTGATGAAAAACAGCCCTCTCAACCAAACTTCATATACAGAAAAGTGGGGTTTACATGGACATACATTATTTTCCCTATTTTTGCTCGAATACATATATTGTGGGACTCGTTAGAACCGCCTCGATGAGGCAGTTCTAACGAGTACCCACAATCTATGTTTGGACCAGAAATAAGACAATTTTTTTTTCACCTGAAAAATACTAGTTCCAGTGATTTGAAAGACAGCATCATTTGACACGGGTATGTTACCGTAATGCTGGGCATCTATTCCTTCAATATTGCACTCCCTAAAGGTATTAGGAATATAGACCAATACATCATTTTATTTATTATTCAAATTCCAAATAAATATCAATATCCATGATGGATCTAATGTCTTTCGAACAGACAGTGATTCAAATTTTACGCAGATTACTTACAAGTTTTTAAATCTTGAAGAGTGTTTGTCTATTTTGTATATAAATTCGAAAAGAAATAGATTAAAAAAAAAAAAAAAAAAAGAAAACAATCTGATTTTGTGTCCTTTGTCGACTGCATAAATTAAGATTTCTGGGCATCATACTACATTGAATACAAGTATGACACGGCTCCCGCCTATCGGGGCTTGAATAAAAAGTGTTGGGCTGCATTATGCTTCCATGCAGAGGTGAAACCGACCGCACACGAGTACTGATTAACTGCTTAGAGGATCTAAGACTGCCCAGGCAAAGCGGTGCTAGTCGGACGGACCGTCCATGCTTCCAAACCCTATTGCTTTCATTGGGCGACAGTGCTTGAGATGTCAATTCATCTAAATGTCGGGTAAAAGTCCCATACAATTGGAAGCTATGTCTCCAAAATGACCTTTACAGTGTTGACGGGGACGTTAAACCTCAAATCAAACAAACAAACAAACAAACAAAAGTAGGCCTGCTTTGTTTTCTGCAGATGCAGGCATCACGAAAACACGCCTATATACATTTGACCCCCTTGAACCTAAGGCTGACACGATTAATCGTGTAATCGATTAATCGATCGATAAATTCCACAAAAATTATTATCATTTCTGATTCGCTTTTAATCGATTACTTGATAGGTACAATGTACTACTCAAAGTTGTGCCTAAAATAGCTGGATGAGTGGCAAACAGTGCAGACCCTGATGAGACGCCGCATTTTGCGGCGTCTCATCTGGGTCTACACTGTTTGCTCAGGTCTGTCTGTTCAAATATACATATGGCAAAGTGCAACATATGGTAAGAGTCATGCTCAGACAGAAAGACAGACAGGTAAATTTATGACAAAAACCTTAGCGATTACTGATCGATTATCGATCGCAATGACATGACTGATAATCGATTATCTTTTCAGCTCCGATAAGCCAGCCCTACTTGAACCCCACTTTTATATAGTAAAACTGAGGTTTACAGGGGTGAACCTTATTATCCTATTTCTGCTCTAAAATATAGACTGTGGGTACTCGTTAGAACCGCCTCGATGAGCAGAAATAAGAAAAATATCACAATTTTTCATCTTAATTTTTTTGGCGGTAAAATGTACCTTTTATTTGTATAGGCATGTTTTTGTAATGATGGTTGGGCTTTTCTTTTCTTTTTTATGTTTGCTCTTTTCTATGTCATATCCTTCCTTTCCTATGCTCCATTTCTTGAGATTGCTGGTTGTTTGCAGACTTGTTGGTTTGGAGTCTAACTGTTGGTTTTCTTTTGCTCCAGCATTTCAGTGGTTTCTTGCTGTCGAGTCCTCACCGTTGTTTCACCTCTGTGGTTCTTTGATTTTTGTGTTCACGGAGATGTTGCACTGATGAGTTAGGAGGCCTTCATGTGGACTGAACAAATTATTTGTCTAAATCGCGACGGAAGTAAGGGCGAGGATTGTGGCCACGTAAAATCGATTTAAGCCCCCCCCCCCCCCCCCCAGTGGAAATCTTCCACTGACCGGTCCAAGGCGGCTCTTCTGTGGCGATTTATTTATGTTGTTATTTGTTACTTACTGTGTGTATCACTTGTGTCTTTTGGTTTTGGATGGCCATATGGCCATTTTGTGGGAAAGTAACTGTCCTTATGGCCTTCCTTTGTTTAGGTTTCTATTATGGTCTGGTCGCTTAATGTTTGTATTTCTTTCCCCTTGGTGTCTTTTATGGGTGGAGTAAGTTAATTGTATCAATTCCTGATCTTTGTTTTACTTCTACTTTGCCCGTTTACCCACCAGTTGTTGTCCGTCACTGTCGGTAAGTACCGGTTTACCGCTTAGAGGATCTAAGCATGTCCAAGATCTATGTACGAAATTGAATTGACACGCCCAACATTACCAAACTTGTTTACTGGAACGTAAAAACACACACAACATAACCACTTAACCACACTCACAACAACATATGGGCCCCGCCAAGCGATTTCGGTACTTATCGCCTATGCGAGCAGCGAAGGTTCAGGCGAGCCTGCGCATCCGCGCAGTCTCGCCAGAACCTTCGCTGCTCGCTCATACAAGCAGTGAATCAAGAGGAACCTTCAGACAGAAAGCCATATCCCTGGCCCCTCTGAATGGCTGGGCATGCGCAGTTAAAATTTGTCATGACGGAATGCTCGAAGACCCAAATTCGCTTGGCGGGGCTCATATAGTATCCTGATGACACAGCTTACTATGTCAATTGACAAGGCCAGCTCCATGTAGACACAGCTGTGTAAAACAACCTCAGGCATTATAATGAAATGTGATCTTTTCATAAAATAAACAAGAGGGCCATGATGGCCCTGGATCGCTCACCTGGTCCACAGAGTAACAAGTGGGCCCCGGGAAGGGCCATTATTGGCCCCAGAGCTATAATGTGCATAAAGTTGAGGGAGGTCTAAAAAGGCGAAGCTTCATTCCAAATATCAACAAAGGCTATAATTTGAACACTCTTAATTGACAAAGGTCCACTAGATGAAGCTACACATCAAATATCAAAGACCTGGGCTGTGCGGTTTCAGAGAAGAAGATTTCTTTTTTAAGATATTCCCTGCATAAGCCTATGTAAAACCAAATGACCCCGGAGCTGGGACATTTTTGGCATCAGGGCTATAATTTAAACAATCTTGATAGAGATTTCAGAGAAGAAGATTTATAAAGATTTTCCCATATAATCCTATGTAAAACCAAAGGGCCCTGGTGCTGGGGCATTTTTGGCCCCAGGACTATAATTTGAACAATCTTGGTAGGGGTCCAACTATTTGAAGCTTCATACGAAATATCTAAGACCTGGGCCGTGTGGTTTCAGAGAAGAAGATATTTAAAGATTTTCACATATAATCCTATGTAAAACCAAAGGGCCCTGGTGCGGGAAGCAATTTCGGTCCCAGCACTATAATTTGAACAATCTTGGTAGGGGTCCAACAGATGAAGCTTCATATCAAATATCAAAGACCTGTGCCTTGTGTTTTCTTAGAAGAAGATTTTTAAAGTTTTTATCGAAAAAAAAACAAACTATTTTTAGCTCCTGTGACCTAGATATGCAACGGACCGGAACCATTTGAACAACTTTGAAAGGGGACCACCTAAGGATCATTCATGTGAAGTTTGGTCAAAATCCGATCAGTGGTTTAGGAGGAGATGTCATTTGAAGAAAAAGTTTACGGACGCACGCACGACGGACGACGGACAAAAAGTGATCCCAAAAGCTCACCTCGTCATTACGTGACAGGAGAGCTAAAACTGACAGGCTAATAGAAACGCAACATTTCGAGATCTGCGTACAATTGCCCACGAATTTGTGCGTACGGCGAACACGTAAGTACGCACCCACACACCACAACGTCCAAACATGCTCTGTCAGAACATAGTAAATATTTTTATTCAACTGAAGAAGCCTTGGTCAACAGCCAAGTGACGACCAGTGTCGTTTGTCTGCTTGTTCGAATTGAGGTTTTACGTCCCCTGTCAACACTATAAAGGTAATTTTGGAGACGTTGCTTCCATTTTTGTGGGACTTTTACCAGACCTTGAGATGAGATGACATCTCAAGCCCTACCGCCAAAACAAACCTATAGGATTTATATGCGGGGGCGGTCTGACTCGCATCACTTTGCCTGGGCATTCAGGCTCACACCATCTAGGCGGTTTACCAGTAGTCATGTGCGGTCGGCTTCATGCAGGCTAACGCCTTTTAGGCGGTTTACCAGTACTCATGTGCGGTCGGCTTCAGTTCTGTGTAGGCCCAAAGACCTTGGTCGTCGCTAGGACAAAACTATTGTCTATGCGGAATCATCTTTCTCCGACATGGGGCTTCTCTTAATGGTGGTGGTCGTGGTGGGGTATCTTTCCCATAAACAGCAACCTCTATAATATCAGGCCTCATACTGACCAAGCTTTTCAAAGCCTGAAAGACCTGATTTTGCAGCCTTAACCCTCATCCTGCTGTACATGATAACCATTAGTTTTGCAAACAGTGTAGATCCAGATCAGATGGCTTCTGAAGAAGCCATCTGATCAGGATCTACACTGTTTGTAATGCAGTTTGTGACTTAATACATTATATCAAATAATTTGATTGGTGAATAGGCAGAAATAGTGTAGCAAAATAATTTTATTCAGAGGATAAGTGTTGAATAGTCATTTTAAACAGAATATAGGAGGAAAAAAATCAAAAGCCTGAAATCAAGAAAAAATCAAGAAAAAAATCAAGCCCTAAAGCCTGAAATCCTGCATATGCCTGAAAAATATGAGGCCTGTAATATGTAATAGAAAATGCTACGTTTAAGGCGATTTCTCACTTTTTCGCATTACAACACGCGTACTATGCGTAATGGACGGTACGCGTATGAAGACTAGGCGATTTCTCACTTTTTCGCATTACAACACGCGTACTATGCGTAATGGACGGTACGCGTATGAAGACTGCGATCAAACTACATGGATGCACAGGCTGACCAGAGTAAACGCTGGGCGGTATAAATTCTGACGCACATCTCTGACTGTTCAGGCTCATTATTTAAACCAAACCTCAAAGGCAAAACTGTATATTTCAAGTCCAGAAATGTCTAATACGCACATCTCTGACTATTCAGGCTCATTATTTAAACCAAACCGCAAAGGCAAAACTGTATATTTCAAGTCCAGAAATGTCTAATACAAGTCCGCCCCTGAACTATTCTTAGAAATAAAGAGAAATAAATCGTCTTCCAGAAATGTCATAATGGATATATCGACGTAACTTTGACTTCCAGCAAAATAACAAAATGCTCTTTTTCACTATGTGCTCAAAGGTAAAACGGATATATCCAGAAAGGTCAAATTCACGTCCGTCCTTGAAAAATGCTTAGACGGTAGCTCAGTCGGATGCGCGTCTGACTGGTGATCAGGAGGGCGCGAGTTCGATTCCTGACGGGGTCGGCAACATTCTTTCGTGGAGACTGATCATGAAATCTTTTCTTCGGTCATTCTCTCCCTTTCACTGATTCAAGAAAGGCAGTTGTCAGAAATGCACTGTACTGACCACTTACGTATAAGCCTGTGCAGGAAAAGTGTGAGCAGGTAAACTGACCGGCTCAAAAATCATCAAATTGCGTTGGCTGGGCCGTTAAACTCCGATATAAACAAAAAAAAAAACAAACAAACAAATATTCTTAGAAATATAGAAAATGAAAGCACTGACAGCACTGGTTGGTCGATTGTCTTTGATAGTAGGCTTGATAAAGGGTCCTAAACGGGGCCCTAGACTGTTTCGTTTAACCCTTAATTTCCTGTACTGTAAGCAAACAGTGTAGTTCCTGATCAGACGCCGCGTTCTGCGGCGTCTGATCTGGGTCTACACTGTTTGTCAAACCCAACGCATGATTCCAGTCCAGATTCTATTGATATCCCATTTACGCAAGACTCTGACCTCATAACGATAAGCGGCCCCCGCCCATAGGAGCTTGAAGAAATATATGAGCTGCATGATGCTTCCACGCAGAGCTGACTCCGGCCCGCACCCGTGTACTGGTAAACTGCTTAGAGAATCTAAGCGTGCCCAGGCAAAGCGGTGCGAGTCGGCCCGTCCATGCTTAAAAACCATATTGGTTTCATTGGGCGACTTGGCTTGAGATGTCATTTCATCTCAATGTCGGGTAAAAGTCCCACAAAATTGGAAGCAACATCTCCAAAATGACCTTTACAGTGTTGATGGGGACGTTAAACCTCAAATCAAACAAACAAATCATAACGATAAGAATAACTCGGGTATTTTCTATAAATAAACGTTACCTGGATCCCATGTTAATCAGGGATAGTCACGTGAAGTCCAGTGTTAACCTATAGAAAACAATGAAGTTCATACTTCCATGAACGCATCGAGTCACATGATTTTCCTTGACGTCAAGTGACGTCAGTCTAAACTATGGTTCTCTACGGGCGTTGTTGACGTCAACGCTGTTCCGTTCTTTGTAAAGATTTTTCCGCTGTAAAAGTTTGCCCTATAAGTACTATTTTTTCACCCAGTGTTGAGGGGCAAAGAATGTTTATATAAAAATAAACTTAATTTTTCTGCTTTTCATGAAAGTATGAACGACAGCGGGTCGCTAGCAAAGTATACATGAACCCCATACATGAACCCCTTCGGGGTTCATTTAATTTGCACGTGACTTACTGAGTTCATACTTTCATGAACAGCAGATAAATAAAATTCATTTCTTAAATGTTGACGTTAAAGGGGCATGAAAAGCCAGGTAGTTATAGTCGAGCAACAATATGTAAAGACATAAGCAATAAAAGTAACATTGGGTCGATTGATAACAATCGGCCCGAAAAGACGTTAACCCCAGCGTTATACTCGTACATAGCCTGTTGCTAAGATTTGAAAATAATCAATTTTGTAACAGCATAGACCAATAAATCTCCGAAATTGAATCCGAGGAAATTATTATTTTAATGGCATAATATGTTATTGTAAAACTCTATTTGGGCCAGTCAACGTGCAGAAGATAATAATTTTTATTGTATAGGCGACAGTGAAGACCCTGCTAGTGACGGTAACAGGCGATAATTGACAGTAAAAAGCGCATGCGCACGCTTGCTAGAACCATCACGAAAATACGCCTATATAATTTTGACCTCTTGAGCCCCACTTTTATATAGTAAAACTGGGGTTTACAGGGGTAAATCTTATCTTTTTTGTTTCTGCTCTAAAACATAGATTGTGTGTACTCGTAAGAACCGCCTCGATGAGGCGGTTCTAACGAGTACCCATGATCTATATTTTGAGCAGAAATAACAAACATATGACAATTTTTCATCTGAAAATTTTCATTTTTTTTTTCGGGGATAAAATTTAAATGTTTTTGTATAGGGGTGTTTTTAGAGTGCTTCATTGTTTCGCTGCAAAGAGGCCTAGGTTACGCGTTGGGCCTGGAACTGTTAGGCGATAGCGCGTAAGATCATTTCATTCGCGACGCTTTGATCACTTTTCCCATGAGCTCGGAAATCCTCCTTCTCAGCCAGTAAAACAACATTATCAATCATGTAATAAATACATTTGTTTAACTGGTAAACTTCATATAATTTATATCAGATTCACAAAAATCAAAATCGAAGCACTGTTTTGTTTGTTTGACTGATTTAAGGTTTAACGCCCATCTCAACACTGTATAGGTCATTTTGGAGTCGTTGCTTCCAATTTTGGGGGAATTTTACCCGACATTGAGATGAAATGACACCTCAGACCCTGCCGCCCAATGAAACCAATATGGTTTACAAGCATGGATGGTCAGACTCGCACTTCTTTGCCTGGGTAGGCTTAGATCCTCTAAACTGTTTACCAGTGCTCCTTTGCGGTCGGTTTCAGCTCTGCGCGGAAGCATCATGCAGCCCATCTGTTTCTTCAAGTCCCGATGGGCGCGGGCAGAATCTGTACAGATTCACAAAAATGCACCACGATAACAAGTCCGTGAAACGAAGACCCCCCTAAACCCCACTTTATATAGTGAAAAGTGGGGTTTACGGGGTATACATTATCTGCCTTATTTTTGCACAAAAACATATATTGTGGGTAGGCGGTTCTAAAGAGCAGCCACAATCTATGTTTAAAGCAGATATAATAAAGATCTTATCATTTTTACCTAATATTTATAATTTTCTGACACCATGTTGGACGCCATTATTTCATACGGACATGTTTTCCTAATGCAAAGCCGGAGCACTGACAGAACCAATGGATCACCACGTGTATCATCACGTGACCAAGTCCGTGAAATGAACACCCCCACCTAAACCCCAAGCCCCACTCTGTATAGAGAAAATGGGGTTTACGGCGGTAAACAGTATTTTTCTTGTTTCTGCTCCAAGACATAGGTAGTGGGTACTCGTTAGAACCGCCTCAATGAGGCGGTTCTAACGAACACCCACAACCTATGTTTGCAGTGTCAATTAGAAAAAAATGTCCACAATGTTTGCAAAAATGAGTTTTGAAGTAACCGGCAGACGACAAATCAGACGACAATTTTCGTGAATGGCGTCTTATGGGTTAACATTTATTTGCTGCCAGTCAAAAACAGCTACGTAGCTTTTCATATAATGTAGGGAAGCCTCCATGGTGTAGTGGTAATACTACTCGCCTTATAAACCAGGGGTAGCAGGATCGATCTCGGGCTTCTCCGAGATTTTCGGATGAGTCTTTAAACCGAGGTCCTGTCTCCGTATGACCTTAGCTGTTGGTGAGACGTTAAACTAAAACACTCACACACTCTTGTCATGTATAGAAATACACGTAAACGTTTCATCCGTATACATGTAAGTCTAGGTAAGACGCCAAGTTCTGCAATGAGGAGTCAAGTGTTTTTTCTCAAAGTACTCCGGTTTTAGCCCACCTCTTATAAACGATCGTATGAAGTTATCTTAAAATCCATCAATAAATGTGGACACTAGAACAATGATCAAGTTTTTCTAAAATAGCCAAAGTGACCTTGACCTTCAGCCCCTGACCCAGAAAGTCAAAGTCACTCAAGATATCATCATACCAAACATTTGTGTCAAGTTCTATTAAAATCCATCAATAAATGAAGGCGCAAGAGCGATGACAAAGCTTTTCTAAAAATAGCCACAGTGACCTTGACCTTCAGTCCCAGACCTTGAAAGTCGAACTCGCTCAAGATATCATCATTGCCAGCATTTGTTTGAAGTTATATTAAAATCCATCCGTAAATGTAGGGACTGGAGCAATCACTAATTTTTCTGAAAATAGCCACAGTGACCTTGACCCCAGACCCTGAAAGATGAACTCTCTCGTGATATCAGCATACCAGACATTTGTATGAAGTTATCTTTAAATCCATTTATAAATGTGGACACTACAGCAATGACCAAGTTTTTCTAAAAAAAGCCACAGTGACCTTGACCTTCAGCCCCAGAAGCTGAAAGACAAAGTCACTCGAGATATCATCATACCCAACGTTTTTGTGAAGTTATATATAAATCCATCCATAAATAAAGGCGCGATAGCGATGAAAATTTTTTCAAAAAAATAGCCACGGTGACCTTGACTTTCAGCCCCAGACCTTGAAAGTTGAACCCGCTCGAGATATCATCATACCCAACATTTGTGTGAAGTTACATTAAAATCCATGCATAAATGTAGACACTAGAGTGATCATAAAGTTTTTTCGAAAAACAGCCAAAGTGACCTTGACCTTCAGCCCCAGAACCTGAACGTCGAACTTGCTTGAGATATCATCATACCCAACAAAAGTTATATTAAAATCCATCAATAAATTAAGGTGCGAGAGGGATGACAATATTTTCAAACAATAGCCACAGCGACCTTGACCATGTGACCCTTGACCATGTGACCTTGGCCTTAAGCCCCGGACCCTGAAAGTCAAAGTCACTCGAGATATCATTATACCCAACATTTGTGTGAAGTTAAATTAAAATCCATCAATAAATGAATGCGCTAGAGCGATGTCAATGTTTTTTCTAAAGATAGCTACAGTGACGTTGACCTTGAGCCCCACACCTCGTTATGTTTTTTAAAAAAAAAAGAAAAAAGAAAAGAAAAGAAAAAAAAAAAAAAAAAAAAAAAAAACATGCATCCCCCGGGATTTGAACTCACGCAGCTTGCAGGTAAACTTTAACACAGGGAAATAAGGGAGTTAATACAGAGGGAAATATTAACTTCTCAAAAAGTCCAATTTAAGCCAAAACACCTGGGAAAGGGAGTAAAAAGATTATGTAAAATACTGATTTTTACTAAATGTATATTTTATTTGAAAATAAATTTGTGAAACATCACAAATAAGAGCTTGCAGGTAAAGTTTAACCCAATGCGGACGCCGACGACGCCGATGCCGACGCTGACGCTGACGACGGACGCCCGTGGGTATGACAATAGCTCCCCCTTACTTTCGTAAGGCGAGCTAAAATGTCTATTGTCACAAAAGCGTGACAATGGCAAACAATGCAGACCCAGAATACATGTCATAGTACATCCATGTTTACGCGGAACCTTTTATTTTATTTTTTTTTTTTTTTGTTTATTTTTTTAATTTGCAATACATAAAATAACCAGACGTTTCTAAAATTGTCCAAAATTTCTTCTTCTTTTTTTTTGTCATAGGCTAACCATGACAACCATGAGGATCAGTGTGGAAACCTATACAAACAGTGTAGGTCCTGATGAGACGGTTGTCTCATCAGGACCTACACTGTTTGCCATCGTGTTAATGATTTAGACTAAGCCCGAAATTTGTAAAAAAAAAAATAATAAAAAAATGGACAAATTCAAAGTCAAAGATGTAAGAATCTGCATAAAAAACTTAAGGGTGAAAAGGAATTGTACCGCGAGCTTCATCACGACAACACGCCTATATAATTTTGACCCCCTTGAACCCCACTTTTATATAGCAAAACTGGGGTTTCCGGGGGTATACCTTATTTTCCTTATTTCTGCTCTAAAATATAGATTGTTAGTACTCGTTAGAACCGCCTCGATGAGGCGATTCTAACGAGTGCCCACAGTCTATATTTTGAGCCGAAATAAGAAAAATATCACAATTTTTCATCTTAAAATTTTCATTTTTTCGGCGATAAAGGTGGCAATGTAATTGTATAGGCGAGCCTCGCTCGGGCCACGTGTGAGACGCCAAGTTCTGCAACGGAAGGTCAGGTGGTTTTTCTCCGGGTACTCCGGTTTTCGCCCACCTCTGATTAACGATCGGCTCGATATGAGTGAAATAATCTTGAAAGGGCCGTAAAACCCAAACCAAAAAAAAAAAAAAAAAAAAAATTGTATAGGCGTGTTTGCGTAATGTTGGTTGTGATCCGCATTTGCCATTCAGAAACCGCTATTTCCCAAGGTATATACTGTCCGACGAGGAATAGTTGACAGTGACGTCACGACTTGTTTTTGTTCTGAACAATGCAAAGCTTATGGGGCTAACGGTAAAATAGCTTAAATAGTCAGCTACGTCACTGCCAGCTATTTGTTGGCGAACTATACATGGATAACGTGAAACAGAAGTCACGAACACAAGAACTGTTTACTTTTTGGTCGATTGGTTTACAATGTTATAAAGGACAGAAACTGAATTCGTGCTGTTGTCCACGTGACTATCGAAATCAATGTAACTTTATAGAAAATAGCAGAGTTAGTTCAGCGTGTTGGGTATAAGGGTTATCTGTAAAATCTGGGCTGGAATCATGGTTTGGGCTTGGCAAACAGTGTAGACCCAGATCAGACGCCGCAGAATGCGGCGTCTGATCAGGGTCTGCACTGTTTGCTTACAGTACAGGAATTTAAGGGTGAGCCACCAAAAAAAAAAAAAAAAAAAAAAACGCTGCGTCTGATCAGGGTCTACATGGTATGCTTACAGCACAGGAATTTAAGGGTTAAATGTCTAAGTGTAAGTCCTCGTTCCGAATCTACACTCGGAGACAATCGACCCACCAGTGCTCTCAGTGCTTTGATTTACAATGTAAGTCACGAACACATTGAGTGTTTTTCCAAGGTACAACGAGAAACAAAAGTCTAATACACATTCTCCCTCAGTCCCCGCCCATCGGGGCTTTAAGAAGTAGATGGGCTGCATGATGCTTCCACGCAGAGCTGAACCCGACCGCACACGAGAACTGGTAAACTGCTTAAGAGGATCTAAGCCTGCCCAGGCAAAGCGGCGCGAGTCGGACAGTCCATGCTTATAAACCCTATTGGTTTCATTGGGTGACAAGGCTTTAGATGCGATTTCATATCAATGTCGGGTAAAAGTCCCACAAAGTTGGAAGCAACGTCTCCAAACTGACCTATACAGTGTTGACGGGGACGTTAAACCCCCAAAACAAACAAAACAAACAAACAAAACAAACAAATTCTCCTTTTTTTCTTCAGTACAATGAGAAACAGAAGTCACGTACACAACCGCGTTTGAGAAATAGAAGTCACGTACACAATCACGCAAATGTCACGCACACAATTCGATTTTCAAAGGTACAACGAGAAGCAGAAGTCCGGAATGATTAAATTGTCAATGGCTATAGACATTTTGAAAAATTTATTAAAATTGACAAATCATTGTGTAGTCTATACATGTACTTAAGCCCTTGAAATGAATAGTCTTTTAAGTCTATATAAGAGGTAAAGTGGAGCTTACAAGCATATCAGAAAAAAATCCTATATTAAGACCACCTTTGGGACTATTCAAAAGTGGTCTTTAAGACCGTCTTTGAACAGTTCGAAAGGTGGTACCTTACCTGAGGACATCGTGTGCAGAAATCACGAAGAAAGAATAACTGCATCCTTCTAAATCATCCCTGAAAAACCTTACCCAAACAGTCATGGGAAAGAACCCTATTTTTCATGGCTATTGTACTGTGACACCGTTTCATTCACTGAAAGGGTTCCTTTCTTTCGCTTCTAAGTATAGTGAAAATTAAAACCGCCCAAAATTAAGACTAATTCTGCTTTAAAAATAAAAGCCTCACCCCCCCCCCCAACCCCCCCCCCCCCCGCTCATCGGGGCTTGAAGAAATAGGTGGGCTGCATGATGCTTCCACGCAGAGCTGAAACACACACCCGCTCACGAGTACTGGTGGACCGCTTAGAGGATCTGAGCCTGCCCAGCCTTGCTTATAAACCCTATGATGATTTCGTGTTTAACGACGCGTCAACGCTGATAAACCCTATTGGTTTCAATGGGATGTGATTTCATCTTAATGTCGGGCAAACAGTGTTGACGGGGACGTTAAACCTCAAATCAAACAAATCAAACAAAAACTGTGACGCCTTTTCAATCAATGAACTGTTTTCTTTCTTTCGCCTCTAACGGTACAGTGAAATTCTTCTATTAAGACCACTTAAAATTAAAACTAATTCTGCAGTTATTCTTTCTTTGCCATCACGAAAACACGCCTATATGATTCTGACCCCCTCGAACCCCACTTTTATACAGAAAAACTGGGGTTCGCAGGGGTAACGTCATTTGTGTTATTTCTGCTCTAAAATATAGATAGTGGGTACTCGTGAGAACCGCCTCATCGAGGCGGTTCTAACGAGTATCCACAATCTATATTGTGGAGCAGAACTAACAAAAATATCACAATTTTTCATCTAAAAATTTCGTTTTTTTCCGGCGGTAAAATTTACATTGTATTTGTATAGGCGTGTTTTCTTAATGGTTATCGGCAAACAGTGTCCTCTGGTCAGAGGCCACCTATGGAACTGTTCATTTAAGACCACTTTTGATCAGCCCAAAGGTGGTCTTAATATAGGAATTTTACTCTAGATATAGAAGCCTCCGTGGTGCAGTAGTTACGCTACTCGACTTGTAAACCAGGGGTCGCAGGATCGATCCCGGGCTTCTCCAGACTTTCGGATGAGTCTTTAAACCGATGTTCCGTCTCCGATGACCTGAGCTGTTGGTGGGACGTAAAACTCAAACACTCACTCACTTTACTCTATATAATTTCAGAAAGCTTTCCATCATGGCTTAATGCATTAAACGCGAAGACAAAAAGCTCAAATGATAAATGTTGCTTTCGGTGTAAAATCAAATAATGCTGAGAAAGTACATGTACATAACGTCTCTCCAGAATCTTAAGGCAAATAGATACACAAGGCATGGTTTCTGTTATATGCAACAAGGATGACACCTTTTCATTATTTCTTAGTTACTGATATGTCCGTCTCAAAAAAGGGTCTGCTCTTAAAGAAAAGAGGAGCAAATTCTTTTGTTAAAGAGCAGACCCCAGGTGATAATGAAACAAAAATGTTTCTTTATGAAAAAAGTTGCTTTCCCTGATAGCGTATAAGAAGCAAAAACAATGTTACATGAATTGGTGTCAAGAAGCAATATTCAGCCAGAAATGTTGTCATCGGCGCAAAGATCAGTACCGCGGTATTCACATATAGACAGAGCAGTTGTCATTGTGCATTTTCCGCGGCTTGCTACATAAAAAGTGTCACTGGCCTAGATACTTATAGGAACAAGGTAGAAGTTATGAAAATTCAGGCAGCATGGTCATGAAATCTGATTATTTACACAAGTCATTTTTGATGACCGCTGATGGGAGATTCACTGCTAGATACAAGCTCCAGCATTAACTCAGTGCTGTGGGAGTTACATCTGCCTATAGGTGATACCTTATCATATATTTAAACAGTTGAAACACACCACTATAACAACGCTTCATGAATTATTCTTTCCATTCAAAAAGCACCTCTTTTGCATGTATAAACATCAAGTAAGTGATATTAGAGATAATTGCTTCAGCCATCAACTGGTGTTTATTTAACGAATTCTGTCACTGTTAAGAGGCTAATAAATTGAATTCTCTGATAAAGATAGGATCCTTCTGAGAAGGGGGTTCTAGTACTTTGTTCCCTATAGTATAGAGAAATAACATAAGCCTTCCCACAACATTGGCTCCGTGTACACACCAGCCGACTGGCCAACGGAACGCAAATGTACCATCTAGTGTATCATTTCATTTGCACAGGATAAATGTTTCCAACAATGAAACAAGCCGAACCTCTCAAAACGGGGCTGTGTACATGAGAAGCCGTGCCACTCATAAATGGTCCATGTACCCTCGCCCTTATAAATGGCCCCTGTGCACGACAACTGATTCTCCAACGGGATGCCAATAGAACAAGGAAACATTCAATCTGCACCTACATTTCCTTAGAAGCAATCCTAAACTGAAATGCAGTGGTTGGAACGCTTGACAAGTTGTGCACAGAAATCAAAGCACTGCCAGCACTGGTTGGGTCGATTGTCTCTGAGTGTAAGCCGGGAAATGGTGGTGCTGAATGGGATAGTTGACTGTTTCGGTTTGTCGTTTAACCCATAGTATGCCGACCACGAAAATTGTCGTGTGCTAGTCGTCTGCCGGCTGCTTTAAAACGTCATTTTTTTCAAACAGTGTGGACCCAGATCAGACTCTGGGCCCACACTGTTTGCATGTCTGCAAAAATATTTTTCAAAAGTTTGAAAAAGGATTCAGCCGCCATGATACGACATAAGCAGACGACATTTTCAGATGTTGTTTTCTCGGCAGCTCAATGGTAAAGCAAGCAGTGACAAATCAGGCGCCGCGTTCTGCGGCGTGTGATCTGGGTCTTCAATGTTTGCAAATGTCCCAGAATAAGAGCCATGTCAATGTTTGACAACAAATTTTCTTTTACACAGCACCCTGATATCACATCAACAAGAATTGCGCGGTTATTTCCTGTTGAACCGTTACCTGTAGAAAGAGTAACGTGTACATCAACAACGACAAACTACTGTGCTTAGTAACTTTGGGTCGACTGACAAACAATCGTCCCCCCACACCCCAAAAAAATAATACTAAAACAAGACATTTTTGTACTATATAGTAATCTTCAATTTTTCAAACATACCGTATACCACGGATACACCTTGAACGGATACACCTTCAAGTGAGGCAACTCATGCAAAAGTGGTTTTTGTCTCCCATGTTGAACGGGTTCAAAGGGAAGGATTTGCTCCTGGGGAGCAAATTCTTTCCTTTAAGAGTTGACCCCTTTTTCATTTGGACAGGGCTTATAAAAAAGCGAACAGGGAGTCCCGAATGTTGTCTCCCTTTGAAAAATGGCGGAACAATCTGCCAGATTTTCCCATTCCCCTTAATTTGGAACATACAACTAACACATTTACAAGCCTGTGAAATTTATATCGCTGTAAATCAAACTTCATACAGAGAAAATTGGGTCAGTCGGGTCGACATTTTTGTACTTATTTATGCTTCAAGACATTTTTTGTGGGCACTCATTAGAACAGCCTCTAACTAAGGCGGTTCGAACGGGCACCCATAATCCGTGTTTGGGGTAAAAAAGGAAAAAAAAAATCCACAAATATTTACCACAAAAATGTCAGTTTTAGAGATATAAAAATGCAATATACTAACATTGATGTGTTATCCGCGGAATGATTTATGCTGACAAGCCCTCAAGAAAATGAAAAAAAGTAACTGAGCACAGAAGTTTAGTGAAATTCCGCTATTAAGACCACCTAAAATTAGGACTAATTCTGCTATAAAAAGCTTGGTTTGAAGGGTACACTTAATTTTCCTTTGTGTTTCTTGCCTACAATCTCCACTGGTTAGGGACCACCTTTTGGACTGTTCAAAAGTGGTATTTAAGACCACTTTTGAACAGTCCCAAATTTGGTCTTAAAGGTGCATTATTGAGCTATCCGGATAAAATGCTTCCAAAAATAAAATACATATAGCCGTTATTTTTCTTTAAAACAATACAAATGAATGCATTTTATGCAAAAATGCGAACAATTATGATGACAGGAAAACGAGTTTGAGAGGGATTCCCTAACTAGGTTTCGAACACTAGTTAGATCTATTTTTAGTTCGAGACAAAAATAGAATCTCCATATATGACGTTATACGACGTTCATTTTTTGCCTTGTTTGCTTAGGCCATGCCTGAATTGGAAAAAAATATGACGCTGAATACCATGCCATAAGTAACGACACTCAGAGACGATACTGTCGCCATGTATGTGTAAAGTGACAGATTTATTTTTAGAACAGAAATTCCGAACACATGTTCAGATCGAAGGGTAATCACGAATGAAAACGACCATTTTCACAAAGTTCTGAAGCTGTATTTGGCTCCAAAAGTGTACACATGACAAAGGAGTATGCATTGAAGATAAAAACCAGAAAAAAAATTTTGAGACCCGGTAGCTCAATAAGGCACCTTTAATATAGGATTTTTTTCTGTATTTTGCAAGCAGACTGTTCTCCGGAATCATTGCCAATCGTGCAGAGTTTTCTACGGTCTTTGCTGTCGAGTGTTCCAAGTCATTTTAAATTGGCTGCTGGCCCAAACTCCAGTTTACCAGAAAACGCAGCTCTTTGCATCTAAGCCAAAATTCCTAGGTGGGATTTGTGCACAGGTTAAGTTTGTTTGTTTAGATGTTAATGTAATCGTGAGAAAAAATGTAGGCGTGACGTTATTTGCACTACTTTTTTTTTCAAGCAACAAAAACAGCAACAGCCCTGCTACCCCTGTTAAGCAGTCAACCAGGCGAAACTGACTGCTTTAAGGCGGTACTGCTTTGTTTGATTTGTTTGAATTAAGGTTTAACATTCCCGTCAACACTATTTAGGTCACTTTGGAGACGCTGCTTCAAATTTTGTTGGACTTTTACCCGACATTGAGACGAAATGACATCTCAAGGCCAGCCGCCTAATGAAACCAAAAGGCTTATATGCATTGGGCGGTCTGACTCACACCGCTTTACCTGCGAAGGCTTAGTTCTTCTAAGCAGTTTACCAGTACTCGTGTGTTTTCAGTTTCAGCTCTGCGTGGAAGCACCATGCAGCCCAATCTATTTCCCCAAGCGCCGATGGGCGGGGGCGAGGCGGTGCTGCTGAGAAGAGGGAGACATACGAGTCGGGGCACAGCATTTCTACAATTTACTTGTGGGCCAGCGAAGAATCAGATCAGCGTGTGCATCCATGTAGTCAATAAGGCCTGTAATTGAAAATAGGAAGAAACTGGTTTAGCATATCAGTTGAAAACAGTTTCAATAATTCTAATAGGTGGTTATACAGTTCCTGGGGACTATAAAACACAAGATAGTTCATACACCACAACTTCATTATAACGCGGTTCATTATTACACGGTTTGGATATAACACGATTTCAATGTGTGTGTGTGTGTGTGTGTGTGTGTGTGTGTGTGTGTGTGTGTGTTGTGTGTGTGTGTGTGTGTGTGTGTGTGTGTGTGTGTGTATGTGTGTGTGTGTGTGTGTGTGTGTGTGTGTGTGTGTGTGTGTATGTGTGTGTGTGAACTCGGGTTTAACGTCGCTTTCAACATTTTTTCAGTCATATCACGACGGTGTCTGGTTGCGACAGGGAGCTCAATGCTCACTTTTATAGTGCTGCCTCACTGAAGTATCATGTCCCAGACACATTACATGATACCACACCCAGTCACATTATCCTGACACTGGGTCGACCGGTCCTAGCTCTACCCCGTAAATCTGAGTGCCAAGTGAGGAGCAGCTAGTACCATTGTTAACGACTTTGGTATGTCGCGGCCCGGGATCGAACCCGTGACCTCCCGTTCCCCGGAGCGGACACTCTACCAACTGAGCTATCGGGGCCGGTCAACACGATTTCAAGATTGATCTCAAAATGTATAGATTATATAGAAAAAAAATGACATTAAATGGTCATTTTTCTATAGAATCTAAACATTTTTAATTCGATATAACACAGTTGTTTAACTGACACGGTTTCTGCTCTGGACCCCATTAATAGTGCTATAAAGAGGTTGTGGTGTATTTAAAAAGTTAAAAAAAATAATGTGCATCAATGACATCACAGAATGCCTCATGAATATTAATGAGGTAGTTAGGAACTTCAAATTGTAATATCTCTAAGACTAATAAGGATAATTTGATTCGGGTTTCGCCCTTCTTACCCCTTATCTTGCTGTTCACGACAACCCCTATCTTTGCAAACAGTGTAGATCCAGATCAGATGGCTTCTGAAGAAGCCATCTGATCAGGTTCTACACTGTTTGGCATTCAGTTTATGAATTTGTAGCAGTAAATTACGTCAAGTAATTTGATTTGGTGATGGACAGAAATGGGTGTGGCTTAAATGAATATTCAGCAAGATAAGGGTTAATGTAGATTTCTATACCTCTGTAGAAACAGGCTAAGTCTTGGTGAGGCTGCACTCACAAACACACACAACCAGGCGGTCAATGCTTTGATTCAATTAATGTTGTTTTTGTAGCTTTTGTATGTGAAATGATGGAAAACCGTGCTGTCCATGGCAAACACATCACGAAAACACGCCAATATAATTTTTACCCCCTTGAACCCCACTTTATATAGTAAAACTGGGGTTTCCGGGGGTATACCTTATTTTTCTTATTTCTGCTCTAAAATATAGATTGTGAGTACTCGTTAGAACCGCCTCATCGAGGCGGTTCTAACGAGTAACCGCCTCATCGAGGCGGTTCTAACGAGTACTCACTATCTATATTTTAGAGCAGAAATAAGAAAAATACCACAATTTTTCATCATAAAATTTTCATTTTTTCGGCGATAAAGGTGGCAATGTATGTGTTAGGTGTGTTTGCGTAATGATTAAAGCAATTTAACAAGTCCCTGAAATTAGCACCCCTCTAAAACCCACTCTGTGTAGAGAAAACTGGGGTTTACAGGGGTACACTTTATTTTGCTTATTACTGCTCCAAGACAAATGTTGTTGGTACTCGTTAGAACCGCCTCAATGAGGCGGTTCTAACGAGCCCACACAACCTATGCTATGAGTTTAGATATGAAAAAAATCGCAAAATTTCATCGGAAAAGTAAACATTTTTGAGTTATGAAAGAATGCACTATGTCACACGGGCATGCTACAGTAATGAAGATATAAGAGGTACATCAGGCTCGTGAAATACGGTAAACTCTATTTTATATAGAGAAATCTTTTTTTTTTTTTTTTTCCCTTTTTTTCTCCTAAAATAGACTGGGGATACGCGTAAGAACCGCCTAAATGAGGCGGTTCTAACGAGCACCCACTATATATATTTAAAACATGAAGGAAAACGCGGCACTGTTTAACCCTTATCTTGCTGTTCACGACAACCCCTATCTTTGCAAACAGTGTAGATCCAGATCAGATGGCTTCTGAAGAAGCCATCTGATCAGGATCTACACTGTTTGGCATTTAGTTTATGAAATTGTAGCAATAAATTACATCAAGTGATTTGATTGGTTGATAGACAGAATTGGGTGTGGCTTAAATGAATATTCAGCAAGATAAGGGTTAATAACAAAATGTCACATTTCAATTCAAAGGAGAAAGCATAACACTGCATGGATATTCATGTAATATCGTTATGCGTATGAAAAATAGCTTCATGAAAATACAAGTCTTAGCTTGGGTTCTATATTCATCTGTAGTGCCAATTAAATTTATGTTTGCTGCCAAATTTTCTAAAACAGCTGTGTAACATGATTTTACATGACCGTTAGGTGCCAGGTTATGACGTCAGCTTCGCAGAATCATTTCTTAGAAGGGGCGTTGCTAAAACGTAAGTTTCTACGCACCGGAAAATAATCCGCTCTTACGTAAATAGGAGCTGCGTACAAGTGGGTCAGATGCCACAGGACAAGAAAAAGAACAGTGCTCGGCCGGGACTCAAATCCAGGGGGGGGGGGGGGGGGGGGGTCTCGCACACGGCGCGAACTATCGAGCTACGCGATCGACCTACTACGTCCCATCCCAACATTTAGTAATAAGATTCGTCCTCAGGGGCGCAACTAGGAGAAAATAATTTGTACGCAAACTTTACCAAATGGGGACCACTCTTACAGGAAAGAATTTGCTCCCTTAAAGGGAGCGCATTCTTTCCTGTGAGTTTGGTCCCCCGGCGGCAAAATAGGAAACTATATTAGCTAATAATTAGTGCTATGTATATCCTAAAAACATGCAGATTTTCTTCTTCTTCTTCTTCTTACACATACAGATTTTCTTCTTCTTCTTCTTTTTTTCTTCTTCTTCTTCTTCTTCTTCTTCTTCTTCTTCTTCTTCTTCTTCTTCTTCTTCTTCTTCTTCTTCCTTGTTTTACTTCTTCGTCTATTTTTTACGTTTGTTATTATATATGAAAATATAAGCCAGCCAGCAGTGATATTTGTTGATTGTATATATATGTATATATTAGGTTATGTTTTAGATAGAGGACCATATGTTAGATTAGTAATTGTACTAAATATGTTATCCTCTTAAAATAAAGACATTATTATTATTATTATTATTATTATACGCAGGTGCGTATCTGCGTAAAGGATGCAACGCCCCTGGTCGTCCGGCTGCGAGATTTACTTTTCATACTCTCAAGCACTAAGAAACGGTGCTGGAACCACACTGGCTACCAAATGTCACAGGGTAGGAAAAAGAACATGGCCCGACTGGGACTCGAACCAAGCGCCTCTCTCATACCGGTCGACAGGCTACTATGAAGCTTCAATGACGCAAATACGGGTATCTCGTTTACTATTGATATGTCGAGCTCATTCTGGAGCCCCTAAGGATTGATAAACAATTTTCTAGACGCTTTTGCGAGATCTTTGTGAATTGATCTTGAAAACATATGTAGCGTGCACTCATTTGAATCGCCTTATTGAGGCGATTTTATGAGTATTCACAAAATACCTTTATTCTATTGAACAGATAAATATTACTACCATTTATCTCTTCATATTTTGCGGTCATATTAACCCTCGGTAGCCCAAAGTTCCAGTGACTCGAACAAAATTTGATGGTTCAAAATTTCTGAGCTATTGTAGTTTGCAGATGCTTGATATAATGTCGACGCTTTTTGTTCAGCACTTGCTTTCGTTCTGATAAGGTTAACCTACGTCACGATGACGTCACAACTGCCCACCGGCTCGTAAAAACCACAATACTCTGGATATAAAAATCGCTTAAACGCCAGTCACACTAGACCAAGTTCCCACTGCGTCAATGCAAAACCGGGCCGACGTAGTACGAACTTGTACGACGTAGAAGGAACGCAGTAGAAACCGATAAGGACGTGATGCGATCTTTATGGTCTTGGCTGACGTGGACGATTTTTAAACATGTTCAAAAAAAACGTCGCGAGGACGAGATTGAATAAGGACGCAGTAGGGACTCAGTAAGGGCATGGAAACAACGGCATTGACGTAGTAACAACGGAGCATGAACCTAATATAGTCTACATTGACGTAGTACAGACCTGGTATGGACGGAAAATATTGCAGTGCGTTCACACGACGTTCATACGGCGTTCATACCACGTCAATCGCGTACCCACCACGACCGTTCCACGTTTCTGCAAAGGCAAAAGTACGTTCATACCACGTTGTATAAGACGACATTACGTATGTTACACGTTCGTTCGGTGCTTAACACGTCCGGTTTACGTTTGCAGCAAGTTCTCATAGCGTCCATGTCACGTCAAGCAATTTAGTATAAATACTTCACCGAATTTCTCACATTTTCACTTGTGTTTCAACTTTTATCATGAACACACAGAATCAAAACGTTCTTCTGCAGTGTGCGTTGTTCCAAGGCAACCAAACTCTGCTTGATGCGCAGGCTGCCCTTGTGTTATTAAGGAGGATAAGACGGAGAAGGAATAGAAGGCAACCTAGATCTTGTTGGGTGCGCCCTTGGCTTTCGGTTGAAAGACGATTTCAAATTGGCCACTATGACAGACTGATGGCCGCAGAGCTAAGAATGGAGGATCAGCAGTCATCTCTGGGGTCAGTTTGTGAAGTGCTACCCTTTTTCTGACCTTTTTGTCTTCTCCCACGACCTTTTGGAGGCATAGTTTATGATTGTTGTTCACTCAAGGAAACTTGCAGAACGAATGAGAACGCAGAGGCAGTTGTCTTTAATTTATAACATCTTGAAGGACGCAGTGGAAACGTGGTAAACGCGCACTAAGCACGTGGTGTTGTCTCAAAGGTCTGGGGAAGAACGTAGTAAAACGTAGCAATAACGCAAAGGACGTGGTGTATGCCTGATCAAGCTCGCGACAAAACGTAGCTGGTGCATGTTAGATGCAGTGGCATCCTGACATGGGCGTAATAAGGACGTAGAACCAAATTGAAAACTGCGATTTTTACTGCGTTTCATCCCGTTCTCCCCGCGTACTTTAAGTTTTAACCCTTGTCCTGCTGAATATTCAAATATGCCACACCCACTACTGATTACCAACCAATCAGATTACTTGATGCAAATGATTGCAACAAATCCAAAATCTGAATGGTAAACAATGTAGATCCTGATCAGATAGCTTCTTCAGAAGCCATCTGATCCGGATCTACATTTTTTGAAAGGTAAGGCATATCCGGGCTCAGCAGGACAAGGGTCTTTGCGGTCTTTGCGGTCTTTGTCTGAGTGTGACGGGGCCTTTATGAATATGAAGCAGCAATACGTTTTCACTAATCCTCTTAAATAGACGATCTTACACGAGTTTTCATGTATTATTGAATTTATTAAATGAGTTGCGGAAAAGGGATAAATGCGAGGCTTTGCCGAGCATTTTATCCCTTTTCCTCAACGAGTTTAATAAATTCAATAATACATGAGCACGAATGCAAGATTCTATTTATCATATGACATTTAAAACGCATTTATTCACGACTGTTTACAAAATTATCAATATTCCGCCAATAGTAAACGCGACGTCGTTAAGGACGTCGTACATGTAACGTTTCGGAACGTATCTAGCTAATTTGCATATTCAATCCACTAGTGGATTATCGAAATTAATGCATAGCGTTATTACACTCTCAGACGCGACGTCATATGATAAATCTAGATCTATAAAGAGTACACGGCTTTTTCAAAAGAAAAATACCATGTATTTAAATTAAAAATTATGAACTTATAACATGATATCGTTAACACCTAATCAGACAGCAGGTACGTACACACTCTGAAAACAAGCAAAAATTTGTTTCTCGTGACAACCTGAAAATCAGAGTAAAAAAGGGGCCAATTTTTTGAAGGGTTCCAAAAATCTCTGATGAAAGTGGCGGCCAGATTTACAGGCGGTTGCCGTTTCAACTCTCTTGTTACTTAAGAAGACATCGCCCACTCTGGATCATTGTCGTACTAGAACAATTTACAAGGCTGCGATGAGGCACAAACAAGTGACGATAAAACAATTGGTGCATAATTAAAATCCCGCTAAAACAGGAGACTCATGGGTCTATGCTAACCAGAGTTAAGTTGGGCCCTGTCCCATGGCTGCCAAGCGCATCACGAAAACATGCCTATATACATTTGATCCCCTTGAACCCCACTTTTATGTAGTAAAACTGGGATTTCAGGGGGTATACCTTATTTTTCTAATTTTTGCTCTAAAATATAGATTGTGGGTACTCGTTAGACCCGCCTTGATAAGGCGGTTCTAACGAGTGCCCACAATCTATATTTTGAGCAGAAATAAGAAAAATATAACAATTTTTCATCTTAAAATCTTCATTTTTGGCGATAAATGTGGCAATGTGTTTGTATAGGCGTGTTTGCGTAATGGATAGGGAAATCTGACATCCCTGTTCTAAAACCAGACTGCCCTTGCATTTTGTATTTGGCTTGTAGTTTCGTCCAGTGGACCACTACCAAGGTTGTTCAGATGAAAAGTGACCCCGCCCAAGAGGTCACTTATTTTACAATGACCTTTATAGGGAGAAATTTTATACATCTTCTTGTCTGTAACCAGAAAGCCCCGGCCTTTCGTATTTAGTAAATAGCTACATCTTGTGTACCTCTACCCCGTATACATAGCTCAATAATGCACCTTTAAATTCCCGAACTTAAAATTAATATAAAGTCTTAATGCAATCTACCCAGGAAAAGTATCTTATCTCATTCATAATTTTCTAACTAACGCCTTGAGAATTTTTATTTAATGCTCTAGTTTCTTGAACCCCGTCAGCACAACAAAATCGATAGCTATGCCAACAACAAATGAAGCAGTTTTGAGCAGATGGAATTTATTTCCATGTATCTGTCAACAAGAGGACTATGATGGTCCTATATCGCTCACCTGAGCTAAGAGATTCACATGCTGTCTTAATGTTGAAGTTTTCCTGGGTAGATTGCATTAAGACTTTATATTAATTTTAAGTTCGGGAATTTAAGCCACAGGGCTATGATATGAATATTCTTGGTAGAGGTACACAAGATGTAGCTATCATGCTGTGTACTAAATACGAAAGATTAGGGCTTTCTGGTTACAGACAAGGAGATTTGTAAAATTTCTCCCTATATAGGTCTTTATAAAATAAGTGACCTCTTGGGCGGGGTCATTTTTCATCTGAACAACCTTGGTAGTGGTTCCACTAGACGAAACTACAAGCCAAATACAAAATGCAAGGGCAGTCTGGTTTTAGAACAGGGATATCAGATTTCCCTATATAAGTAAGTGCAAAACATGTGGACCCCTTGGTGGAGAGGGTGGGGGTGGGGTGGTGGTGGGGTGGGGTGGGGGGGAATTTCGGCCCTATAGCTATAATTTTAACAATCTTTGAAAAAGTCAACTACATAAAACTATGAACCAAACATCAAAATTTCAGACAAGAAGATTTTTAAAGATTTTCCCGATACCTTCAGACTAGAACATGGATGGGCCATTTTTTTGTCCTAGGGCTATAATTTGAGCAATCTTGGCAGTGGTCCACAAGTCAAAGCTGTGCCCCAAATATCAAAGGCCCGTGCCTTCTAGTTTCAGACGAGAAGATTTTTCCCTATATAAGTAACGCAAGCCTCGTGATCCTACAAGCGTTCTCGAAGCCTTGCCTGATAAACTTGATATCAAAAGACACGAACCTGGTATTCTCTTTTACCAGTTTCGTGTCTTTTGATATCAAGTTTATCACTAAGGACAATCGGTAACTGATCGTAAACTGCAATTTAAAGAGCGTACAAGGGGATAAACTGATAAATAGAATACCAGATTCGAGCCTCGCGATTCTACAAGCGTTCTCGAAGCCTTGCCTGATAAACTTGATATCAAATGACACGAACCTGGTATTCTCTTTTATCAGTTTCGTGTCTTTTGATATCAAGTTTATCACTAAGGACAATCGGTAACTGATCGTAAACTGCCAATTTAAAGAGCGTACAAGGATATAAACTGATAGATAGAATACCAGATTCAAGCCTCGCGATTCTATAAGCGTTCTCGAAGCCTTGCTTGATAAACTTGATATCAAATGACACGAATATTGTATTCTATTTATTAGTTTATCCCCTTGTACACTCTTAAATTAGCAATTTACGGCCAGCCGTTGATTGGCCTCAGTGAGTCCAAGCATTCTGGTGGTCGATATATTTAGTATCAGCTGACCATGTTTTTCCTATGATATTTTTTTTTTCAAGTAATATTGTCATTTTTCCCAGTTACAATAACATTTTGTCATTTACCAGTAGTCTGGTTCATTCAAAAAAGTGCAATGTCACGTTGACGCGATAAAGCTCACTTGTCCTGAGATAGCATATCTTTATCAGGTCAATGCGTTACAATGCAATATATACAGGGGGTAACTTCTATTCATGGAAATAATGAGCAATATGGTTAATGATATGATATCTTAAATTCTAGACCAGGCAGAATACTCATGCGGAAATGCAGGAAAATTATTAACGCTAGTCCTTAGATTTTCCGAGATGGATTTCATTCAAAACGCCTTACAAATAACCTCAGCAGTCATAATCTCTCTAAGTTCCATTAATAGGCAGAAATCAATAGTGACATATCAAAGTTAAATGATGCCATCTTGTCCAGATGAAGTCATTACTCCGCGTTTCACACAAATTGCCGCAATATAATTCTCGTATTTATTGCCAAGCTTTCAAACATTACTGTCCTTAAATGCTCATACACAATGTAAACATGAAATAGTTTAATGAATCATGATTTAAGGTTAATAGATCGCTTTGCTTCTAAATACGCTTTAAGTTGCATTTTCAAAATCATAAACAAACAGGCATAATTGTTAACTGGCATAATGTTCAGCAATGCGTATCGTCAAGGTTGTTTTATTGGCCCCCGCCCATAGCGGCTTGGAGAAATATATGGACTGCATGATGCTTCCACGCAGAGCTGAATCCGGCCCGCACACTAGTACTGGTAAACCGCTTAGAGGATCTAAGCCTGTCCAGGAACCGCGGTGCGAGGCGGACCGTCCATGCTTTAAACCATGTTGGTTTCATTGGGCAACAGGGCTTGAGATGTCATTTCTTCTCAATAACGGGTAAAAGTCCCACAAAATTGGAAGCAACGTCTCCAAAATGACCTTTACAGTGTTGACGGGGACGTTAAACCTCAAATCAAATAACAAACAAACAAACAAACAAATCAAGGTTGTTTGAGGGATCATACAGTAAAATTGAGCCTAATTCTGCTTTTAAAAGCTTATTTAATCACAAGAAAAGTGTTGCCAGTCAGCCCGTCCATGCTTGTAAACCCTATTGGTTTCTTTGGGCGGCATGGATTGAGAATGTCTGGTAAAAGTCCACAAAATTGAAAGCAACGCCTCCTAAATGATCTAAATTGTGTTGACGGGGCCTCAAATCAAACAAACAAAAGCTTATTTAGAAAGTTTCAGTTATTGTTTATTTGTGTTTTCTGCACACATTTTCCTCTGGTCAGAGACCACATTTGGGACTGTTCAAAAGTGGTCTTAAAGACCACTTTTGAACAGTCATAATGGTGGTCTTAATAGAGGAATTTTTACTGTACTTTGGACAAATGTTCTTCTTAATAGTTACGAACGGTAGGATAAAAAGTGTTCATTATTTTTGCACATGAAATTTGGGGAACCAGCCACGGCGAGTATGATAAATTTCATTTGTTTGATTTGTTTGATTTGAGTTTTTACGACCCCGTCAACACTGTAAAGGCCATTTTGGAGGCGTTGCTTCCAATTTTGTGGGACTTTTACCCGACATTGAGATGAAATGACATCTCAAGCCCTGCCGCCCAATGAAACCAACATGGTTTATAAGCATGGACGGGCCGACTCGCACCGCTTTGCCTGGGCAGGCTTAGATCCTCTAAGTGGTTTACCAATACTCGTGTTCGGGCCGGTTTCAGCTCTGCTTGGAAGCATCATGCAGCCCATCTATTTCTTCAAGCCCCGATGGGCGGGGGCTGATGATAAATTTCATATAAAATGCCAAGGGAAGAATCGGCAAAGAATGCAGGACCAGATCAGATCACGCAAAACGTCAATTTTCTATGTGATAAATGGGGCGGGGGGGGGGGGGGGGGGTTATAGGGCTGTTCATTACATAGGCCTGTTAATGTGACACTGAAAGTAGCTGAGGATACAATTGGTGTAGGGCCTAAAGAGCTATATGAGGCATTTGACTATTGCACCATTGTGTCGGTTTCAACCATCAAGTCATCGGGGCTTGAAGAAGTAGATGGGCTGCATGATGATTCCACGCAGAGCTGAAACCGACCCGCACACGAGTACCGCTTAGAGGATCTAAGCCTGCCCAGGCTAAGCGATGCGAGTAAACTCTATTGGTTTCATTGGGCGTAAAAGTCCCACAAAACTGGAAGGAACGTCTCCAAATTGACCTTTACAGTGTTGACGGGGACGTTAAACCTCAAAGCAAACAAACAAAATCAATCATCAAGTCGACACTTAGAATCTAAACTTACATTCAAAGGCTGCATTCTTATCGTTACAGAAATTAGATATTTACCAGTCATTATAAGAAGATATATTTGCAAAAAAAGGCAACATATCGTGGGTGGGTGTGGATTTATATCTATATCTGAGTTTTTATTAAACCTTTACCCATACATGCCTAGCGTCCCATTTATACATTGGCAAACATTGCAGACCCAGATCAGACGCCGCATACGCGGCGTCTGATCTGGGTCTACACTGTTTTCTTATAGTACATACATTTTTGCAAAACTTACCGCAATCAAAACAAACCTGCCAACCCTATAATTGAAAATGGACCTTTCCAAACGTATTTAGGTGGAAGATTCCACTGTCATATTTGGGTTAAACAATAAATCAAAACACAGACGGCACTGAAGGGTCGTGTGTCTCCGAGTGTGGGTTGGGAAAATTGTCCTGAACGGAGACCTAGACTGTTACATATGACCCCTTTTCTGGCGAAAGTGTGTACACTGTACTGGTTAACCGCCGGCCCCCGCCCATAGGGGCTTGAAGAAATATATGGGCTGCATGATGCTTCCACGCAGAGCTGAATCCGGCCCGCACACTAGTACTGGTAAACCGCTTAGAGGATCTAAGCCTGTCCAGGAAACGCGGTGCGAGACGGTCCATGCTAATAAACCCTATTGGTTTCATTGGGCGACAGGGCTTGAGAAGTCATTTCATCTCAATGTCGGGTAGCAACGTCTCCAAAATGGCCTTTACCGTGTTGATGGGGGCGTTAAACCTCAAATCAAACACAAACAAAACTGGTTAACCGCTTACGGTAAAAGTGTGGATAGGTAAACTGACCGGCTAAAATGACCTAAAACATTGTTGACCGGGCCATTAAACCCCAAGACAAACAAACAAACAAACAAACAAACAAACAAATGACCCGTAATTTTTTGGGGTCATTAGTTTTGTTTGTTTGGTTTGAGGTTTAACGGCCCCACCAACACTGTATAGGTTGCTTCAATTCTGTGGGACTTTTACCCAACATTGAGATTAAAGCTGCCACAAAATGAAACAAAAAGGCTTATATGCATGCATTGGACGCCCACACCACTTTGCCTGGGCAGGCTTAGCCCATATAAGCGGTTTACCAGTACTCATGTGTGGTCAGTTGCAGCTCTGCATGGAAGCACCATGCAGCCCAATCGATTTCTCCAAGCCTCGATAGGCGGGAGCGACGGATGACATTGAAATGTGTTAAACGCAACCGACGGGGCAAGCACAAAAATATACCCCACCCCGACCCCTCCTTTGTGGTGCTGGCTGTGTGCCTATGTGTTCGGGTGGGGTGGGGGCGGGTGCATAATTACAACGAGATGGCATTGAATGTTTTAACTCTTATCCTGCTGTTCACGACAGCCCCTATCTTTGGAAGCAGTGTAGATCCAGATCAGATGGCTTCTGAAGAAGCCATCTGATCAGGATCTACACTGCTTGACATATAGTTTATGAATTTGTAGGAAAAAATATATCAAGTAATCTGATTGGTTCATAGTCAGAAATGGGTGTCGCTAAACTGAATATTCAGCAAGAGAAGGGTCAAGGTTGAAGGTTTCATGAAGTTCTACTATGTCCACTTAATTATAATTGCAAATAGAGTGTTAGCCTGCTGATGAATGAATGTATAATCTCAAGGATTGGTCAGGGAAGTAGACGGACTAGTCCAGTGAGATCGTGACCTTGAAAGTTGTTTTGGTATTAAATTGATTGATTGTTTGATTGTCTTGAAATTCAATGACACATCAACCCTTGTTGATCAATTTGTGTCGTCTAAAAGAGACAGAAGGAGTACATGTAGCAGAAGAGATGAAAATGCGAGACAGGATAAATGGAAGGCTAGAACCCCACCCCACTCCCCCCCCCCCCACACACACGCGCGCACACATACACGCCCACTGTTCTCGTAACTGTTGCAAGGACTACATGCCATGCCCATCAGCACGCAAAATACACAACACCTTCGCTTCACCTAACGACCATTTTTGGGTTAATAGACCCAAAGTTATAAGGACAAAACCTCTATCTGTGCCGAAGTCCACGTGACTATAACTGATGTTTTAGGGTATTTATTTATAGAATTTTATCGCAGTGATTTTGTTTGTTTGATTTGAGGTTTAACGTCCCCGTCAACACTGCAAAGGTCATTTTGAAGACATTTCTTCCAATTTTGTGGGACTTTTACCCGACATTGAGATGGAATGACATCTGGAGCCCTGTCGCCCAATGAAACCGATAGGGTTTATTGGCATGGTCCATTTTCAATTATAGGGTTGGCAGGTTTGTTTTGTTTGCACCGCGGTTCCTGGACAGGCTTAGATCCTCTAAGCGGTTTACCAGTACTAGTGTGCGGGCCGGATTCAGCTCTGCGTGGAAGCATCATACAGCCCATATATTTCTTCAAGCCCCTATGGGCAGGGGCAGTTTATCGCAGTGAAGTCGGCGTGTGTGCGTTAAAGGTTATGTGTAGAATCTTGGCTGGAATCATGGATTGGGCTTGGCAAAAAGTGTAGACCCTGATCAGACGCCGCAGAACGCGGCGTCTGATCAGGGTCTACACTGTTTGCTTACAATACAGAAATTTAACGGTCAGACGCCGAAAAACGCAGCGTCTGATCAGGATCTACACGTTTGCTTACAGGACAGGAATTTAAGGGTTAAACGAAACAGTCTAGGTTGTGCGCTCTAAGGATAGCTAAGGGTCAACTGCTGCTTCAAACAGCAAGAGAAGTCTCTGGTCAGACTATATGGATGCGCAGGCTGATCTGAGTCTTCGCTGGGCGCACAGGTAAAATTGTAGGAAATGCTGTGCTCCGGTTCATTTTATTGTCATTTCCATGTGCTGCGTCATCTAATTCTGTGTGCATGAATTTGGATGTCACATGCGTCTCAACGGATTACTCTGGCATGATAGAGTAGCTTTCTATTGATTCAAGGCAAAGACTGGAGCGCATCTTGGCCCTTTCACTCCATGAGTTTCCAACTTGGACTCTCCAATCTCTGAATCTGGACATGCCCATTCAATCCAATAGGAGGTTTAGTCAATTATCATTACCAGGATAGCAAGCAGTGTAGATCCTGATGAGATGGCTCATTATGAACCATCTCATCTGGATCTAAACTGCTTGCATAGGCATCTGTCTGTACCGTATACAGGGATAAATGGATAAAGGAGAGGTTAGATTTATTAATTTGATTTACAAGTATAATTGATCAACCTCATGGAGTTTCCACAAAATGGTAAATCTCAGAGGCGTAGAACGCCTTAATCAGAAATGAAGTTTGCGTACACATTACAAACGAAGAAGAAGAAGAAGAAGAAGAAGAAGAAGAAGAAGAAGAGGAAAACGAAGAAGAAGAAGACGACGAAGAAGAAGAAGAAGAAGGCCGAAAACGACCAAGAGGAGGAGACGTAGTAGCTGTAGTAGCAATAGTAACGTATTCCCTTTAATTCCAAAGTGATAAGTAAAGACCCTGATCAGACTCCGTGTGCGTCAGTGGCATCTGATCTGGATCTACACTGGTTGTCAATGTCCCAGAACCTGAGTCCAGTCCAGGTTTTACAGGTAACCTCCTTTACCAGCACTCTGACGTCACAGCGACAAGAATGACGGAGCTATAAATAACCATTACCCAGAATTCGTACAAAATATATGCGCAGTTTGACCCTATTTTTCATGACCATCACGAAAACCAGCACCCGTTATCGTTACTTGTAGTAGCAATACAAAGAAAATGTTTCATTTTTTTAATAAAATGTCAGTTGCGGTGTAAGGAACCATTTTCATTTTGCCAAATTTGATTTGTTTGATGAGGTTTAACGTCCCCGTCAACACTGTAAAGGTCATTTTGGAGTCGTTGCTTCCAATTTTGTTGGATTTTTTACCCAACATTGAGATGAAATGACATCTAAAGCCCTGTCGCCCAATGAAACCAATAGGGTTTATTAGCATGGACGGTCCGCCTCGCAATGCGGTTCCTTGACAGGCTTAGATCCTCTAAGCGGTTTACCAGTACTAGTGTGCGGGCCGGATTCAGCTCTGCGTGGAAGCATCATGCAGCCCATATATTTCTTCAAGCCCTTATGGGCGGGGTCGAAAATCATTTTGTCATATAACTTTGTTACATTTAAAAAAGCCCAATATTGACGTCATTTATTGTAGTCGTTTTCGTCATACGCATGTTTTCGTGATTAAGTTTTCATTAACCGAGTAGCTCCCCCGATTATATCTTTTTAAGTTTTTAAAGATAGCTCTTTTTATTCTTTATTTCGCCAGGATTTTTTAGCAAATTGGCTAAAAAGGAATTCTGCGTGATTTATGAAAACGATGTTTCGATAGCAGTTAAATTAACCGCAATTAATGCTATTCTGTGCAAGCACCGCGGCACCGCCAACATCCTAGATATTCCTAAAACATACCCTATCAAGATAAAAGATAATTTCAGACGCTTTTGAAAGCATTTACATTACGAAAACATGCCTATACAAATACATTATCAATTTTTCGGCAAAAAAATGGAAATTTTAAGATGAAAAATTGTGATATTTTTCTTATTTCTGCTCGAAACATAAATTGATGGGACTTGATAGAACCGCCTCGAGAAGGCGGTTCTACCGAGTCCCCACAATCTATCATATTGAGCAGAAATAAGAAAAATAATGTTTACCCCTGTAAACCCCAGTTTTACAATATAAAAGTGGGATTTGAGGGGGTCAAAATCGCATAGGCGTGTTTTCATGATGTTTACGACTGTATTTTGTTGGTTAACAGGGTTAACTATTTACTACAGAAATACAAATGAAAGTGGACAGAGACATATACAGTGATAAAGACCACTTTTGAACAGTCCCAAAAGTGGTCTTAATATAGGAATTTTACTGTAAATACTTCTTCCACTGACTTCCATAGTAAATACAACGAAAACGATTACTAAGTACGACATCCGGAACTTTCAAAAGTCACTGTGTCCACCATCGTACTCAGACCCACCAGGCACATACCAGCATCGAGGCCTGGTTTTACTCACTAAACTCCGGTACCCTGACAAGTACTATTAAACGAACACCATACGAAGACAACACATTAATTCATTAAAAATATATAACTTTAATTATAATCGCTAGTTATTTTGGTATAAATTTGGAAGTTTAGCATTATTGGCGAATGAGGCAACGGTTTAAATGTTTTTTTTTTTTCGATTTGAACCAGTGGAAGCTCTCGTTACATTTATTGGACTCTCACCAACAGGGGTTTACTACTTACTACACTCCATAGTAGAGCCGCTAGCACGAACTCCAATATGACATCCTGTAATTCAACCCATTTTCAGCTGTTTTAAATTGGTTATCAGGTATGACCTGGACCTTCGTTATGACGACAGTATTTGTTCCCTATAAAGAAAGTATGCCGATAGGAAAATAGGCAATAAAAGATCTTTTCCCCATCATTACTCCAAGAAACAAATGGAATAACGGTCACAACCAATAGTCACCGAAAGCTTCCGGCAATAACCGAATCGTTTTAAAACAGGTGTCAAGTAGCGTAATTCTGGAGGCTATCTGGAAAAACTGCCAGTACAGGTTTGTTCCCTTGATTTCCCTTGATTTCACATGGCCGAACTTTTCCCGTATGGATAGGAAATAGGTAATAAAAGATCTTTTCCTCATCATTACTCCAAGAAACAAATGTTATAGACATTTGTTAGAATCGCCTCGGGGAGGCGATTCTAACAAATATCTATAATATTTGTTTCTTGGAGTATGAGCTTACAAAGCTCTTTCATGACCATGGACTCGATTTATGGAGTTCCAACCCAAGGGAAGTCCACGACGTTCGGAACCGAGGCTAAGCTTTTAGCTAAGTAGTCATGCCATTGCAATTGTCCTTAAAGCGTATTTTGTCGTCATAACGAATGTCGGTATAAAGAGGGTTGACTGTATATGCGATCTCCATGAGCCACATTTCAGACCATCCATATCTAAAAGTTGGTAGCTTAACGGCCCAGTCAACACTATTAAGGTAATGTCAGCCGGTTAACCCAACCATACATTTCTTGGGCAGGTTTATACATCACAAAAACTCGCCTATATAATATTGACCCCCTTTTGGTAAAACTGGTCATGCACATTATTTTTCTCATTTGTGCTCAAGAACATAGATTGTGGGTACTAGTTAAAACCGCCTCACCACATTATTTGTCTTATCTCAGCTTAAAAGCATAGATTGTGGGTACTCGTTAGAACCCCCTCGGTGAGGCGGTTCTCACCAGTACACGCAATCAATTCCAGCTATTGTCCACGTGCCTTTCGCTCAACATGTACAAAATCTCGGCAACGGTTATTTAAAGCTCGCTGTGACGTCATAGGATTGTATGGATTGCGCTCGTGTTTGTTTGTTTGTTTTTAGGTTTTACGTCCCCGTAATTTAGGTCATTTTGGAGACGTTGCTTCCAATTTTCGGGACTTTTACCCGACATCGAGATGAAATGACATGTCAAGCCCTTCAGAATTGAATCACAATTGTTACGGGTCAAATGTTCACCTTTCGTCCAGTCAAACAAATTCATGTAGGGTTTATATGCAGGGTCTGTCCGACTCGCACCGCTTTGCTTCCTTCTAAGCGGTTTACCAGTACTCATGTGCGGTCGGTTTCAGCTCTGCCTTGAAGCACCATGCAGTGCCATCTATTTCTTCAAGCCCCATGGGCGGTGGCCTGCTGGGCTCGTGTACTGGAACATTGGCAAGCCGTGTAGACCCAGATAAGACGCCGTAGAATGCGGAGTCTGGTTAGGCCCTACACTGATTGCTAAAAACTGGCATTTAAAGGATAAACGAAACAGTATGAAATACAAGTGAAGGCAATGAATAGGAATCGATACAACCCACCAGCTCCCATCAGAGACACCAAAGGGAAAGAAAGACAATAGACCCTTGTGGAAAAATCAATAGCGGAAAGCCAAAAGGACAGTTACTTTCCAACAAAATGGTCAATTGGCTATCCAAAACAAAACAAAATATAGATTTTACGCGGCCGAAATCCTCGCCCTTACTTCCGTCGCGACTGAGACAAATAATTTTTTCCGTCCGAATGAAGGGCTCCTAACTCATCAGTGCAACATCTCCGAGAATACAAAAATCAAACAACTACAGAGATAAAACAACGGTGAGGACTCGACAGCAAGAAACCACTGAAATGCTGGAGCAAAAGAAACCAACAGTTAGACTCCTACGCTGGAGCCGCCATAGAATCTGAGGTCTGGCCCACCAGCGTGCAATGAAAGAGGGAAGCAAAATTGTCAACCATGATTGGTTAAGTACCATGCATGCAGTGTGTCGTATAACATTAATGTTGTAGCCAGTCTTATTATATCGAAGAATGATTTCACGAAATTGGGTGCTGAAGACATTGCATGCGTATATTTTTCTGAATTTATGAATTTATATACTTAGTCACCATAAAATTCGGGTTCCGATAGACCTTGTTGCAGAAGAGATTTAAGTCCAACGTTGAATTTTGAAAATAAATCTGAAAGACGTCCATAAAAATTTGAAAAGGCTTTGCGTAGTTTATGATACCGATAACCCTGATTAAGAAGTTTAGCAGTTAACAATTTATAACGGGTATTGAAGAAAGTTTCATGACAAGAGCCTCTGGCAAACCGAATTATCTGCGAAATTTAAACGCCAAAGGATGGCGCACGAAGAACATCACGATTCAAAGAAAGGAAAATTTACAATCTCAAAATCAAAATCATCGAGATTATCATAAATTTTACAGGAAACAAACCCATCTACAAAAGATAGACGTAATTCCCAAAACGGAAGCTCTGTATCAGAAGAATTTGCTTTATTTAACTAAAGTTTTCGGGGTTGTGGTGGTGGTGTGGTGGTGGTGGTGGTGTGTGTGTGTGTGGGGGGGGGATTATATTTGACTGATCGAACCATCGAAACAGATATTGTCAATATTTAATAAATCATCCAAATATCTAGAAGTCGATAAGTCTCAGCTCAAGACTATTTTCCCAGCCTACACTCACAGACAATCGTCCAGTCTGTGCTATCAGCACTTTTATTCAAGCCCATGCTCGGCTTCTTCTCTTTGTTGTGCCAGCATCCAGACATTACATCATGCCAATTTGCTTTGTCTTATTGCATTATGAAACAGAACGGAACAAACAGGATTAGTCGCGGTATGCACAAAACATTGTATGGAAGTTGCACTCTGAGAGAAGCATCATACAGTCGAACTTCAATGGCTCGAACACCGATGGGACCTCGAAAATCTGTTTGAGACAGGGGTAGTTCGAGCCACCGATGGCTACTGCCAGGAGGCATAACGAGATACTTTTAGACATCTTTTCGGTGTTCTATAATGCATAAGTATGCTGTGTGTACTCATTAGAATCGCCTCATCGAGGCGATTCTAATGAGTATACACAGCATGCATTGCAAGATAAAAGACTAAAATCTCCTTAATTATCCCCCACTATTTCTTATGTAGAGGATTTCGCAAGGGGCGCAAGAATGGGTTCGACTCATCCATGGTAAACGAGCCATCGGTGTTCGAGCCATGGAAGTTCTACTGTATTTGCAAATAACCATAATTCCTAAGACCAACTTTGGGATTGTTCAAAAGTGGTCTTTAAGACCACTTTTGAACAGTCCCAATGGTGGTCTTTTATTAGAAGATTAGATGTAGAAAACACAAAGAAAGAAAAACCGAAGCCTTTAAATACAAGTTTTGTTTTGTTTGTTTTATTTATTTATTTTTTTCTTAATTTCACCTGGTCTTAAAAGCGGATGTTCACTGTATCGAAAAAAGTTTGCCCTCAAAAAGAGCTCATTTGCCCTATATAAAGTGGGGTTAACACGGGTGTTGTTTACAGGCCCCGATAGCTCAGTTGGTAGAGTGTCCGCTCCGGGGGACGGGAGGTAATTGGTTCGATCCCGGGCCGCGACATACCAAAGTCGTTAAAAATGGTACTAGCTGCTCCTCGCTTGGCACTCAGATTTACGGGGACGAGCTAGGACTGGTCGACCTAGTATCAGGATAATGTGACTGGGTGTGGTATCATGTAATGTGTCTGGGACATGATACTTCAGTGAGGCAGCACTATAAAAGTGAGCATTGAGCTCCCTGCCGCAACCAGACACCGTCCTGATATGACTGAAAAATTGTTGAAAGCGACGTTAAACCCGAATTCACACACACACATACACGGGCTTTGTTCACACGAGAGTATTTTAAGGAACCTGTGAAACGCGGTGCATTGTCAAAATGGCGCATCACGAAAACACGTCTATACATCACGAAAACACGTCTATACATCACGAAAACACGTCTATACATCACGAAAACACGTCTATACATCACGAAAACACGTCTATACATCACGAAAACACGTCTATACATCACGAAAACACGTCTATACATCACGAAAACACGTCTATACATCACGAAAACACGTCTATACATCACGAAAACACGTCTATACATCACGAAAACACGCCTATAGTATTTTGACCCCCTTGAACCCTACTTTTATATAGTAAAACTGGGGTTTACAGGGGTAAACCTTATTTTTCTTATTTCTGCTCTAAAATATAGATTGTGGGTACTCGTTAGAACCGCCTCATCGAGGCGGTTCTAACGAGTGCCCACAATCTATATTTTGAGCAGAAATAAGAAAAATATCACAATTTTTCATCTTAAAATTTTCATTTTTTTTCGGCGGTAAAGGTGGCAATGTATTCGTATAGGCGTGTTTGCGTAATGTAATTTTAATATTATATAAACTGGGATTTACAGGGGGGCATACATTATTTTTCCTTTCTCTGCCCAAAAACATAGAACCTCGCCGCGGTTCTAACGAGTTCCCAAAATCTATGTTTAGAGCAGAAATATAGAAATTAACAGATTATTTTTTTTTTCTGTTCCCTTTCTTTTTTTTTTTTTTTGGTAAAATTTTCTTTAATTTTGAATAGGCGTATTTTTGTTATGAAAACACGGTGCATTGTCAAAATGGTGGAAAACTCGAGCAGCATCCATTCACTTCTTTTATTGACTATCTTAGCCTACCCAACCCATCCATTGTGCCATTGTTTAAGCTAAATAATGATGGCCTGCCAGACAAGATAATTATACGTGCATTATACTAAACATTGTTTCTCCAAACCTTTTACATCATAGGCTAACTCTTAAGCCAAAGAGCATTGCTTCAGTAATAGGCTCGGCAAAATCTGAACATTTGAGGCCAAGATTCGATCGCTAAGTAATAATCAAAGCACATGTCGAGTGTCTCTGAGTTTCGTTTAGTATATATTGAGCTAACAGTGCAGACCTTGCTCGACGTCCCGCTATTTAGCGTCTTGTCTGGTTTTATGCTGTTCTCCAACGTCCAAGCACATCTAAGATTATAAGAATCTTATATGGGTGTGAGGGGTAGATGGAAAAATCAGTCCCGAGGGTCACTGTCTGGCATCACGAGGCTTGCCGAGTGATGCCGGACAGTGATCCCGAGGGACGGATTTTTCTATCCACCCCCACACCCATATAGGATTCTTTTTCTTGCATACCTTCCATTTCTTAGGGCGGATTTTTAATGCTGCAGTCACTTCGGTTATCGACGTCCGCCATATTGTGATGAGACTGCAGGAATGTTAGTGACGTCACGTAACGTGCTGTGACGCCAACCTTAACGACGGTTCATACGAGGTCGTAATCAACCAGTGCATTTATCAAACACGCGATTGTATTCGATTTTGGGTCGGAACACCAGGGTGAGAACATAAATTTCTATCCCAGGGTAAAATCACGGATTTCCTTGTCTGGTGTGCAAGAGTACCCAGGCAATGCGGTGCGAGTAGGTCCGTCCATGCTTATAATCCCTATTGGTTTCATTGGGCGACAGGGCTTGATGTGTTAGTTCATCTCAATGTCGGGTAAAGGTCCCACAAATTGGAAGCAACGTCTCGAAAATGACCTTTACAGTGTTGACGGGGATGTTAAACCTCAAACAAACAAACAAACAGGCCCCCAGTTCTGCTTATACACAGCACCATCACGAAAACATGCCTATATGATTCTGACCTCCTTGAACCCCATTTTTATATAGTAAAACTGGGGTTTTCGGGGGTATACCTTATTTTTCCTATTTCTGGTCTAAAATAGAGATTATGGGTACTCGTTAGAACCGCCTCATCGGAGCAGAAATAAGCGAATATCACAATTTTTATCTTAAAAGTTTCGTATTTTTCGGCAGTAAAATTTACAATGTATTTGTATAGGCGTGTTTTCGAGATGGTTTTTACACAGCGGCAAGAATAGCTAGGGTATAGATAAGCGTTATCCGTATTTCGTACAAACGTTATTTTTCGCGGTTTATATTAACTGGCATCACGAAAACACGCCTATATAATATTGACCTCCTTGAACCCCACTTTTATATAGGCAGTTCTAACGAGTGCCCACAATTTATATTTTAGACCAGAAATAAGAAAAATATCACAATTTTTATCTTAAACTTTACAGTGTTTTTGTTTAGGCGTGTTTTCGAGATGGTTTTTACACAGCGGCAAGAATAGCCTTGATATAGATAACCGTTATCCGGATTTCGTACAAACGTTATTTTTCGCGGTTTATATTTACTGGTCAGTGTTAGTCACGTGAACAACAGCAATATACCTCCGATTCACATTACGAAAACACGCCTATACAAATACATTGCCATTTTTTTTTTTGGCAAAAAATTAGAAATTTTAAGATGAAAAATTGTGATATTTTTCTTATTGAGCAGAAATAAGAAAAATAATGTATACCCCCTGGAACCCCAGTTTTACTATATAAAAGTGGGATATGAGGGGGTCAAAATTATATAGGCGTGTTCTCGTAATGATAAGGAATTTGAATCAAAGCACCCAAAGTACTACTACTGGTGGGTGGATTGTCTCTGAGAGTAGGCTGAAAGAAATTGTCGTGAACAAGGATCCATAACCCTTAAAATCCTGTACTGTATAAGCAAGCAGTTTAGACCCTAGAATGCGGCGTCTGATCTAGATCTACACATGATTCCGGATTACATAACACCGTCTGACCTCAGACGGCTAAGAATAACGCGACCATTACGATAACTCACCCGTGCGATATAGTGCATTTTTCACATTTCCAAAATGGCTACTTTTCTTATGAAAATCAGTGATATTTTTCTTATAAATGCTTAAAACAAAGGTTGAGGGTGCTCGTTAGAACCGCCTCGGTGAGGCGGTTCTAACGAGTACCCACAACCTATGCCTTGGAGCAGAAATAAGAAAAATAACTTATACCGCCGTAACCCCCAGTTTTCCCTATATAAAGCAGGGTTTAGGGGGGGTGGGGTGTACATTTCACAGACTTGTTCACGTGATGCTATTCGGTATAAATAGCCGTTACTTGGATTTCGGCCAAGTCAGTGATAGTCAAGTTGACTTCAGATTTTAAAAGCTACTGCGCTTTTTAACTTTGGGTCAGCTAGTAAACAGTGGACCCAAAAACTTAAGAGAGTTGCAATGCATAAACCAATTTATAACAATAGAATGTTCTACCAAATAAGTTTGAAGGCGTCTATTGTTTTTTTTTGCGGTAAGTTTTACAAAAAATGATCTTAAAGCAAACAGGGAAGACCAAGATCAGACGTCTCGTTGCGTGGCGTCTGATCTGGGTCTTTTCTGTTTTTCCAACATCCATGGTATATATATTAGGATCTTACACAAGCGGATTATTTCATATGAAATTTATGAAACGAATCTTTGTCGAGTTTCATTAGTTTCATATCAAATGACCACGGATTATTTCATATGAAATTTATGTAACGAGGCTTCGTCGAGTTTCATTAGTTTCATATCAAATGACCACGAGTATGGCTTAGGCTGCATGGTGCTTCCGCTCAGAGCTGGAATCGATGGAACTTGAGTAAACGCTTAGAAGGAGCCTGCCCAGGTCGGACCTTCCTTAAACCCCAGCGGTTTCTTTGGGTGGAAGGGCCTGAGATTTCATTCCATCTCAATGTCGGGTACAAGCTCCACAAAATTTGATGCAATGTCTCCAAAATGACCTAAATAGTGTTGGAGGGGACGTAAAACCTCAACATAAACAAACACATTGTCATTTTGGCTTCTTTAATTGTCAGACATCAAGTGCCTTTTACACAATCGGTAACAGAGCTTGCTTATGACGCAAAGTGCAAATTTTATTTTCTCCTAAAATAGCATTAGTCTTGTCTACAGACACCAAGGAATAGAAAAAAATCAGCCACGTTTCGAGACAACCGATATTCGGATTCCGCCAATAGCGATGACATTAATCAGCCTGTGCTTCTGTGGAGTGCAATGAATATGCACGAGGACAGCGAAGGCTCTGATCAGACTGCGCGGCGCGCATGCGCAGGTTCATTACAAAAACACGCCTATACAAATACATTGTAAACTTTACCGCCGAAAAAAGGAACAATTTTAAGCTGAAAAATTGTGATATTTTTCTTATCTCTGCTCAAAATTTAAAGCAGAAATAAGAAAAATAAGGCTTACCCCTGTAAACCCCAGATTTACGATATACAAGTGGGGTCCAAGGGGGTCAAAATTAAAAAAAAGTGTTTTCGTGATGGGTCTGAGAATTTGCAGGCTGCCTCTGTTGTACAACACATTGTGCTAAGACGCGAATCACGAACGATTTTCTTGTTAAAAATATCTCTAAACAGCTATTTGCGCTATTTGAAATCGTTATAAATTGTTGAATGTGTGCTATTTATAGGCTTTCGTCCAATAGAATATGTTTTGTTTTGGGATCCAAAATAGAAGTATCTGCCAAGTACATCATCTCAAAAGTTGATTAGAAATACGATATTGATTCCAGCTGATACGTAACGTTTAAACTCTAAAAATATATTGTTTGGTACACATGCAAAGCAAATATAACTTGGTTTAAACAGTATCACGTTGAACATGGTTGAACATTGATGAACGTGCTTTCGTATCACGTGCGTGACGGCGCAAGTTAGGAAACCCTTGCTGGGTCTCTCATGACATAATACTCAAAACTATTATTATTATTATTATGATTATTGTCATAGATGTTGTTTTTCGGCGCGGTTCGGTTTTAGTTGTGTTGTGTTTCCGACGCACGACAGCAAAGTTACTAGCCTATATTTTATGTCCTTGACCTTGCTGAAACTTTCGGGTTGGGCACGTAACACGATGTAACGGTAAAATATAAAGCTAAAACTTCTTGTTTTTACCTATCATTTTGATGTTTTGAGCGTTGCTATGGTGAATGCTTTTGTATGGTTGGCTATCCTAACTCTCAAACCCTGCATGTCACCTTTTGCACACTTCTTACCACCAATTTTACCGCCTGAAATCAGTTGAACTAAAGAAGGTCTAGCGAGCAGTTCACTTGATCTTCTGGCAGCTATATTGATCACCTCATATAGACCTGAACTGTCTACTTACATTTGTATTAAGTGAAGATATCACAGCTAGGACACCCTTTTCTGTATATAAACAACCCCCAGAACCATAATTGGGTGGGTCTTCATTCATACCCTGATGCTCAACCGGCTATACATGGCGCCCACCACAGATTCGTATCCATAGGGGTGGTCTGGATTCCATCAAGATGTCAGCCATGCTTGGGATCATCAGTTTCTTCAACATGTGTAACTGTGGTGTTTGTTTTGTTTGATTTGATGTTTAACGTCCCCGTCAACACTGTAAAGGTCATTTTGGACACGTTGCTTCCAATTTTGTGGGACTTTTACCCGACACTGAGATGAAATGACTTCTCAGGCCCTGTCGCCCAACGAAACCTATAGGGTTTATTAGCATGGACGGTCCGCCTCGCACCGCGGTTCCTGGACAGGCTTAGATCCTCTAAGCGGTTTACAATGCAGCTGGTGCTGTGCCGTGTGGCGGCCGTAAAAAGTCTCCCCGTACATCCATCATAGTGCAGATTTTATTTTCTGGTCCTTTGGGATCATTGAGTTCATTTAGAATCATTTTGAAAATAGAGTTCTGCTTAAGCCGGTGCTAGGGGGCGTGGCCGGTGTAGCACATTTCAGTACTGGTCATGAACAGACTCAATGAAACCGAGTCTGCTATTTTCGTTTATTTGGTGTATTCTTTGCTTCCAAGGGACTAACTATTCAGAACGTATTTACCAGTACTAGTGTGCGGGCCGGATTCAGCTCTGCGTGGAAGCATCATGCAGCCCATATATTTCTTCAAGCCCCTATGGGCGGGGGCTGCTGTGGTGTTTGAATGGTCATATAACGTCTTCGTGTGCACACAATATTTTTTCTCCGCGTCACGCGTTATGAACACTAGTATATACAGTGGTTAGTTATTGTGTACACTGAAATAGCCAGTGTTTGTGGATTCCTCATGAATCTAGTATATATAAATATTGACATGATTACAGAAGAGGCAAGCCTAATAGGGATGCGGATGTTCTTTCTAGACGCCAGCAGGAGCGAACAGAATTTTTTATCTGACGTGGTAAATGCCATTTGTAAGGCTTTTACTGTTACATGTAAAAGGAATTCTTGTCCATATGCTGAGGCATTAGTGATTACTAATGTATCTCAGATTGAACCATCTTTTGACGTTCAATCAGACGAAGTTCTGCAATCAACTGATATTCAAAATGTTGATTTGGCCAAAGAACAGGTTGCTGATGTTACTCTGAGAAGGGTGTTTCAGTTTCTGCATAATGGCTTTTGTCCGTCGAAGAACGAACTGTCTAAGGAACTCCCATAGGTTCTTATTTGTATTAAAGAGTGGACAACTTTTGTTGTTTCTGTTCTGTACTTGATGGCCAAAAGGCAAGACAGTTAGTTTTATCCTCTAGCTTTAAGGATATTGTCCTAAAACATTTGCATGACGATGTCGGCCATCAAGGCCACGATCGTACATTGTCATTGGTTCGTTTGGACTGGACTGGAGTCTGAGGTTGAAGCCAAAGTCCAGTGCTGTGACAGATTCATTAAACGTAAAACTCAACCAAGACCTAATGCTAAGTTGGTAACATTGTTAGTCACCAACCAATGGAACTAGTCTGCATGGACTTTCTATCTGTAGAAAGGTCAAAAGGGGGCCATGAGCATATTCTGGTTACAACAGATCACCATTAAACCAGATATTCGTAGGCTTTTCTCACTAGGAATCAGCTAGCCAAAACTATTGCAAAGATTCTCTTCGAGAACTTCATCGTTCACTACGGCTTTCCTGCTCGCCTTCATAGTGATCAGGGGAGAAACTTTGAAAGTAATGTTATCAAAGAGATCTGCAGTTTAGCTGGTGTGGAAAAGTCCAGGACTACCCCATACCATGCTAAGGGGAACGGAATGACAGAACGGTTTAAACATTGCTTAATATGTTAGGCACTTTAGAGGAACATCAGAAGCAAGACTGGAAGTCCTATGTCGCCCTATTAGTGCACTCTTATAATGCCACAAAACATGACAGCACAGGCTATTCACCGTTCTTTTTAATGCTTGGACGACATTCGAGGCTGGCTGTTGATGCGTTGGGTCTAAATAATGACGCAAGACCCAGTTATATGTTTAAAGGAGCATTATACTACCAAATTGGAGCCTCTTCTTCAATTTGGTAGTATAATGCTTGTTTGAAGTTATGCGAATAAAGTTACCTCCAAGGAAGCACAAAATAGCGCCCCCCCCCCCCCCCCCAGAACAAAGCAGGTTGCGACCTCATAGTACGGGAACCAACTATGGATATTTGGGACCGCGTTCTTGTCAGGAGGCAAGCAAAAATTGGCGGAAAAGTGGGAGAAACGCCTTAACATTGTTGTTTCAAAACCTATAACTAGCATCCCTGTTTGTAACGTTCAAAAGGAGTCTGACGAGGCCTGCGTTAGAACCTTACATAGGAATATGCTACTCCCATTTTCAGTTATTCCTGTTGAATCTGAGGTTTCAGAACCGAAAATTCCATTTTAAAGATTTTAGACATGTCTATTTCCAATGTTATGGGTGCCAGGTCTGTTTTATTTGTTGTAAGTTTTGCAAAAATTTCATTTGATTTTAGAAACGGTTTAAACTCTGATCAAACGCTACTTTCTGCACCGATACTGCCGTTTATAGGCCGCCAGCCATTGTTTTCTATGTTTGTTTGATTCGATGTTTAACGTCCCCGTCAACACTGTAAAGGTCATCTTGTAGACATTGCTTCCAATTTTGTGGGACCTTTACACGACATTGAGATGAAATGACATCTCAAGCCCCGCCGCCCAATGAAACCAAAAGTGTTTATAAGCATGGACGGTCCGATTCACACCGCTTCTCCTGGACAGGCTTACACCCCCTAAGCGATTTTCCAGTACTCGTATGCGAGTCGGTTTCAGCTCTGCGTGGAAGCATCATGCAGTCCATCTATTTCTTCAAGCCCTGACGGGCGGGGGCCATCCGCCAGCCATATATGGTTAAAATACATTTTAATGGTGTTTACATTTATTGATTTTGTTTTTGTTCTAACGAAAACCGGAAGGACATTTCATTTAATGATTCCACTGAGACTTAATGGCTCTCACACCACAACCATACACATTTATCATATTTTAGAGATAACTGATCATGCCTTATTTTAACAGTTTTTTACCAAGATAAAAGACTTTCAGCACGTCTGAAAACAGGGAGGCCTTAAAAAGTGTGGATACAATTACGGCAAATGAGGTAAAAGAATAAGCCTACGTTATACACTGAGGGAATTCAAAGTTCATCACGAAAACACGCTTGTATAATTTTGACCCACTTGAACCCCACTTTTTTACAGTAAAACTGGGGTTTGCAGGGGTAAACCTTATTTTTCTTATTTCTGCTCTAAAATATAGATTGTGGGTACACGTTAGAACCGCCTCGATGAGGCGGTTCTAACGTGTACCCACAATCTATATTTTGAGCCCAAATAAGAAAAATATCACAATGTTTTATCTTAAAATTTTCCTTTTCTGGCGACAAAATTTACAATGCATTTGTATCGGCGTGTTTTCTTAATATAAATTATATTTTCTATTAATCAAAGTACTAACAGTACTGATGTGTCGATTGTCTGAGTGTAGGCTGGATAATTGGTCCTGAGTGGGGACTTACACTGTTTCGTTTAACACTTAAATTCTAATACTTTAAGCAAACAGTGTAGATCCTGATCAGGCGCCAATTTCAATTACGATATTGGCAGCCTCGATAGCTCAGTGGTTAGCGCGTTCGACTTATGATCGATAGGTTGTGGAGGCGAGCTGTGTCCTTGGGCAAGACACGAAATGCCACTGCCCAACTCCAACCAGGTGTAAATGGGTAGCAGTGGTGTAAAAGTCACTGCCGCGTGATAACATTCGGAATGAGTGTTCGAGAGCGATTCAAATAATCTTGAAGCTTTCATCGCTAAAATACAAACTAAAGTACTTGTAATCACGATTTCGAAAATATCCGGACGTTCTAAGGATATCGATACCGATATCAACCTGACGTTAACCCAATTTCCAAACAAACTTCCAGGGCCCTTAAGGTGTTCGAGCGTTTGAAGTTCGATTGTGGTTACATCGAAATTTAGCATCAACAGAATAGCTAGATTTCATATCATTAACATCCCAGTCTGATATATGTGTTCCACGGCTATGAAAATGGCGGTGTAACTGTGTTTGATTTTGATTTTTTGTTATATACAATACAAATATACAGCTTCGATGGCTCGAACACCGATACCGATAGCTCGTTTACCATGGCTGAACCGAACATGTTCTGTAGATTTTTTTCGTAACGCCTGATATCAATAGTTGTAGTTTAATTTTGGAAGATATTTCGTTTTATTCTTGAAGAATATGCTTTGTGTTCTCATTACAATCGTCTCATGGGTTATGTGTTCTCATTACAATTGCCTCATCGAGGCGATTATAATCAGAACACACAACCCATGAGGTACACACAACATACATGTACCTTTACTTTAAAGAGAATCGAAAAGATATTTCCAAGTCACTCCCATGTTGCTTCATGACATGAGGATATGTTTAAAACTCGATAACTCGAACTACCGCTGTCTCGAACACCTTTTCATGGACCCAATGATGTTCGAGCCATTGGAGTTCGACTGAAGATTGTTGGTTTTCTAAAATCGAGTTCTAAAGAGTATTCTTACATAGCTCGCCTAAAAAGGCAAGGTAAAGATACTGTAGCTTGTTAAGTCGAAAGAGCGTGACGAGTGACTTCATTTAAAACTGTCATCTGACGTCATTCGTAGATTCCTTGGCGTCAGACGGTGAAACGTTTTTTTTTCTCGGATCAAAAACATACCACAAGGACATAAATGTGTGTGATACAGTCAATAATGTTGACGGGATTTCTCCGAGTAGGGAAACTTTGTGAAGGAAAAAACAAAATTATTGTCGATTTTAGTGTGTTAGAATCGAAATAGATCAGCTCTTGTGTGATTTGTCGTGTAATAAATCAGAGTTTGTCGGTCAGTTGTAAGTAGACAAATTACTCCCGCTTCGCGCTCGTTATTTGATCTACTTTACAACTGACCTCCAAGCTGTGAATTATTACTCAACCAATCACTGCCAATGCTGATCTTTGTCGAAACCAACAATCTTTCCTTGATGTACAGCCTTGCGTATATCAACCTTTCTCACTATAATGTGACTTTGGGTAAAAATAATGTATACCCCCGTATATCCCAGTTTTCTATACATACAATGGGGTTTAGGAGGGGGGGGGGGGGGTCATTTCACGGACTTGTTCATCTGATGAAGAGTAACTGCACTTCCACCAGCGTCATCGTCGGCTTTGCCGTTGGAATTGGCGTTGACGTTGGAATCGGCGAATGGCGTCCACATTAACGTTAAAGTTTTTAAGAGCTCATAAGTTCCAAACCGTATGATAGATTTAAGATCATATTTGGTATGATGACAGATATAAGTCCAAAGTTTGCATCATATTTGGTATAATGATAGATAAAGGTCAACAGGTTTATTCAGCACCACCCCAACGTATGCCCATGGCCTAAAGGACACGTTTCAAGGAGAGCTCAGCTGTATGATGACAGCTCTTTTGAGTTTGTTATAACGTGATGAGGCAATTATGATTCCTCGGAAATGAGCTCGTTTATAGTTCAAGATCCGATGTTTTCGTTCAAAATCTGTTACAGTTATTTTTTTATTAAATATAGCTGGGAGTTCGTTGACCGTTAAAGTCTGTTTTAAACAAACCCAGTGAATACTCTTAGACGTATCAATTTAGCCCCGCGAAGCGATTTTGGTACTTATCGCCTATGCGAGCAGCGAAGGTTCAGGCGAGCCTGCGCATCCGCGCAGTCTCGCCAGAACCTTCACTGCTCGCTCATACAAGCAGTGAATCAAGAGGAACTTTCAGACAGAAAGCCATATCCCTGGCCCCTCTGAATGGCTGGGCATGCGCAGTTAAAATTTGTCTTGACGGAATGCTCGAAGACACAAATTCACGGGCCCATATATGACGAGCGTCCCGAAAACTTGACAATGAGAAACAGTGGAGACCAAGATCAGACGGTACCGAATGTGGCGTCTGATCCGGGTCTTCACTGTTTTGATATTGATAAAGTATGGACATTTTGTGAAACATACAACAAATGTAAACATAATTGTTTTCAGAAGAAAATATATCGCCACCATAAATCATTTGATTTTAAAAATGCGATGAAGGTCCCCAAACAACAATCAAGTCTGCTATGCAGAAACTTTGACTGCCGATGACCGCCATATTTTGATGAGAAACACATCAAGTTAAATGGCGACACGTAACGTGAAGTGACGTCAGCCTTACCGACGACGTATATGTGGTCATATTCAAGCAGCGTAAATCGAACACGTGGGAATAATCGATTTTATACTGCCCCTGGGTAGGCCAACCTCGGCTGGATAAGAATGTCTATCGCAGGGTGAAATCATGGATTTTTCTTATCTGGGCGAAGTTGTTCAAAGCATTGTTAGCTTAAAGCTTGTTAGTGGTCAATTCATACGTGCTTTTACACCTTGAATATATAATACAGTGGTATTTTGCTTGGAAAAAAATGTGAGCAGATTTTGCATTTGCAAAATCTGCTCACATTTTTTTCAGCAAAAATATTGGCATAATTGTCGTATTAGATGATCAACGTTTAAAACAATACGCCAACATCGTAAGTTTTGAACAACTGCCCTTTGGGTGCAAGAAAGAGCCTTTCCTGTTTAATTAAAGAAGCTTTTGATTATCTTGAATCCATTTAACGCTCAGCGAGGTTCTGATCAGTGTGTGCGCTTGCAGAGGCTGATTTGATTTTTTGCTGTGCGCGCATGCCCGACGAGGCATAACCGCGTTTCGCGGATCATTTGAAGCAGACATATTCTGTTTGGATTCCAAGAAGATCCTGCCATAGAGGTAATATTTTCCAAGAAAACACAATTCAATTCGAAATATGGCACTTCAAAGAATTGGGTTTTAAGCTTGCAGTTTGAATCTTTAAAATTGATTCTATGATCTTAAAGTGCCTCTTTGAACAAGTTTACAAAGGCAATTACGTCATCGTTGTAACACAAATATTGTTTCCAGAATTAGACTTCAGTAAAGGAGTTGTATTAGATGATCATAGACTGCTTTAATTTACCTTTCGCTCAAAAAAGAATGCACATGTACTTGTCGAAAAGTGAAAAGGCAAGGACAAATAAGCAGAATAAACCCCTATTCAGATGACATTGTCAAAGAACAGAAAGAGGTATTACAGCAAAATTTCAAACGTACAGAAAGTGATAAAGGTATGACAAAAAGCGCACTTTCTCCAAAACCGAATGCAAATCAACTCTTTTGAACCAAGAATTCAGGAAAGGAAATTTGTCCGTCGCTGGAGAAAGAATGTGCACGGTAATGTTTAACCGTCTGTGTATGTAGGCCTTCCCAGGAAGTGTGGTTAGGTAAACTGGTCGACTCGATGGCCTAAACAGTGTTGATGGGGCCGTCAATAGCCATCCACTATTCATGTCCGTTAATTGGACAGTACAATCTCTCTGGCTTCTCTGACTCGAGACTCTAGAAAGTTTTTATAGCTTAGCAGGCTGTTTTATATATCTGACCTAGTCGAACACCCCGGAGAGAGGATCTCTCAGGGCCAACGTTTACTGTCTATGCCAATGGGCGTAGACTATCTAAAGTTGGCTTTTGTCATTTCAGAAAAAAAAAGTTAATGCCTGGCGGAATGCTATTTCCTTTTGACTGTTTATCATTGTTATTTGTTATAAAACCCGGGAATGATCGGATCGCTGCCTTAAGTTTACTGTCACGCATATGCTTGGCTATCATGTATACAAAATAAACTATATTTGGGGTTTACATGATGCTGACTATTTTGCCTCCAATATACAGAACATCTTTTGCTTTTTCGTTTTCAGTTTTTTAAAAAGATGGTTAGGCGGGATTTTTTGTTTGCCTAAAATGCGAAATGAAAGAAAAAACTAAGCACGCCTATATAATTTCGACCCTCTTGAACCCAACGTGTTTTCGTAATGGAGGGTAGATGAACATGTATTTATTTGCTTGTTAGTGCGAGTCGTTGTCATTGAAAAAGATTGGTAGTTTTATACGTTAGAGTGAACATTTAGAAAGTACAACAAAACAGACCAAAGATCTGGTATGTTGTACAAGAATCTTAATTTTTGGAATCACTTGCTGTTATATTCTTTGTTCTGAAATATTACACTTTCATATTTTCTGACATAATAATAGAACGTACACCTGATTTTTGTTTGGTCATTTTACTTTCACGTCCAATGACTACACAAATTAACGTGTGCTAAGCGTAGGCACAAGCTTTTTCTTAAAGCTAATACTTGGGGCGAGATTAGCAGACAACAAATAGGTGATATTTTTCTTATCTTGCCCTGAAAACAGGTTTTTAGGAGGCCTTCATGCGGACTGAACAAATTATTTGTCTATATCTCGACGGAAGTAACGGCAAGGATTGTGGCCACGTAAAATCCATTTAAGCCCCCCCCCCTCACCTCCCCAACCCAGTGGAATTCGTTTCACTGACCTTTCCGGCCCCCGCCCATAGGGGCCTGAAGAAATATATGGGCTGCATGATGCTTCCACGCAGAGCTAAATCCGACCCGCACACTAGTACTGGTAAACCGCTTAGAGGATCTAAGCCTGTCCAGGAACCGCGGTGCGAGGCGGACCGTCCATGCTAGTAAACCCTATTGGTTTCATTGGGCGACAGGGCTTGAGATGTTATTTCATCTCATTGTCGGGTAAAAGTCCCACAAAACTGGAAGCAACGTCTCCAAAATGACCTTTACAGTGTTGACGGGGACGTTAAACCTCAAATCAATCAAAAATTCACTGACCTTTCCAATGCGGTTCTTCTGTCGCGGTTTATTTTTGTTATGGTTTGTCTTTGGGGTTTGTGTCGCTTATATTATTTTGTTTTGGATAGCCAATTGGCCATTTTGTGGTCAAGTAACTGTCCTTTGGGCTTTCCGCTTTTGGGATTTGGTTTCATGTTTGTGCTTCTTTCCCTTTGGTGTCTCTGATGGGAACTGTGGGTTAATTGTAGCGATTCCTGATCATTGCCTCCACTTCTATTTTGATATTTCATGCAAATTGTCTCCAATTAGCATGGAATGTCAAAATCTGTTTCCTGGGAAAAATAAGAGAAATATTTTAAAATGTTGTCTGCTGAGTTTTTATTCAGAGTGCTAAGCGTTAAAGTACACTCCTGCTTTCTTGAATGACAGAAAGCAAAACCCTAAGCCTAGTGATCTTGTAAACAATAACAATTCTCAGCAGTTTCTTAAGTGTCCCTGAGCGTTTGTCCTTGTACCAGCGATGGTTCTGTAGAACGAGGAAGCTTTTTAGAGAAGCTATAGTTTGCGTGACAAAAACATTTTATTCTGTTGTTTTGGATTAACTGCACAGACAGAGGAGAAAATGTTTACCAGTGGAATTACCATACATGTACTGCCAGATCGACCTTATCAAGAATTGTAGACGCAGATTAGATGGTATAATGTAGTTAAATTGTCGATGACTTGTTTTTTTTATTATATCGTCCGGGTAATGTACAAACTGATACGAAACTACATTTACCGAAACAAACTAAAACAAAAATGGTTAAATGGTAATTAGTGTAATTTATGTATTTTAAAGTAACAAAACCATTCTATTGAATTAAAGTTGCATAACTGCTCGTTATATGTACATCTGGACCCAATAACTAAAGCGTTTTATTACCCAATCTACTACTGAAAGTGTTATGATATATTTTTGGCTATTGGATGAGAATAAACCAGTTTTAACCTTCACCGTCAATTTTTTTTTACTATTAGACGGTTCTATTGGCCGGTCATTGGTCTATATACTATTTACATTTTTGAATCCATCTTTGAACCTTGGTATATCCAAAATAGAATTGAAAGCAATGCTCAGGAATCGATACAATCAACCCACAACTCCCATCAGAGACACCAAAGGGAAAGAAGCACAAACATGAAACAACAGACCTAATGGAAACATCAATAGCGGAAACACCAAAACCGAGTTATAAAGAAACCTACTGAAACACGGTTAATACTTGTTCTTTATATACGTGTTGTGTCTACATACTATCATAATGATGACTGAAAAGTGCTTTTTTCTAGATTTGTAAGTATCATCTCCTCAAAAAATGTCCTTTGATCTCTTAAACAGTGTATTCGATGGATTGTGTAATAAAACAGTTATTTCGCAGCTTGGAGTATAGTCAAACCTATTGCCCTCGATACTGTGGAGAACCTATGCACTATTGCCCGAGGGGCAATAGTGCATAGGTCGTCCACAGCACCTCGGGCAATAATTTTGACAATACTTCGAACTGCCTGTATACTCTTTCCCGGCCACGGGCAATAGTGAATCAGGTCGTCCATAGCACATCGGGGCAATAGTTTTGACTATACGACGAACTGCCATGAAAAACCTGTATACTGTTTCCCGGCAGGTATCAAACCCCGCATCCTTCTGATCACCAATCAGACGCGCATCTGACTGAGCTACCGGGGCCGGCTTAGGAACAGTAGTGATCTGGTATACTGAATGGCGTCAGGACTCCTACGGAAATGCAGTATCTTTGGTATTCTGAATGACGACAGGACTCCTACGGAACTGTTATATCTTTGGTATACTGAATGACGCTAGGACTCCTACGGGACTGTCTTAAATTTGGTATACTGAATGACGACAGGATTCCTACGGAACTGTAGTATATTTGGTATACTGAATGATGACAGGAGTATACAGCATAAAGCAACTTATATTAATATACCCTTCCATTACCAAATTGAAGGAACTTTCACGAGAATAGTATGGCTATATAAAAAGGCAAATTACGCTCTATTAAAAGAACTGCTATTACATTATGATTAGACTGGTTTAAATGAAGACACGTTAAATGAAGCCTGCAGGAAATTTACAGATGTTTTTCTCGATATAGTAAAAGTATGTATTCCTTTTAAATATGTAGTTATTAGACCGAATGATAAGCCATGGTACGACTCAGAAATAAGACACTTTTCATCTAAACGAGATAGGCTTAAAACTAAATTAATTAAATCTGGTAGTTCGAATATACGTGAAAAGTAGAGAAAACTTCGGAATAAAGTAAATAACTAAAAAAGAAAACATGCAAAAGAAAAGTGTTTAATAATTTGGAGTCTTCTGTTAGTGATTTCTACTGTTATGATAAAAGACAGTTTTGGAGCACAATAAGGCATTTTGTTAAGAATAATAGCACCAGAAGCTCTATACCTCCCCTTAAAGTATTTCCCCCAAATGACCTAAATGATTATTACTATACGGATAAGGAAAAAGCTGAATGTTTGAATGAATACTTTACTTCTGTTTCGACATTAAATGATGATAATTGTTCTTTACCACCCTTTGAGATAAAAATATGTAAATAAATTATGAAATATTTCATGTACACCTTCTGAAATCCAAACGTTGATTGAGATTTTGAATCCAAATAAAGCTTACAGACCGGATGGAATTAGTAATAACATGTTAAAACCAGTAGCTAAGGAAGTTTCAATATCGCTGAGCATCTTATTTAATAGATCATTTAGAGAAGGTAAATTTTCAGACATGTTGAAACATTCGAATCTTATTCCGCTGACAACTCAGAGCCTCGTCCAGTTTCTTTACTAAGTGGTACAGGAAAACTTCAAGAATGTATTGTATTAAAAAATATGCATAACATTCCAATTGAAAAGAACTTAATATATAAATATCAAACGGGTTTCTTACCTAGTCCATTCAACAACATTTCAGTTGATTGACATCTTTCATCATATATGTCAGGCCAAAACAATAACCAATATTCTTGCATGGTATTTTGTGATGTTTCCAAAGCATTTGACAGGGTTTGGCACAAGGGACTTATTTTTAAATTACGCCAGTATGGCTTCGATGGCAATTTACTTAATTGGCTTTCAGATTATCCATCTGATAGGAAACAAAGAGTTGTTATCAAATCGTGTACGTCTGATTTTAAAAATATCAATGCTGGAGCTCCTCAGGGGTCCGTGTTTGGCCCACTATTATTTTTAATATACGTGAATGACATATCTGAGTCGCTGCTAAGTTTGACAAGGTTATTTGCAGATGATAGTTCTTTGTTTTATTCAGCATCTGGTATTGCTGATATTGAAGTAGTTTAGGTCGTAGTACCAAAGCGTTAATCCAAAATCATTAGTCCATAGACAAAATGGCAAATATCAATGTTCAGATCAACAGACATGGACTCCAGAAGAGTGTAATCAGTCACCCAATTAAAGGTATTATTAACCATGATGTTCACATTTTAGTTGCATGGACAAAACAGTGGCTTGTAAAGTTCAATCCGCTAAAACCACAGGAGCAATGCTTTTTACTTTAAACGGGTTTGAAAATTTTCCAAAGTTAATATTCAACGACACTGAAATTAAATTTGAAGATAATCACAAACATTTAGGTTTGACGCTTAGTAGCAATTGTAAGTGGCATGCACATATTGATAATATTTTAAATAGTGCGGCAAAAGTTGTTGGTATTATGAGAAAGTTAAAATTCACCCTAAATGGAATAGCCTTAAATCAAATTTACAACTCATATGTACTACCGATACTTGAATACTCTTCTTTAGTATGGGATGGTTGCAAAGAGCAAGATTCTAATGCTTTGGAAAAATTACAAAATGAAGCGGCCTAAATGTAAATGGACTGACAAGGTCTGTTTCACTCGAATTATTATACAAATAATGTGAGTGGACTCCTTTATCGGAGAGACGAAAAAAAAACAACAGAAACTATATTTCATGTACAGATCAATTAATGGGCAAGTCCCCTCGTATATATCACATTCCTCCTGCCATAAGAGAAACCACTTATTATCCACTCAGAAACCGTAATAACATCTCTATTCCTTTCTGCAGAACAGAGCTATTTCGAAATTCTTGTAATCATCTTCTCTGTCATTATGGAACGACTTTGATGAGAAATTACGAATAGCTCTTCTCTTAATTCTTTTAAATATACAATTAAAAGTAATTATTCAATTACAGAGGGAGTACCAAAATATTATATTCAAGATGATAGATTTTTATCTGTAATGCATGCTAGAATGCGTAATAAATGTAGTAACTTGTTTAGTGACTTATACACTAACCATTTATTTATTAATCCTGTTTGTCAGTGTAACTTAGAAAATGAGGATGCTGAGCACTACTTTTTTCGTTGTCCGAAATATGTAAATCAGCGAGTAAACTCGAAACTTTCACCCTCTTTATTTAGATATTTTACTTTATGGTATTACACAACTACCGTTCGAGGAGAACATGGTTATTTTCGTTGCTGTACATACATACATCAAGAATACCGGTAGATTTTCCAATAACTTTTGAGATTATGCATCGAATCATTTATGCGTGATGATCATTATTGTGCCGCTGGATTACCAAACCACAACCATTCTGTATAGACACACACTTTATTTATTTATTTATTTATTTATTTATTTATTTATTTATTTATTTATTTATTTAGTTAGTTAGTTAGTTATTTAGTTAGTTTACCAAATACTGCTAAAGTATAAATGTTAATAATGTATATGTTTGTCATTGTCACGTGACTGTTATTTTGATGATGTTGCTATGTATGGGAAGGGTTGTAACTAATGTGAGAACTGGTGACCCAACCCCATTGCATGCATGTTTTGTCATGTACTGATGCAATAAAATACGTTTAAACTAAACTAAACTAAACCAAACTGAAAGGAGTCCTACGGAGGTATAGTATACTGACCGGAAATAGAAACTATACACTTTTAAGTTGTCTCGCCTGACAAAACAAGTGGATAATTCAGTTAAAATTACTGATTAAGGAGTTGATTAACTATAGACATGAATCCTGTAACACTTCAAAGAAAATCTGGTGTTCAAAAGTGCATGTTTGTAATTGAATTTTGACTTCAAAAATTTTTGCGTACAGGTAATAAGTTAAAAGCAAGCAATAAAAATAACATAACTTCTAAAAATTATCGAGAAACAATCTCAAAAACTGCTTTTTCAGCGAAATTTTCAAAATAATGTTTCAAGCCAAAAATCGACCCAAAAGTGCCTTCAATCGTTTAAGCATCTTAAGCTGTGTCTTAAATATTGATAAAAACAAACACTGCAATCAGAAATACCATACTTTTCCTTCACCCCCGGTGGTTTGCTCCAATATTTAAAGGTCGATAACATTTCACCATTGTGAAAATTTTCATTTTGTAAACAATATTCCCAACGATAGATGATGAGTAATAATTGGTAAATTATTATCATGCTCATTTCATGAACTTCAACGTCAGCTCAAAACGTTCTTTATTTTCTAAACTGTCTGGCGAAAAGAACAGGCAGTTAACTCATTACGATAACACACCCGTGCGACATAGTGCATTTTTCACATTTCCAAAATGGCTACTTTTCTGATGAAAATCCGTGCTACTTTGCTTATAAATACTGCAAACATAAGTTGTTGGTGCTCGTTAGAACCGCCTCATTGAGGCGGTTCTAACGAGTATCACATCCTATGTCTTGGAGCAAAAATAAGAAAAATAATGCATACCCCCGTAAACCCCAGTTTTCTCTATATAAAGTGGGGTATAGGGGGTTCTTCATTTCACGGGCTTGTTCACGTGATGTCACCTCCAACTCCGCCCCCACATCTGCCCTCAATTGTTTTCGAAGTCGGGGGATAAATACGACAATGTTTATTTTTCAATGTATTTCATAAAATCCGAACACAAACGATTCCACAGATTTCCTAGGGGAATAATAATAGGTGACGAACGATTAGATGACCAGACGGATTAACGACGGTCTTTGAAGTTATACTTAATAAAAAGAAGAAGAGTCTTCTTAACTGAAGCGTCTTCTTAACTGCTGTGGATCTCCAGAAATCTTCAATATTGTTGACATGCCAATTAAACGTACAACTGATAAATAAGTGACTACGCTAAGCGTAACCACAAGCTTTTTCTAAAATCCAAAACTTGTAAAAGAATGTCATGGCTATCCTTTTGTAAAAGGGGATACTTGTTACAGAAGTATATAGTGCGGCTGTACAACCCTTTCAACCCAGTAGCTCAGACCGGTGCAAATACCTATGCAAGATCAAGAGGAGACGATGCATTGCGACCAGTTTAACCTGGATCTTCACTGTTTGTCAACATATTAAAAACTTAGGCTAAACCTCCCTCATACAAAAATTGATAAATATGCCCAGATTCCAATTCAAAACTCCGGAGTGAAAGAGTTTCATTTTCAGAAGATAAGGGCTTATGAATGTGGTTCGTATGACCTTTTCCCTTTCTTTCTTTCTTTCTTTCTTTCTTTCTTTCTTTCTTTCTTTCTTTCTTTCTTTTGTGTTTCAGTGGCATTCTATGTTGTAGAATTTAAAAAAAAACTATATAAATCATATATTTTCAGCTTTGGAAATAGATGAAAGTCAGATGGAGCGAGATCAGGTGAATAAGGCAGATGCTCAATCCATTTAAAGCCACAGTCGTGAATGGTAGTCATAGTAATGACAGACTTGTGAACAGGGGCATAATCCTAATGGAACAACACACCTTTAGTGAGTTTTCCGCGGCGCTTAACTTTAATATTTTCCCGTAACTGCGTCAGAAGTGAAGAATAGTATGTGCCATTGATTGTTTGTCCCTTTTGGAGATAATCTATCAGCAGAATACCATGTATCCCAGAAAACCGCACCCATAACTATCCCAGCTAATGGAACAGTCTTTGCTTTCTTTGGCGGGGGTAAGCCATGGCATTTTTTTCAAAGGGAGATAACTTTCTTAACTTCCTGTTCGTTTTAGTTTTAAGCCCTGTTCCACTGCAAAAGGGGTCTACTCTTAAAGGAAAGAATTTGCTCCTGAGGAGCAAATTCTTTCCTTTAAGAGTTGATCCCTATTGACATGGGAAACAAAAATACTGTTGCAGGAGTTCCCTCTCCTGAAGATGTTCCCATTCCCCTTAAAGTGGACGGTTACATCTGAGGTTTCAGTTCTGCGATATATGCTTTGCTTCCAAAGGACAAATAATAGTTCGTCAGTCATTACTGACAATGACGAATCTTAATCACATTTGAGAAATGTTACTATTTGTGTGTTCTCAGTTGGCTGATGAGACCGATTCTAGCTCTGAACTGTCTGTTGCAGATAGAGTAACAGAGGCTAGAGGAAGGCAGCTCTGTTGGTGATACCTAGATTGGTTCCCCTTCGTTATTACCTCCCCTTCGGTACGTTGCAGCCACCTAGCGGAGACATTAACGACAAGGGAACCAATCTAGGTGATACCTTAGCTCTTGCTTTGCGCTGTGCGCGTTTCTGCTCAGCTTCGCTGATTCTTTTTTGCCTCGTATTCACTGGCACCCCACCTGATGAGGCCTCGCCACTTTGCTCTGTCCTGTGCAATTTGTTCCCACGACTATGTTGGAAGGTTGCAAGTCCCTGAGGGAAGCTTTGAGGGTGATTAAGTAGCGCTTCTTCTGACCGCCTCGGCTGCATTGCCCATTTCTAGTTCTCCATAGAGAATTTTCTTTGGCAAACGTTCCTCCAAAGGACAACCCTCTTATAGATCCAACAGCTGGTGTATGTATGTGGACGGCAAAATGTCTCCATGCCCTCATCATATAGTGAAGTTTGTATTTTCTTGTCCTTTGGGATAATTGATTCCATTGTGGAGTTTTGAAAATGTCTCCATGCCCTTCATCATATAGTGAAGTTTGTATTTTCTTGTCCTTTGGGATCATTGATTCCATTGTGGAGTTTTGAAAATATTTGAGGGTCAATGACGATCGAAACTAGCTAGTCTGACCCAGAAACACTTGTACACTCCATACGTTTTAGTCCTGTGGTGCGTATTCTTTGCTTCCAAAGGATAACTAACTATTTAACAGAACATATTTCTGCCATTCACTACCACAAGGTGAATATTAGCCACGTCGCGAAAAACCCTCTGTTTGAGGTTTTTGGGTCGATTGTTTGGCAATCGACCCAAAGTCACTAAGCACAGAAGCTTCTCAGTGCAGATGTCCACGTGTCTACCATTGATTTGTAGGAAATCCAGGTAATCGCTTTTTATATCGAAATTAGTCGTGCATGCGATTATCATTCCTTTGAGGGTTATCCATAGAATCAGGACTGGAATCATGTGTTGGGTTTGGCAAACAGTGTAGACCCAGATCAGACGCCGCAAAGCGCGGCGTCTGATCAGGGTCATCACTGTTTGCTTATAGTAGGGTCCACACTTTTTGCTTACAGTACATCTGAACAGGCTCTACACCGTTTGCTTACAATACAAGAAAATAAGGGTTAAATGGAATGTTTTTTTTTTTGTTTTGTTTTACGGCTCTTTCATGATTATTTCACTCATATCGAGCCGATCGTTAATCAGAGGCGGGCGAAAACCAGAGTACCCGGGGATAAACCACCTGACCTTCCGTTGCAGAACTTGGCGTCTCACATGTAACCCGAGCCAGGCTCGAACTCACAGCGATGAGAGACCTAATGATTAAGAGTCTGCGCTCTTATCCACTAGGACAAAGAGGCCCGTACTAAATGGAATGTTAACAGTCTAAATCATTGTTCATGATCAATTTTTTCAGCTTTCACTCTGAGACAATCGGCTCACTAGTGCTGTCGGTGCTTTTGTTTGCCCAGGTACGACAAAACTGGCTTCATCACGTTAACAAGTCAGTGAACGAAGATCCCTCTAAACGCCACTTTATATACAGCAATGTTGGGCTTATGGGGTATACATTATCTGCCATATATAAGCTCATAAACATAGATTGTAAGTACTCGTCAGAACCGCCTCATTGAGGCGGTTCTAACGAGCACCCACAATCTATGTTGAAAGCAGAAATAAATAAGATGTTATCGCAGAGCTGAAGCCGACCGCACACGAGTACACGAGTACTGGTAAACCGCGTAGAGGATCTCAGCCTGTCCAATCAAAGCGGTTTGAGTCGGCCCGTCCATGCTTATAAACCCTATTGGTTTCATTGGGCGACAGGGCTTGAGATGTCACTTCATCTCAATGTCGGGTAAAAGTCTCCCAAAATTGGAAGTAACGTCTCCAAAATGACCTATGTATAGAGTTGACGGGGCCGTTATACCGTCGCCCAAACAAACCAAAAGTGTTTATACGTAAGGACGGTCCGGCTCGTACCACTTTGCCTGGGCAGGCTTAGACCCCTAAGCGGTTTACCAGTACTCATGTGCGGCCGGTTTCAGCTCTGTGTGGAAGCATAATGCAGCCCAATCTATTTCTAATATTTGTCACTTCCGACACCATGTTGGACACTATTATTTCACATGGGCATGTTTTCCTAATGCTAAGTAGAAGCAAGACAAAGATCAGAAATCGATACAATTAACTTACTCCACCCATCAAAGACACCAAAAGGAAAGAAACACAAACAAGAAGCGACCAGAACTTAAAGGAAACCTAAACAAAGAAAGGCCATAAGGACAGTTACTTTCCCACAAAATGGCAAAATGGCCATCCAAAATAAAAAGACACAAGTGATACACACAGTAAGTAACAAACAACAACATAAATAAACCGCCACAGAAGAACCGCCTTGGAACGGTCAGTGGAAAGAATTTTACCGGGGTGGGGGGGCTTAAATCGATTTTACATGGCCACAATCCTCGCCCTTACCTCTGTCGCGGTATACACTAATTTTGTTTAGTCCGCATGAAGGCTTCCTAACTCATCAGTGTAACATCTCCGAGAACATACAAATCAAAAAAATACAGAGATGAAACAAGGTTAAGGACTCGACAGCATGCAACAACAGAATTGCAGGAGCAAAAGAAAGCAAGAGTCTAGAAATTTTAGATATAGAAACTAGAGGTATTGCACTATCCAAGCAGCGAACACAGAGGTGCTGATCAGACTGCGCGCATGCGCAGTCTGATCTGCACCTCTGTTGTTCGTAAATGTCATAAAACAGTTTTTTTCCAAGACGCAGTCCATATCATTTGTGAAAAATTGTTTGTTAGCCTGTCAGTTAAGCCCCTTCGAATTCTGGATCTGCTGCTTGAAGGAACCATTTGCTCCTGTTTCCGTTAAGCCCACGTAATTGCTGGAAAGGGAGACAAATACTTTTTGAAATAGTTACCGCCCTTGAAGGTGCAATTATTCATATTGAAACTATGATATCTTGACTAATGACGCCATTTCCTGTTTACACATGGAAAATGTATTAACATACAGACACACTTAGATAAGGAGAAGCTTGTAGAAGCTTGTTTTATGCGACTACGTGCTGTCTTTGTTGTTGGCAATTTCGCCCAAAATCTTTGCTATTCGAATTCTTTGCTAGTGTCAATGACACTTGGCTGTCGTTTTACAGTTAAGCGTCAATGACAATATTTCACCTATGACGTTGGTTTTTTATTGACCAAATTTTGACTTAGGTATGACTCCTGTGATTTGGTCACATACCTGCTATTCAAATTCTTTGCAGTAGTGTCAATGACAATGTATAGTATTTGTTCTTGGCTATCGTTTTACAGTCTAGCGTCAAAGATAATATTTCACCTATGACGTTGGTGTTTTATTGACCAAATTTTGACTTAGGTCTGACCTAGTCATTTGGTCTTGGACATTGTACCCATACCATGGATATTCTTTGTTAGTGACAATGACATTGCGTTGTTTTAGCTGTTGGCTATTGTGTAAGAGTCAAAGGTCAAGGAATCTTGGCTATTCGAATTCTTTGCTAGTGTCAATGATACTGTGTATTATTTGTTCTTGGCTATCGTTTTACAGTCTAGCGTCAATGACAATATTACACTTATGACGTTGGCCTTTCAGGTCCGACGCTGTCATTTTGTCTTCGACATTGTACCCATATCTTGGCTATTCTTTGTTAGTGTCAATGACATTGTGTTGTGGTTGCTGTTGGCTATTGTGTAAGAGTCAAAGATAAAAGAATATTGGCTATTCGATTTCTTTGCTAGTGTCAATGACACTGTATAGAATTTGATCTTTGCTATTGCTTTACAGTCTAGCGTCAATGACAATATTTCACCCATGGCATTGGTCTTTTATTGACCAAAGTTTGACTTAAGTCTGACCCAGCCATTGGTCTTGGACATTGTACCCATATCTTGGCTATTCTTTGGTAGTGGCAATGACATTGTGCTGTATTGGCTGCTTGCTATTGTGTAAGAGTCAAGGGTAAAAGGATCTTGGCTATTCGATTTCTTTGCTAGTGTCAATGGCACTGCACAGTATTTGATCTTGGCTTTCGTTTTACATACTAGTGTCAATGGCGATATTTCACCTATGACGTTGGTCTTTTATTGACCAAATTTTGACTTCGGTCTGACTAAGTCATTTTGTCTTGGACATTGTACCCGTATCTTGGCTATTCTTTGTTAGTGACAATGATTGCTTCTGGCTATTGTTTCACATTCAAACGTCAAAGCAAAAAAGTCTGGCGTCAATGACAATATTTTACCTATGACGTTGGTCTTTTATTGACCAAATTTTGACTTAGGCCTTTCCTCAGTCATTTCGAAAACATGCCTATACAAATACATTGTAAATTTTACCGCACGAAAACGAAAAAAAATCAGATGAAAATTTGTGATAATTTTCTTATTTCTGCTTAAAATATAGATTGTGGGTACACGTTAGAACCGCCTCGGTGATGCGGTTCTAACGAGTACCCACAATCTATATTTTAGAGCAGAAATAAGAAAAATAAGGTTTACCCCTATAAACCCCGATTTTTTTCTATATAAAAATGGGGTTGAAGGTGGTCAGAATTATATAGGCTTGTTTTCGTGATGTGATGGCAATAATGGTACGTGCACTTATGTCAAACTTAAGGAGAGCGTTCGTGACGTTCTATTTAACCAGTGCACATCAAACACGAGAAAATTCTCCATTTTTTTTCTACCCCAGGGAAGTTTTGTTTGTTTGATTTGAGGTTTAACGTCCCCATCAACACTATAAAGGTCATTTTGGAGACGTTGCTTCCAATTTTGTGGGACTTTTACCCAACATTGATGCAAGCCCTGTCGCCCAATGAAACCAATAGGGTTTATAAGCATGGACGGACTAAGTCGCACCGCTTTGCCTGTGTAAGCTTACTTCCTCTAAGCTGTTTACCAGTACTCGAGAAGGGGTCGATTTCAGCTCTCCATGGAAGCATCATGCAGCCCATATATTTCTTTAAGCCCCGATGGGCGGGGGCCGACCCCAGGGAAGGATAAGAATTTCTTTCCCAGGGTTAAGTTCAGGATTTCATTATCTGATGTGAAGAATCTATTTATCTCTCCTATCAGGCGCGACAGCTGCAGTGGCAGACCTGCGCCAGTCCAGCCCAGCCCAGCCCAGCCCAGGCCAGCCTAGCCTAGCCCAGTCCAGCTCAGCCCAGCCTTGATCATCCACTACAAAACGACGAACATACACAAGTAATACAAGCTTTCCGTGCCAAGTCAAGTGGAGCCCTTCTCTGTCCGCCTTCTGTATTTCAGTATGTTTCAGCCTAAGTGTAGTTTTTGTTTGTTTGATTTGAGGCTTAACCTCCCAGTCAACACAATTTTGGTCATTTTGGAGACGTTGCTTCCAATTTCGTGGGATGTTTACCCGATATTATGATGAAATGACGTCTCAAATAGGGTTTTCAGGCATGTTTATTGGCATGGACGGTCAAACTCGCACCACTTTACCTGGGCAGGCTTAGACCTCCTAAGCGGTTTATCAGTAGTTTCAGCTCTGCTCGGAAGAATCATGCAGCCCAAGTTATTTCTCCAAGCCCCCGATTGGATTGGCGGGGGCGACCTTAGCGTTGTAGTCCCAATGATCAAGTGCCAAGTCCTACGCAATTTGGTCTAAGATTTTCAGCAACACCCCGAAGACATAACACAAAGCTACAAGAATGCTGATCTGATAAAACTGACAGCCTCTGATAGAACTAAATGGTTTCAACGCTTCTTACTTGTGCTGGCCCCAAGAGAGCAGTGAATAATAGAAAGACAGATAAATTGAAATATCTCCCTAGAAAATTATATTATATTCTGATTGATTCTTATTTCTTTCGCCGATCACGGTAATAACCCTCAACAGTTGGGACAATGCATTCAGTTTTGGAAATTCAACCCTTTCCAACCGCCCCCGCCCATCGGAGCTTGAAGAAATAGATGGGCTGCATGGTGCTTCCACGCAGAGCTGAAACCGACCCGCACACGAGTACTGGTAAACCCCTTTAGAGGATTTACGCCTGCCCAGGCAACGCAGGCGCGTCCGACAGTCCATGCTTATAAACCCTATTGGTTTCATTTAGCGACAGGGCTTGAGACGTCATTTCATCTCAATGTCGGGTAAAAGTCCCACAAAATTAAAAAGCAACGTCTCCAAAATGACCTTTACAGTGTTGACGGGGACGTTAAACCTTAAATCAAACAAAAAAAGCAACTCTTTCCAACCTTTATATATAAAAGGGGCCCATTTCGTAATATAGGTTGGCCAGATTGTGTCATTTGGAAAGCTGAACGTTTTTCAAAATGTGCAGACGCAGATCAGACGCGGCGTCTGATCTGGGCCTGCACTGTTGCTAGAGACCATTTGGGGGGGGGGGGGCGTGGGGTGGGGGAGGGTCTACTGCAAAGACTGGGTTAATAGGTATGTACTGTCAAAGGAAAGAGATTGCTCCTCATCAGCAAATTCATTCCTTTGACAGTGGACCCTGGCGTCGCCATGGTGGACAAAATGTCAGGTTTGTCAATTTCCAACATAACAAATAATAACACACGGGTTTCAAAGTAGGGAAAGTCGGTCCGACTGGCCCATGCCTATAAACCCTATTGGGTTTCATTTGGCGGCAAGGCTTGAGATGACATTTCATCTCAATGTCGGGTAAAGGTCCCACAAAATTGAAGTAACGTCAGAAATGACCAAAATAGTGTTGACGGGGACGATTCACTTCAAAAACAAAACAAGGGCTTTATAAACTAACTGGAAACCAGCGGTTAACTACTCAAGGTCATTATCACGTTTCAAAAAGATAGTCCTCCATTAATGGATTAAAGTCTTTGGTATACAGCCAATGAGAAGCCTCCGTGGTGAGTGGTTACGCTACTCGCCTTGTAAACGAGGGATCGCAGGATCAATCCCGGGCTTCTACAAACTTTAGGATGGGTCTTTAAACCGAAGTCCCGTCTCCGTATACGACCTTAGCTTTGGTTGGACGTAAAACTCAAAAGCAAATGAGATATGACGCCATACACAACATGCACAGCAATGCGCGAATCAACATTATAGAGCCCATTAGAAAACCAGAAACTGAATGACCGTCCTATGAGAGTACACAGTAAGAAGAAGAAGGAAAACAAAAACAAAAAAAAAAAACGACAGGATAAGGGTTTCAGTTCCGAATTAAGACCACCAAAAATTGAGACTAATTCTGCTTGAAAAAAGCTTATTTAGAAAGTTTCACATCACGCAAACACGCCTTTATAGTTTTGACCCCCTTAAACCCCACTTTTAAATAGCGAAACTGGGGTTTGCAGGGGTAAACATTATTTTTCTTATTTCTGCTCTAAAATATGGATTGTGGGTACAATTAGGCGGTACTATTCTAACGTGTACCCACAATCTATATTTTGAGCAGAAATAAGAAAAATATCACAATTTTTCAATTTAAAATTTTATTTTTTTCGGCGATAAAGGTTACAATGTATTTGAATAGGCGTTTGGTAATGGTAATTCATTCTTTGTGTTTTCTGTACACTGTGTCATCTGGGCAGAGACCACCTTTGAGACTGTTCAAAAGTGGTCTTAAAGACCACTTTTGAACAGTCCCAAAGGTGGTCTTAAGATAGGAATTTTACTGTATCCAAATGGTGGAATCCTAGTTTAGCGGATGTTATTTTTGCATAAGAACTCTATCGTGTGACAGCCCGTTTTGAAAGAGGGACTCTTTCCTGTCTCGGAGGGTCTCAGATACCAGGAGAGCCACTTCCTGCCCCGGAAGTAGTTTCACTGGCATGGTTATCTTCCTGGTCGCACTGACAATCAAAAGAATATCATAACCAATGAAACATTGGAAAGTAGACCAGAAAAAGCGCGGTAGGACACACCATTTTTGTGGTAATTAGTCACGTTTTGTCTAATGATTTTATTTCGAAGCCTAGATAATAAATTATCAAATTCAAACAGTTGTTGAAAAGAATTGGCGCGAACACTATTTTCAAGCATGCTGAAAATCATTTTTGTTTTCGTATATATGACACAGCTAAATATGCAGAGTTTCCAAAACTGCCAAGACCAAATCAAACTTTTTGAAAAATCCCCAAATTACCAGGCTGATCTCTATCTTCATGTGTCATTTCTTGAAATCAGAATACAGTAATATAGCAAATTCTAATGGAAATCCACGATCGATAGACAATCTGTCATTGCATGCAGAGAGTCTTAAATGAGACACGTCAAGTTAAAAGGCACATGCGAATAGACTAAAAAAAAAAATGAAAATGTCTTCCGACCTTAACACTTATCCCGCTGAATAATTAATTTAGCCACACTCATTTCTGACTTTGAACCAATCAGAATACTTGATATAATTTATTCTTACAAATTCCCAAACCGAGTGTCAAACAGTGAAGAAGCCATCTGATCTGGATATACACTGTTTGCAAAGGTAGGGGTTGTCGTGAACAGCAAGATAAAGGTTAAAGCTGAGAGACTACAGCTTATAGAGCCCATTGTGCAAACCTCAATATTGGTGCATGCATTTGCCGTCCCATTGCGCCAACTCCAATGTTTTATATCCTTGCGTATGCGTTTTAAATTGAACACATTCCCATGTTTAATATTCTTGTGTGCCTTTTATACAAGAACATTGCGCATTCTGCCTAATTTACATATTTCATATTGTGTCCATAGTTTTATATACTTGTGTATATGTTTTATATACATACACACATATATATGTTTATGAATCTGTATGTGTTTACACATGTGAGACGCCAAGTTCTGCAACGGAAGGTCAGGTGGTTTTTCTCCGGGTACTCAGGTTTTCGCCCACCTCTGATTAACGATCGGCTCGATATGAGTGAAATAATCTTGAAAGGGCCGTAAAACCAAAAAAAAAAAAAAAAAAAAAAATCTGTATGTGTTTACACAAACTCCCATGTTTTATATTTATTTTAGCTAATTTCACAAAATACCCATGTTTTTTTTTTACTCTTATGCATGTGTTTTATAATAGCTCATTGCGCAAACTCCCAAGTTTAATATTCTGAAGCATGTATTTTGAACTAGCCAATTGCGCAAAACCCATATTTTACACTCTGGTGTAGCCCATTGCGCAAACTTTCATATATTGTGTTTTACGCAAACTCCGATGTTTTATATATTCTAGAGCATGTAACTAGTGCATTGCGCAAGCTCCCATCTTTTATATTCTAGTGCATGTATTTTCTACCAGCCAATTACGCAAACCCTTATGTGTATGTGTAGACTAGACCATTGCGTACCCCTACCACCACCTCCATATTTTATACTCTGTTGTATGTGTTGGGTATTAGCCCATTACGCAAACTCCCATGTTTTATATTCTGGTGTATGCGTATATACTGCACCATTGAGACCACCCCCTCCCCATATTTTATACACTGCTGTATGTGTTGAGTACTAGCCCATTGCATAAACGTTAATGTTTCACGTTTGGAAAACAGAAGAGAAGGCAATGGTCAGGAATCGATACAATTAACCCACAGCTCCAATCAGAGACACCAAAGGGAAAGAAGCACAAACTCATGGAGCATGTTTTATACTAGCGCATTGCGCAAACTCTCCGTGTTTTATTCTGGTGTGTTTGATAATAGCTCATTGCGCAAACTTCCACAGTTAACCATAATATAAAATGTGCGCTGTGTTTGAGAGACACCACTACAATGTGCCTTTAAGTCACAAAGCACAAGCAATACCAAACACCGAAAAGTTCACCGCCTCGGCGGCTGCCCTAGGGAATGTTATGAAGGCTGGCTCTGTGTCCCACTGTGTACACTTAAACAGTTTACCCTCCTGGACAAGCCATTATGTAGGTTCTCACCCATATGTTCGTGTTATGATAACCCTCGATAACACCACTTTACATGACGATAACACACCCGTGCGACAAAGTGTATTTTTCACATCTCCAAAATGGCTACTTTTCTGATGAAAAGCCGTGATATTTTTCTTATTTACACTGCAAACATAGGTTGTGGGTGCTCGCTAGAACCGCATCATTGGAGCGGTTCTAACGAGTACCCAGAAGCTATGTCTTGAAGCAGAAATAAGGAAAATAATGTTTACCCCGTAAACCCCAGTTTTCTCTATATAAAGAGAAGTTTTGCGGGTGTTCATTTCGTGGAATTGTTTACGTGATGATAAAGACAAACGTGGGATAAACGATTTCCTTCATTCTTGCTCAAAAACATAAATTACAAAAACACGCCTATTCAAATATTCTGAAAAATTTTCCACCTAAAATGAATGTTTTTAGATAAAAAATTCTGATATTTTTCATATTTCTGCCTAAAACATAGATTGTGGGAACTCGCTAAAACCGCCTTTATGTTTTGAGTAGAAATAATAAACATAATGTATACCCCTGTAAACCCCAGTTTTACTTTATAAAAAAGAGGTTAAAGGGAGTAAAAAAATATATATAGGCGTGATTTTCGTGATGGATTGTGGGAATTCGTTACAACCATCCTACGAGTACCACAATCTATGTTTGAAGTGGAATATATGTAAAAACAAAAACAAGTATACATTTTACAAAAAGCTAGGTCTAGGCAAGCATATATTAAATGTGAATGTCTAGAGTTATACCAGAAATGTGATTTTATACAATTAACTGTCTTTGGCAATATTCTAATTGCCAGTCTGCACTCAGGATCCTGTCGACTGAAGCACAATGTCTGAAATGTCAAAGATGCAAATGCTGTTTTGTCAAAAAGTACTTTTTCATCATGTGCAACTTCAAAATGCTTGCTACATCTTATCAAAACGCAATGCTTGAAAACTGTTTGAGAAGTTAAGTAGACAACTTTCTTACACTCAATAAAGCACTTATTGAAGATTAACCCATTTTGCTAACGGTGAGGCAAGTGTTTAGCTCACCAAAGCTGAAGGCTCCTGGGGAGTTTATCCGATAGGCAGTGGTCCGTCGTGGTAGAAAGTTTGTAAATGTATATTTTATGTTAGTCTGTACAAATATGGCAGCAAATATGGGCTTGTACAAATGTGACAGCAATCCTGTGCTAGTGCTCTGCCCGTGGAGCCTCTTTTTTGTGTGAAAGCTTACACTTGTTATGGGCCGCTTTTTTTCTTCTTGTGAAAGCTTATACTTGGTGTTGCATTAAAACTATAAAGGTCAACCTGCACTGTGGGTAACTAATGGCTGTACTTCCGTGTTAAAGCCAAAGTCTTTAATGTCTACGCCCATGTGCCTAGACAAAAAACCTGAAAAGTGTTGTTTCTACAGATACGAAATACGTCATTGTAGCAAAGGGGAGTGTTAAAATTAAGTGTAAGAAAATCTTAAGGCCAACATGGTCCGCAGAAGCCTATGGATGCCTGTATCAATATTCTATCACATTTACCACTTTTTCACAATTCTTCTACCCAACATTCTCAAAACATGTCCATTTTATGGGCGTCTAATTATCTTGGTTTGTCACAGTGGACAAAAATCTCTGACGCAGCGATCTTGGATAAATGACAAATTATTGGAAGAATGGTTGACATACATCTATAATCTATAGACAAGAGAATAGTTGGCCGGACCATTCTAGACACAATATTATACAAAGGTCCATCTGATAGTAAAGCCTGGATGAATAAGGTTAATTTGGGTTTCCGAAGGGCAGAACTTTATATAGTCCTGGAAGTGACATAAAAACAATTTTAACACAGCATTCCGGCCCCGCCCATCAGGGCTTGAAGAAAAAAGGGCTGCATGATGCTTCCACGCAGAGCTGAAACCGACCCGCACGCGAGTTCTGGTATTCTAACTAATAAGCAAAGTTTCAGAAGTGTAACTACTATAGTTGAGAAGATATGACAAAGTCATACTTTTTGACCTTTGATCTTGGGGTTATATTAAGGTCCACCAAAGTATTCCAATTTTTTTCTTTATTCCAAAGGCCATCCAATAACCAAAGTTTCAGAAGTGTAACTCCAATAGTTTAGAAGATATGGCAAAGTCATACTTTTTACCTTTGATCTTGGGGTCAGGTTGAGGTCAAGGTCACACCAAAAGTATCCCAATTTATTCTATATTCCAAGCGCCATCCAATAACCAAAGTTTCAGAAGTGTAGCTTCAATAATTTAGAAGATATGGCAAAATAGAACTTTTTGACCATTGACCTTGGGTCATGTTGAGGTCGAGGTCAAACCAAAAGTAGCCTAATATATTCTATATTCCAAGGGCCATCCAATAGGCAAAGTTTCAGAAGTGTAACTCCAATTGTTTAGGAGATATGACAAAATCGTGCTTTTTTACCTTGACCTTGTGGTCATGTTGAGGTCAAGGTCATCCCAAAAGTAGCCCAATTTATTCTATATTCCAAGGGCCATCCAATAGGCAAATTTTCAGAAGTGTAACTCCAATTGTTTAGGAGATATGACAAAATCATACTTTTTGACCTTGACCTTGTGGTCATGTTGAGGTCAAGGTCATCCCAAAAGTAGCCCAATTTATTCTATCTTCCAAGGGTAATCCAAAAAGCAAAGTTTCAGAAGTGTAACTCGAATACTTTAGGAGATATGGCAAAATCATACTTCTTGAGCTTTGACCTTGGGGCCATGTTGGGGTCAAGGTCACAAAGTATCCCACTGCCATCTACATACCATGTACTTTCCACATGCAAAGTTTCAAAAGTGTTACTTCAGTGGTTGTAGAGGAGATCCATTTACAAGAAACGTGACGGACGGACAGATAGCCAGACGGACTGACGACCACTTAACTCTGGTACGTAAACAATATACCCGATTTTTCTTTAAAAAAGCGTGTATAAAAACACATGTAAGCGGTGCCACATTGACGGTGGAGTATAGAACCGGAAGTGGTTTTTGCAAACCAGAGGGAACGAGGTTGACGACCTTTAACTGTCATCTTCGCGAGCCAAGGGTACTAAGTCCACTACGTTCCTTACGTAAGGAACGTAGTGGCCTTAGTACCCTTGGCTCGCGAAGATGTTTAACTGTGTGCGTCGTAGAGTTTTGACATTTCTATTGACTATTTTAATATCAGATACATGAAAGTCAGATACCTCCGACCAGCTTAAGGCGTAAATAGTATACTGACCGGAAAAAGAAACTACATTGTATATACTTTTAAATTGTCTCGCCTGCCAAAACAAATCAGATTAAGGCGCAAATAGTATACTGACTACATGGTGTACACTTTTAAATTGTCTCGCCTGCCAAAACAAATAGATAATTCAGTTAGAAATTACTGATTACGGATTTGACTAACTTTAGACATGAATCCTGTAATAATTTAAAACAAAAAAAAAATCAAAAATAAAAGTTTTTAGGGAAAATGTAAAAAAGTGCATTTTTCACAAAATCTGTTTGTAATCGAATTTCGACTTCAACATGTTTCCGTATAGGTAATGAGTGAGTGAGTGAGTGAGTGTTGGAGTTTTACGTCCCACCAACAGCTAAGGTCATACGGAGACGGGACCTCGGTTTAAAGACCCATCCGAAAGTTTGGAGAAGCCCGGGATCGATCCTGCGACCCATGGTTTACAAGGCGAGTAGCGTAACCACTACACCATGGAGGCTTCTCCCGTATAGGTAATAAGTTAAAAGCAAGGAATAAAAATTAACATAAAATCTAAACATTACCGAGAAACAAACATTTTCTTGAAATCTCAAAAACTGCTTTTTTTTCAGCGAAATTTTCAAAATAATGTTTCAAGCCAAAAATCGACCAAAAAGTGTCTTCAATTGTTTTAGCATCTTTAGCCGTGTCTTAAATATTAATTAAAACAAACACCGCAATCAAAAACGTCACACTTTTCGCTCACTTCCGGTGGATTGGTCCAATATTTAAAGGTCGATTACATTTCAACCGTTGTGAAAATTTTCATTTTGTAAACAATATTCCAAACGTTAGATGATGCGTAATAACTTGTAAAAATGGGAATCACATTCGCGACACAAAATGTTTGACTCAATGGAAACTTGAACAGCAAGATTTGAACCCTTGCTTTGAACCTTTGGCTTCACCCGGTAAATCGTAGCTATCATTAAACATTTTATTCGCAACTGATGATAATTTATATAACTGGAATTCAACTTTCATTAAAATGTTTTGCCAGTGACAATTTAAAAATGAGTATATAGTTTCTACTTCCGGTGAGTATATATTACATTCTTGTTTCTATATCAGAAATTTATTCAATCGCCAAAGGCTTGTTTTAAATGACCACTCGTGAGATATCCTGTATATCTTCTGTAACAAGTAACAGAATAATTTGCCTCTGCGGGCTAAGGTTTATGACACGTGTTATTGTCGAGCTGTCAAACAAAATGATGGCTGCTTTTATAAACAAACCTTTGGATCAATAAGCTTGCGGGAAAATCTTGAGAGAAAAAGACAATTTATTGCTCCAAAAACAGATATATAGGCAGACAATGGCTCCGACAAAATCCGCCAGGGCATTATGTTAGGAAATCCACGGAATCCTTCTATATTGTCACGAAGTTAAAGTTAAAACACGTAAACCACGATACTGGCATTTAACCACCGCGCCCACTTATGGGTTGATTGTCAAAATTATTAAGCGCAGTTGCATTACGTAGCTGATACCCACGTGACTAACACTGATTTCTACTAAATCCGGGTAACGGTTATTTATTGCCTCACAGTTCTTGTCGTTGTGGCGCCAGGATGCTGTGTTAAAGAAAGCTTGCCGTGGCGTCTGATCAGGAACTACATTATTTGCATAAAATACACGAGTTCAACGAAACAGCCTATTTCTCCATTAAGGATCATTTTCCTAGCTCTGAGACAATCGCTTTGATTATATACAGTAGTGCTTTGATTATATACAGTAAGATTACTATATTAAGACCACCTTTTGGACTATTCAAAAGTGGTCTTCAAGACCACTTTTGAACAGTCCTAAAGATGGTTTAGTCTACTTTTGAGCAGTACCAAAGGTGGTCTCCGACCAGAGGACACTATGCGCAGAAAAACACAAAGAAAGAATAACTGCGAGCTGAAACCGACCCGCACACGAGCACACGCACACGAGCACTGGTAAACCGCTTAGAGAGGATCTAAGCCTGTCCAAGCAATGCGGTGCAAGTCGGATGCTTATTTGGCAGCAGGGCTTGAGATGTCATTTCTTCTAAATGTCGGATAAAAGTCCCACAAAATTGGAAGCAACGTCTCCAAAATATTACCTTTACGGTGTTGACAGGGACGTTAAACCTCAAATCAATCAATTAGTCTGAATTTTAACAATATTTCACTGTACTATAAATAGAAAATTTGACTAAATAGCTCGAGACGTGCCCTTTTCTACGGAACCCGGGAAGGGACATGATTTTTTATTTTTTATAAGTTGTGCGCACAAGATAATATCTTGTGCGCACAAGATATTATGTGGTGCGCACAACTTATGAAAAAAAAAAAAAAAAAACATGTCCCGTCCCGGGTTCCGTACTTTTCACAGGTTTGTTATGTTTGCTGTAATTTTACAAAACAAGAGGTCCATTGACCACTATGTTCACCAGAGTCCAACCAAGGGTAAGAATGAAATCCAACAAGCGGTTTCGGAGGAGAAGATTATTAAAGATTTCAATTGTTTAGGTGGTTCTGTTACTATAGTAACCAGAGTTCTGTATGTAAATGTAACAAATTTCTTTAAATGCATTTAGAAGAAGACTTAGACTATGTAGGAAACATTCCTGTGAATGTTAAGTTATTACAATGAACCATGTTTAGGAGAAGAATATGTTTAAAGAAAAAGTTAACACAAAGACGGACGGACATACGACGGACACAAGACCATAGCATAAGCCCGCTGGCCTTCGGCCAGTTGAGCTAAAATGAACACTGAGCCTGAAATCCTATGGCAGATAGAAGATTGCTACAGGAACTTTCCATGGAAATGTTATCACAATACCTGCAAAGGTCTATGAGTGCATAATTAAAACTACAAAATGAACCAGCGCATGACAAAATCTACAAGAAGGCTCGAGCGACCAGCGAAGATTCAGATCAGTCTGAGCATTCGTGCACTCTGATCAGAGTCTTCGCTGATCGCATGTGCCTACTATAGGCTAATATCTATACAAAGAGACATAGGCAAAAGGTCGTGTCATAGTAGATGGTTGCGCAGGTTGATTTGAGTCTCTGCTGGTCGCACCGGTCTTATTGTTTTGTCATGCGCCGGCTCAAATAACGTTTTACTCTTATACTGTGCAGTTTACAAGAATGTACAAAACAGGGGTGGTAACAAATTAACAATAATTTAAAAATAAAAGCACTGACAGCACTGCTGTCAGTGCTTTGATTTTTAAATTACTGAAAGGAGGAAATGGGCCTGAACGTGGAATTAGACTTTTTAGTGTAACCCTTAAATTCCAGTATTTAATGCAAACAATGTCTGATCTGATTGTGTGCCGTCTGTATCTGTAAAATCTGGACTGGGCTCGTGTTCTGGGACATTGACGTCCCAGAACACGAGCCCAGTCCAGATTTTACAGATAACCAAGCTTTTACACAGCCCTCTGACATCATAGGGAGCAGAAAAGCGCGAATATAAATAACCTTAGGTGGATTTTGCACATGACCAGCGATAGTCACGTGAACAATAGCTTCTGCGCTTAGTAAACAATCGACCCAATAATTTTCTCGTTTTCAGGATAATAATCTCGGATGAAGTCAATGTGTTTTAGCACTGTTACATCGGCTTCAAGATGTTGTCGAGTACATCTCCTTTGCAACCCCACTTTACAAAGGAAAAAGGGCTTTAAGAAATAGATGGGTTGCACGGTGCTTCAACGCAGAGCTGAAACCGACCGCACACGAGTACAGGTAAACCGCTTAGAAGATCTAAGCCTGCCCAGGTTAAGTGGTGCGAGTCGAACCGTCCGTGATTATAAACCCTATTGGTTTCATTGGGCGATAGGGCTTGAGAAGTCATTTCATCTCAAGGTTGGGTAAAAGTCCCACAAATTTGGAAGCAACGTCTCCAAAATGACCTATACAGTGTTGATGGGGACATTAAACCTCAAAACAAACAAACAAACAAACAAACAAACAAGAGTTGTCAGAAGACAACATAGCTCGCCTTTGGGGGCCTAAGTTGGGTTGGGGTAAGTTATCAAAAATGTGAAATTTTTCTTCTGTAAAACAGCCCAATAGACTGCAGCAATAGGTGGTACCCCTAAGAACCACTGAAGAAGAAATTCTGTTTAAAGTGTTTTTATTTGGAAAAAAAAAAAAAAAAAAAAAAAACATTTCCAGCTTTGCAGTTTTTGCAAAACAAAAAACAAAAAAACATTTTCTTATGTAAAAGAGCAGATTGAAACAAACGAAAGAGAACCAAAAAGTACAGCCTGTTATGCAAAAGCTACATTGACACTGAGCCTAGGACCCTGAAGGTTGAACTTGCTTGAGATATTAACAAATGAAACATTTGTGTGACTTAAAAATACATAAATAAATGCGATGAAAAAGTTTTCTAATAATAGCCACAGTGACTTTGACCTTGAGGCCAGGATCCTGAAAGTCTAATTAGTCGAGATATTATCATATGCAACATTTGTGTGTAGTTATATTAAAATCCATCAATAAATGTAGGTGCTAGAGCGATGACAAAGTTTCTCTAAAAATAGCCACAGTGACCTTGACCTTGAGCCCTGGACCCTGAAAGTCCCACTCACTAGAGATATCATCATACCCAACATGTGTGTGCAGTTATATTAAAAGCCATCAATAAATGCAGGGGCTAGAGCAATGACAAAGTTTTTCTAAAAATAGCCACAGTGACCTTGAACTTCAGCCCCGAACCCTGAAAGTCGAACTTGCTCGAGGTATCATCATACCCAACATTTGTGTGAAGATATAGTAAAATCTATCAATAACTGTAGGAACTATAGCGTTTAAAATAGCCACAGTGACCTTGACCTTGAGCCCTAGACCCTGAAAGTCCAACTCACTAGAGATATCATCATACCCAACACGTGGGTGAAGTTATATTAAAATCCATCAATATATGCAGGGGCTAGAGCAATGACAAAGTTTTTCTAAAAATAGCCACAGTGACCTTTACCTTCAGCCCGGACCCTGATAGTCGAACTTGCTCGAGATATCATCATACTCAACACTTGTGTGAAGTTATATAAAAATCCATCAATAAATGTAGGAAATAGAGCCATGACTAAGTTTTTTTTTGTTTTTTTTTGTTTTTTCTTCAAAAAATAGCCACAGTGACCTTGACTTTAAGCCCTGGACCATGAAAGTCCAACTCATTAGAGATATCATCATACTCAACACGTGTGTGAAGTTATATATTAAAATCCATCAATAAATGCAGGGGCTAGAGCAATGGCAAATGTTTTTCTAAAAATAGCCACAGTGACCTTGACTTTCAGCCTCGGACCCTGAAAGTGGAACTTGCTCGTGATATCCCCGTACCTAACATTTGTGTGAAGTTATATTAAAATCCATCAAGAAATGTAGGCACTAGAGCCATGACAAAGTGTTTTCTAAAATAGCCACAGTGACCTTGATCCCCGGACCCTAAAAGTTGAACTCGCTGGAGTATCATTATACCCAACCTCTGGGTGACGGTGTATTGCACGACCCGCAGAACAAGCGACCGACTGAAGTCGGTTGATTTTCTAAGAGTGCCCTAAAATCACCGTGTCATTCTGTCATTCTGTCAGTCTGTCAGTCTGTCTGTCCGTCCGTAACCCGTTTGTGAAAATTGTTGATAGTGACTTAACCGCTTGGAATATTTAAACAATTTTTGGCATACTGATGGATATCAATGAGATCTAACCAATGAATTTGAGAAATATTACATTCCATTTAGTATAGCCTCGCCGCGGCGAAAAATGTGACAATTTTCGAACTGCTTCTCCTCGGAAACCGTTGGGCCGATTGAAGTCAAATTTCATATGGAGCCTCTATGGGATGGGGGAAACCAAAATTTGCTCATGGGGTCCAGGTCACATGACCAAAATGGCCGCCAAGCCATATATGGTCTGTCTGTCTGTCCATCCGTAACCCGTTTGTGAAAATTGGTGATTGTGACTTAACCGCATGGAATATTTAAACAATTTTTGGCATACTGATAGATATCAATAAGATCTAACCAATGAATTTGCGATATATTACATTCCATTTAGTATAGCCTCGCCGAGGCGAAAAATGTGAAATTTTTTCGAACTGCTCCTCCTCGGAAACCGTTGGGCCGATTGAAGTAAAATTTCATATGGAGCCTCTATGGGATGGGGGAAACCAAAATTTGCTCATGGGGTCCAGGTCACATGACCAAAATGGCCGTCAAGCCATATATGGTCTGTCTGTCCGTCCGTAACCCGTTTGTGAAAATTGGTGATAGTGACTTTTCACCGCTTGGAATATTTAAACAATTTTTCGCATACTGATAGATATCAATAAGATCTAACCAATGAACTTGCGAAATATTACATTCCATTTAGTATAGCCTCGCCGAGGCGAAAAATGTGAAAATTTTCGAACAGCTTCTCCTCGGAAACCGTTGGGCCGATTGAAGTCAAATTTCATATGGAGCCTCTACGGGATGGGGGAAACCAAAAATTGCTCATGGGGTCCAGGTCACATGACCAAAATGGCCGTCAAGCCATATATGGTAAAAACCCTTCAAAAATAATCTTCTCCAGAACCACTTGGCAGATTTCCACGAAACTTGATAAATAGCATCTGGGACGTAGGCCCATCATAAATTGCTAAAATGGTGACCCTGGATTGACCTTGACCTTCTTTGTGCCTATGTCAAACTTTGACACATATGCTTTTGTATTGGAAAAGTGAGAATGCATTTTATCCTGCAAACGATTCAGAATACAGTACTAAAGTATAAGATATTTTTTTGCTCCTTACGATAAGGCGAACTTATTGGGGGAACCGTTTTAGGTCCAGGTCACATGACCAAAATGGCCGCCATACCCATATATGGTTTCACTCATAAAGCTAAAAGCATCCGGCGGGTCGTGCACTTAAGCTGAAGCACTTGTTAAATTCCAGCACTACATGTAAACGCTAGAGCGATAACAAAATTTTCTAAAAATAGCCACAGTGATCTTGACCTTGAGCCCCAGTCCTTGACCTTGAGCCCCTTACCCTGAAAGTCAAAGTCGCTTGAGATATCATACCCAACATTTGTGTGAAGTTCTATTAAAGTCCATCGATAAATAATATTAATGAAGGCACTAGAGCGATGACAAAGTTTTTCTAAAAATAGCTACATTGACCTTGACCTTGAGCCCCGGACCCTGAAAGTCGACGAACTCGCTGTGTTTTTAAAAGGAAATAAAAAAAGGAAAAAAGAATATCCTCCACCGTGATTTGAACCAACAACCCTTTGATTCAGATCCACTACACCAAACAGGGCTTGCAGGTTAACTTTAACATTGGGAAATAAGGGAGTTAATACAGAGCAAATAATTTACATCTAACAAAAAGGTCCATTGAAACCAAAAAAAAAAAAAAAAAAAAAAAAAACACCTGTAAAATGAAGTACAATGATAATGTTAAATATTGTTTTTTTACCAATTGTTAATTATATATTTAAAATAAACTTGTAAAACATCACATTTAAGAGCTTGCAGGTACACTTTAACCAAATGTGGACGTCGACGCCGACGCTGACGCCGACGCTGACGCCGACGCCCGGGGATATTGCAATTGCTCACCCTTACTTTCGTAAGGCGAGCTAAACAAAGACAAAAAGTGGGTTTCACAAGAGTATATATTGTTTTAATTATTTTTGCTGAAAAACATAGACTGTAAGCTCTCGTTAGACCCACCTCAACATTAAATTTCTAATAGTTTAATAAATAATTTATTAAAATTTCTTTGTTATCAGGAAAATGGGGGTAATTGATTTGGAACAAAGAGAGACTGTTGTGGCAAATGAAGATTTCCTTTGCAAAACTAATTATATTTGTCAATGGCGAAGTGAAAAACTTATCTCCGAACATGCTCTGATATCCGATTTCTAAGGGGAATTGGAACACCTGACAGATTTTTCCACCATTTTTCAAGGGAGACAACTTTCGGAACGTCCTGTTTGCTTTTTTATAAGCCCTGTCCCACTGAAAACGGGGTCTACTCTTAAATGAAAGAATTTGCTCCTCAGGAGCAAATTCTTTCCTTTAAGAGTTGTCCCCTATTGACATGGGAAACAAAAATACTTTTGCAGAAGTTGCCTCCACTTAAGGTGTAGTCAGTTCTCCTTAAGAAGTTTTAGGGTAGTATTTCACAGAGATAAAATGGATGCAAATCTTGACAAGTGTCTGGCTTCCACAGAAATTTTAGGAAATTATGTAAATTGTGTAGACAGCCCAGTGCATGGATAGAATTGCAACATTCTGATTTAATTCGGTCATATTGTCGTGATAAAATAAGGCGTGCAACAAGTGATGCATGCTTGTAAGTCGGCATATTGCTGACCCGGCCCACGTCTGTACCTCATATTACGCGCTAAACAAAAGGCCCAAGATGGCCCTGCATCGCTCACCTGATTCCAAGAAGTCACAAAAGTTCAAAAAGTCAAACTGATAACTGACAGCAATCTTATTCACTGAAGCATACATAACCTTTGCATTTAGATAGATGGTTGAATGAAATCAGATCAAAGGTATAGGAGAAATTAACATTTATTTTTTTTTTTCTATTTTTATTTCTATTTTTAGCTATGTCAACCATTTTATTCTTTTTAGCAACGTTTGTAGAGGGTCACCTAAGTAACAACCCTACAGATGAATTTTGAATAAAAATGGACCAAAGGTGTAGGTGGAGTTATTTGAATGCTATTCATCGGAGCGGAACGACTTTAGCTAATTCCTATGAAGTTTGAAGGAATTTGGCTCAACAGTATAGAAGGAGTTGATGTTTCTCAAGATTTGTATATTTTTACCTCTAGTAGCCATCTTGTTTAACCAAGCGAAGCGATTTTAGCCATTTGGGAAGGGCGCTACCTAGGTAAAATTCATGTAATGTTTGAATCAAATTGGCCCAAATGTTTAGGAGAGAAAGCACATTAAAAGGAAAGTTTCGACGGTTTTCTATTTTTAGCTCTGACGGTCATTGTGTTCATTCGAGCGGAACAAATTTAGCTATTTTGGTAGAGATTCACCTCAGCAACATTCCTATGAAGTTTAAATGAAATTGGCTCAAGGGTACAGGAGAAGTTGTTATTTAAAGATTTTTTTTCCTATTTCTAGCTTTGGCGGCCATTTTAGCTATTTTGATAGTGAGCCTCCCAGGCAACATTCCTGTGAAGTCTGAATCAAATTGGCACACGGGTTTAGGAGGAGTTTACATTTAAAGCAAGTTTTCGACATTTTTTTCTACTTTAAGCTCTGTCTGCCAATTTGCTCATTGGAGCGGAACCGTTTTACATATTTTGGTACAGGGTTACCTAAGCAACATTCCTATGAAGTTTGATAGAAATTGGCCCAAGAGTACAAGAGAAGTTGTCGTTTAAAGATTTTTTTCTACTTTTAAGCTCTGGCTGTTCATCAAACCGGAAAGATTTAAGCTCGTTTGGTAGAGCCACCAAGGCAACATTCCTGTGAAAATCCGTGATATTTTTCTAATTTATACTGCAAACATAGGATGTGGGTGCTCGTTAGAACCGCCTCATTGAGGTGGTTCTAAAGAGTACCCACAACCTATGTCTTTGAGCAGAAATAAGAAAAATAATGCCCCCCCCCCCACTGTAAACCCCAGTTTTCTCTGCATAAAGTGGGGTTTAGGGGGTGTTCATTTCACGGACTTATTCACGTGATGGGAAGTTCTGAAAGCTATCTCCCTTTGAAAAATGGCGGAACACTCTGCCAGATGTTCCCATTTACTTTAAGTTCTACTGAAAAATTCTCTACAAACCGTTTATACTCGCATTAAACTGAGGAAACACAGGGAGGAGATAACAAAAATAATGAGAAGAAAATATTAAATTTTGACGACACTTATTCGTCCATAATTCACATAGCTGACAATCATACGATAACCTCTTGGCTTCAGATCTGCAATATGTCATATTTCAAGTATGGAGACATAACATAGAGTTATTCCGCAAAGGACGATTTTATGCTTCTGATGCACTGCATCTTGCGTATGGCAAATGTGTAAGTCTATACATCCGCGCAGTCTGATAGGCATCACGAAAACACGCCTATATACTTTCGACCCCCCTAGAACCCCACTTTTATACAGTAAACCTGGGGTTTACAGGGGTTAACCTTATTTTTCTTATTTCTGCTCTAAAATATAGATTGTGGGTACCCACAATCTATATTTTGAGCAGAAATAAGAAAAATATCACAATTTGTCATCTTAAAATGTTCCCTTTTTGGCGATAAAGGTTACAATGTATTTGTATAGGCATGTTTTCATGATGGACACCTTCATGTTCGTCGCTAGGATAGTTTCTTTGAGTTGAGGTTTTACGTCCCCGTAAACACTATTTAGGAGACGCTGCTTCCAATTGTTTGGGACTTTTACCCGATATTGAGATGAAATGACATCTCAAGCCCTACCGCCGGGTTTAAGGAGCTGACCCACTCGCACTAACTTTTCCCGTGAGGCTTATACATTCTTAGCGGTTCATCAGTACTCAAGTTCGGTGAAACACATGCTCAGAGCGAAGGGTAAACACGAATGAAAACGGCCATTTTCACAAAGTTCTGAAGCTGTATTTAGCTCCAAAAGGGTACACATGACAAAGGAGTATGCATTGAAGATAAAAACCAGAAAAACAAGAGGACCAAGCTAGCTTGGTCCTGTATCGCTCACCTGAGCTAACAGATTCAAAGTTTAAGGAAGTGCCAACCTTTACTGAAGGCTTTATGGGAGGACATGGTGATGACAGGGTAAGCATTTTCTGAAAATCAAGTAGAATTTAACTCTATGATAAACAGGCTGACCTCACCGGTTTTCAAACTCATTCTTGAAAGCTTTTATTCCTGACTTGCTAAGAAGATCCGATCTAAACTGAAGTGGCTATGGTGATGACAAGTTCAAAAACAAGAGTTTTCAAACTCCTCCAAGCTTTCTGCCTGACTTCCTTGTTTGTAAGTTTCATGAAGATCCGTTCAAAACTAAAGGGGCAGCAGTGATAACAATGTCGAAAATAGGCATTTTCAGCAATCAAAGGCACGTCACTCTTTGATAAATGTGCCGACTTGGCCGGTATTCGAACTCACCTGAGGTTTTATTCCCAGCCACCTTACATGTAAGTTTCAGAAAGATCTGATCAGACTTGGCCAGTATTCAAACTCATCCAAGATTTTATTCCCAGCCACCTCACGTATAAGTTTCAGAAAGATCCGATCAAAACTGAAGGGGCTACGGTGATGACAAGGTCAAAATTTGGCATTTTTAGCAATCAAAGGGATGTTACTCTAAAATAAATGAGCCGACTTGGCCAGTTTCGAACTCATCCGAGTTTTCATCCCCAGCCACCTTACATATAAGTTTCAGAAAAATCCGATCAAAACTGAAGGGGCTACGGTAATGACAAGGTCAAAAATCAACATTTTCAGCCATCAAAGGGACAGAACTCTACGATAAATGGGCTGACTTGGCCTGTTTTCGAACTCATCCAAGATTTTATCCCCAGCCACCTTACATATAAGTTTCAGAAAGATCCGATCAAAACTGAAGGGGCTATGGTGATGACAAGGTCAAAAATCGGCATTTTCAGCAATCAAAGGGACGTAAATCAATGATAAATGGGCCAACTTGGCCGGTATTCAAACTCATCCTAGGTTTTATCTCCAGTCACCTTACATATAGGTTTCAGAAAGATTCGATCAAAACTGAAGGGGCTACGGTGATGACAAGGTAAAAAATCGACATTTTCAGCCATCAAAGGAACATAACTATATAGTTAATGGGGCAACTTGGCCGGTTTTCGAACGCATCCGAGGTTTTATCCCCAGCCACCTTACATATAAGTTTCAGAAAGATCCGATCAAAATTGAAGGGGCTGCAGTGTTGACAAGGTCAAAAATCAACATTTTCAGCAATCAAAGGGACCTAACTCAATGATAAATAGGCCACCTTTGCCGGTATGCGAACTCATCCGAGGCTTTATCCCCAGCCACCTTGCATATAAGTTTCAGAAAGATCCGATCAAAACTCAAAGGGCTACAGTGATGACAAGATCAAAAATCGGCATTTTCAGCAATCAAAGGGACGTTACTCTGTGATAAATGGACCAACTTGGCTGGTTTTCGAACTCATCCGAGATTTTATCCCCAGCCACTTTACATATAAGTTTCAGAAAGATTCGATCAAAACTGAAAGGGCTACAGTGATGACAAGGTCAAAAATCAGCATTTTCAGCAATCAAAGGGACGTTACTCTACGATAAAAGGGACGACTTGGTCGGTTTTCATACTCATCCGAGATTTTATCCACAGCCACCTTACATATAAGTTTCAGAAAGATCCGATCAAAACTGAAGGGGCTACGGTGATGACAAGGTAAAAAATCGGCATTTTCAGCAATCAAAGGGACGTAACTCTATGATAAACCAGCGGACTAGGCCGGTTTTCGAACTCATCCGAGGTTTTATCCCCAGCCACATTACATATAAGTTTCAGAAAGATCCGATCAAAACTGAAGGGGCTACGGTGATGACAAGGTCGAAAATGGGCATTTTCAGCAATCAAAGGGATGTAACTCTATGATAAATGGGCCGACTTGGCCGGTTTTCGAACTCATCCGAGTTTTTATCCCCAGTCACCTTACATATAAGTTTCAGAAAGATCCGATCAAAACTGAAGGCGCTACGGTGATGACAAGCATTTTCCCATAGTAAGTCTATGGGACCTTGTGGTTGCCATAGGAACCAAAGTTTTAGAGCGATTTCAAAAAAAAGTTTATGTCATCAATGCCCCACCAGAGGCATTCTACAGGTGAGAAATGATTGAGATCAGCCTGCAGGATACAGAGATATAGCTGCTCAAAAGTGTGGACGGACGACGGACGGACGACGGACGACGTACGACGGACGACGGACGACGGAGGACCCACTATACTATAAGCTCCCCTGGAGCCTTCGGCCCAGGTGAGCTAAAAATTGAGACCCGGTAGCTTAATAATGCACCTTTAAGACCACTTTTGAACAATCCCAAAGGTGGTCTCTGACCAGAGGACCACTGTACGCAGAAAACACAAAGAAAGAATGACTTCAATCATTAAATAAGCTTTTAAAAGCAGAATTAGTCTTTATTTTAGGTGGTCTAAATAGCGGAAAGCCACTGTATACATCACACCGGTGTGCCAACGTAATGTAATTGAAGTTTCTCCGAAAACAATTTAGTGATTCTTCCCAACAGATCCGTTAAACTCGTATACAAGTGAGGAAACACAGGGAGTAGATAACAAAAATAATCACAAGAAAATATAAAATTTTGATGACACTTATTCTTCCATAATTCACGTAGCTGACAATCATATGATAACCTCTTGGCTTCAGTTCTACAATATGTCATATTACAAAGACGAAAACATAACACAGATCCGCTATACGAATGTAATTTGTACTTGTACTTGGCTCTAAAGAGCGTTGGAAACAAAATGATGCCCAGAATTCGCATGCAAGCACCGCCCTCCACTACACTTTTGCTCGCCCCCGCCTGTCGGGGCTTGAAGAAATATATTGGTTTGCAAGATGCTTCCACGCAGAGCTGAAACTTACCACACACGAGTACTGGTGCCCGGCTTAGAAGGGCTAAGTCTGCCCAGGTAAAGTGGGGTGAGTCAGACTGCCCAATGCATATAAGCCTATTAGTTTCATTGAGCGGCAGGGCTTGAGATGTCATTTCATCTCAATGCCGGGTAAAAGTCCCAAACATTGGAAGCAGCGTCTCCAAAATGACCTAAATAGCGTTGGCGGGGACGTTAAACTTCATTTCAAACAAAACAACAAACTGTATTTTTGCTAACTTAGCAATTGCGCCTGTTTTCAAACCTTTCTTAACATTTTAATACATTGTATTTTCAATATAATCTTATTATTTTTAATCTCTCCAGTCTGTGAGTTGCATTTAAACGATCTGTTGATGAGAATCGCAAACTCTAACACAGCGCTCCTATATATACAATGGAAGCGAACAGTGATTTATTCTGTGACAAATCACTGGGCATTAGAGAGCCGTCGTTTTATGATGAGCTACCGACGCCGACTTGAGTAATGGAAAAATGATGTTTTCAGCATAATCACATGTATGTAGTTTTTAACTGTCCAAAAGAGTTGAAAATAATTCTTTTCATCAGCAAAATGTAATTTTCGTAGTAACGTAAGAATCTTCATAAATATGTTTCCACCATGGTCATATGTACATTATATGCATTTTTCTTTTATTTTTGGTTTTCGTTTTACGGGCCTTTCGAGCCGATAGTTAATCAGAGGCTGGCGAAAACCAGAGTACTCGGAGAAAGACCACCTGACCTTCCGTTGCAGAACTTGGTATCTCGCCAAGCGAGGCTCGAGCCACAGCGGTTAGATACCTAATTTTTAAGAGTCAGCGCTCTTACCCTTTAGGCAACGGAGGCCCATCTGTATCAGAAAGTGTTCTTGACTTGGTAGGAATTTTTTTTCTATTTTGTTTCGATATGGTCGATTCTGTTCAATGCGATTCTATTCTTTTTATTTATATATACAGTAGAACATCGATGGTGCGAACACCGATGGCTCGTTTACCATGGATGAGTCAAACCCGTTCTTGAGTCCGCAGGGAGTTCCTCCAAATACGATATAGGGGTAATTTAGGGAGATTTTCTCCATTTATCTTGCAAGTAGAAAGTTCTGCAATTCTTCTAAAAATGATCAGGCCATGGTTAAAAATCCATGTTGGGGGTTATAGTAGGGTTATGTGTCCAAAGTATGTATATTGACTGGCAACAGTGGGGACCAAGATAGGACTGCTCCTGATGAGCAGTCAGGTCTGGGTCTGCACTGGTTGCCTAGATCTTTCTGACATGTTTCTGGGTCTCCAGAGCTTGGAGAAAAATTCACAGTGTTCTTAGGGTTCAGGGAGGAAGAGGAAAAAGAAATAAAAATCAAAATTAACAGCAAACAGGGGGACCCTGACATGACTACTTTTCTGAAGCAGTCGAGTCTGGGTCTACACTGTTTGCCTTGATTTCTCTGACGTGTTTCTGGCCCTCCAGAGATTGGAGAAAAGTTAAGTCCTAAAAATTTGGATATCTGAAAGTTCTGTAATTCTTCTAAAAATGATCAAGCCATGGTTAGAAATCTATAATCAGACTGACTTTACAGTGTTGTACGTGTCAAAAGTGTGCAGATGAACTAACAGCGGTGAGGACCCTGATGGTACTGCTCCTATTGAAGCAGTGGAATTTGGATCTTTACCGTTTGCCTGGTTCTGTCTAACCATAAACTTTGGTTTATTACGGTGTTGTATGATATCATTCATTGGTGTTACATGCATTTATGTATGGCTACATGGCAAACAATGATATATGTTTGCAAATTCTGGATCTCTTGTGCACAAGCATTGAGGACCCTGAAAGGACTGCTCCTACTGAATGGTCAACTATGTATCCAGATCTCTCTGAACCTTAAACTTGGGGTCATGAAGTTGCATTCATGTATGACTGCACTGAAAGAAATGATCAGTGTTTGCGAATTCTGGATCTTTTATGCACAGGCAGTGAGGTTCCTGATAGGACTGCTTCTGCTGGGGGAGTCAGATCTGGGTCTGCACTGTTTGCCTTGATCTATCTGACCACAAACTTGGTTTTGTGGGATATTAATGGGTGCAACATGCATTTATATATGGCTGCGTTGAATCAGTTGTCTATGTTTGCAGACTCTGGATCTTTTATGCACAAGTAGTGACGAACCTGATAGGACTGCTTCTGCTGAAGCAGTCAGATCTGGATCTGCACTGTTTGCCTAGTTCCTTCAAGCCATAAACTTCAGGTTATTACGGTTTTGTATAATGTTATTAGGTGCAACATGCATTCATGCATGGCTGCGTTGAAAACAATGATCTATGCTTGCAGATTCTGATTCTTTTATGTAGAGGTGGTGACGACCCTGATAGGACTGCTCCTGCTGAAGCTGTCAGATCTGGATCTCCACTTTTTTCCTAGATCTGTCTGACCACAAACTTAGTTTTGTGGGATATTATCGGGTGCAAAATGCATTCATATATGACTGCGTTGAGAACAGTGATCATTGCTTGCAGATTCTAATTCTTTTATGTACAAGTAGTGGCGACCCTGATAGGACTGCTCCTACTGAAGCAGTCAGATCTGGATCTGCACTGTTTGTCTAGATGTTTGTCCATTAACTTAGGGCCATTGACCCGTTTTTTCTGTGTGGAATGGGGTCTTTCTCTTGATTTATAGCAGAGTTCATTAAAAAAAACAAATGCGGGCAGTGGAGGCCCTGATCAGGCGCCGGGTTCTGCGGCGTCTGATCTTGCCCTGCACTGTTTGCCGGGTGCCTCCTTTGGTACTGGATGGGTTAGTGATGTCACTGGGGTGCAACATGCAGTCATGTATGGCTGCGTTGAGAACAATGATCTATATTTGCAGATTCTGGATCTTTCAATGTGCCCTCCACCTGTAGATATTGATTGTCAGCAAGCTGTATTTCGAATCACTCACATTTTTGTGCAGCTCTAATTCAGCCACAACTAACAACTGCAACCTGAGCCAGGCGGCTTGCCGTACAAGTGTCCTAAATGTTTGGACAGAAGAGTAACCAGGGCAGACCCAGATTGATCAGCTTCTTTCCGATCAGGGTCTTCACTTTTTGCTGTTCTAACTAGTTTAAACATGTCCATATTTGTAAACTAAGACTGTGATTGCAGTATATGTACATGTACGTCCAGACTTTTGGGTATTTTTGCGGTAACTGTATACATGTCCCACTGCCACTTCACGGGTGGTAATCAGGGGAACTAGCTCGAAAATGAGTCAATGGAAATTTGTTCCCTCGACACATCCGGGAACTCTCGAGCTAGCTCCATCACCAAGAAACTCGTAAACAAAGGTAGGTCTCGAAGAGTTTTATCACCATTTTTTTCTTTGTAAGCTATTTATAAAAAAATCCGGCAATGCAGTTCCACATAGAAATGATTTAACTTTGTACTCCGCTAGAATTTGCCATGGAAATTTGCAGCGCTGGAGTATGAATGAAACCCAAACTTTTTATCACGGACCGGAAAAATTGTCAATTTATGTCATTACGGAGATTTTGACCGAAGATTTTTCATTTTCCGTCAAAAGTACGCCCTTGGCACCCACAGAAACAACATCCCTGGTGAAATGAAACATGGAAAGTGTGAAATAAGCAAAAAAATATGGCAGTGATTACGTAACTTGCGAGTTATGACGAAATTACTGTCCGAGCTAGTCTTCTCGACAAGGAGCTAGTTCACTCGACATAAAAAAGAAAATGAAACGTTCATCAGATTCGATGTCTTTCTATGGTCCCACCCAGGTTATCCAACTGGTTTCTTTACCTCTGGCTAACAAAGGTAGGCCTCGAAGAGTTTTATCACCATTTTTTTTTCTTTGTAAGCTGTTTATAAAATAAATCCGGCAATGCAGTTCCACATAGAAATGATTTAACTTTGTACTCCGCTAGAATTTGCCATGGAAATTTGCAGCGCTGGAGTATGAATGAAAGTAAACTTTTTATTACGGACCTGAAAAATTGTTAATTAATGTCATTACGGAGATTTTGGCCGACGACTTTTCATTTTCCGTCAAAAGTCCGCCCTTCACACCCATAGAAACAACATTCCTGGTGAGATAAAACAGAGTCTTATCATAAGGAACAATGATATATATGGTTTAGGGGTTGGGAGCTGAATTATTTTCAAAATATTAGACATTTTGAGTTTTCCATACAAATGCCTATATGTCAATTTTACGTTTTATGTAATTTTACCCCAAGGCCCATCCAGGGGCAATTGTATCATGAACGGAAAGTTCTTTGGCTGAGTAAGTGTCATGCGAAATTTCAACTTTGTAGCATAACAGAAACGGGAATTATGGGCTCCAAGAGAAACGCGAACGTTAACTTTAACGTTTGATAGACTCTGGTTAGGACTCTTGGGCAATGGCATCTGACACTCGGACACGCTCAGGAGCATGGCCCTGGGACAATCGTATCATGAACAGAAAGGTCACGGTCTGAGTAAGCGTCATACCGATTTTCAATTTTGTAGTATAACATAAATGGAAGTTATGGGCTCCAAGAGAAATGCAGACGTAAACTTCGAAATTTGTTAGACTCTGTTTATGAACGCGACTTTCCATTGCAGAACTAGGACATCCATATATGACTCAAGAGAGGCTCGAACCACACCGACAGGATACCTAATCGACATAGATTCATGTTGTTAGGTGATTAGTTGCTTAATAGATCACTGTCTGTCGGGCACAAGTGCAGAGATCACTCGCGGTACGCGCCCGTGATCACTCGCGCTACGCGCTCATGATCTATTCACTATAACGACTGACTTCCTGTCTGTGATATATTAAGCAACTAATAAGCACCATCTTATCTTTCAACAATTTAGTCGAAAACTGTGTTGAGCATTTATGGGTATAGGGGAAACGATAGTTTGTTCGAGGCATCTGGGTCACATGACCAAGATGGTTACCATGCCCATATATGGTGAAACCATTAAAAATCTTCTCTAGAACCAGTGGGCTGATTTCAAGAAACTTGTAGTGCCTAGGACTGCAGCACAACATAATTTGTATAAACGATGACTTTAGGTTTATTAAAAATAATCAGATCACCTGCGGGAACAATATGTGATTTCTGAGTGAAACAAAAATCATCAAAAAGATTACCGGTAGGAATCAAATACTTCATTTATTTAATCAAACCTTTACACGACACTGACATTTGTGTGCATATATATTTTCTCTCTTTTCCCATCCATCCTTCCATCCATCTACCCATCGACCCATCCATCCATCCGTCCGTCTGTCTGTCCGTCTATATGTTCGTTCGTCCATCCGTCCTCCAATTGACCAATCCTTCCAAATACCCACTCATCCCTTTCTATTGTGCACCCTTCCATCCATCCATCCATCAATCATTCCATCCATCCATCCATCCATCCATCCATCCATCCATCCATCCATCCAACATCCATTGATCCGCTCCAAATGGGAGGGGGCGAAGCAACTAGGTGGGCGAAATGACTAAGGGGGGGGGGGGGCGAAAAGACCAGGCTCTGTTGGCAAAACAGGGGTGTAAAATGGGGGCGAAACGAACAGGGAGAAACGACTGGGGGACGCCTTTGGGGCATAGCATCTTGTTACCCAACTAGCCAGTGGTAAAGAAACCAGTTGGATAACCTGGGTGGGACCATAGAAAGACATCGAATCTGATGAATGTTTCATTTTCTTTTTTATGTCGAGTGAACTAGCTCCTTGTCGAGAAGACTAGCTCGGACAGTAATTTCGTAATAAGTCGCAAGTTACGTAATCACGGCAAAATTTTTTTTGCTTATTTCAAACTGTCCATGTTCCATTTCACCAGGGATGTTGTTTCTGTGGGTGTGAAGGGCGTACTTTTGACGGATAATGAAAAATCGTCGGCCAAAATCTCCGTAATGACATAAATTGACAATTTGTCCGGTCCGTGATAAAAAGTTTGGGTTTCATTCATACTCCAGCGCTGCAAATTTCCATGGCAAATTCTAGCGGAGTACAAAGTTAAATCATTTCTATGTGGAACTGCATTGACGGATTTTTTTATACATAGCTTACAAAGAAAAAAATGGTGATAAAACTCTTCGAGACCTACCTTTGTTTACGAGTTTCTTGGTGATGGAGCTAGCTCGAGAGTTCCCGGATTTGTCGAGGGAACAAATTTCCATTGACTCATTTTCGAGCTAGTTCCCCTGATTACCACCCGTGCACTTTATAGCACGGTTATAGAGATCAAAAAGAGGGAGGAGAGGGGAGGAAAAAAAAAAATTTTTTTTTTTTTTTTTTTTTCTTCATCTTTAATGAGCCGTGTTATGAGGAGGTCGTGATACATGTTATTGTATGTTTTTCCTTGTTTCATTGTTTCTTTGCATTAATCTAGTTTCATTCTTTCACGTTAGTATGTCCATCAGGGCTTTCCTGTTTTCTTAATAAACTTTAAAACTTTAAAACTGTATTTTGTGTGTACTCATTAGAATCGCATCGATGAGGCGAGTCTAATGAGTACACACAACATACATTTATAAAACAGAACACTGAAAAGATATCCACAATTATCTCCATTATGTCTCCTGATATGGCACTAATAGTAACCCTCTATGGCTCGAACTACCGCTGTCTCGAACAAATTTTAATGGTCCAAAAGGTGTTCGAGTCATTGAAGTTCGACTGTATATAGGTGTCTGACATGTATCCTTACCATATCACAACAGGTTTCGTGTTTGCATTCAACAGATTAATGCTTTAATTCCCTGGTGTTTAACGTTTAAATTTGCTGATAATGTAGTGTTTTAATAATTAATGCGAAATGTCTAGGAAAATGACATTTATAGTGAATCTCAATTGCTGTTGTCTTTGCGACTATCATTTAATTGGAATCATTTAGGAAATCACACATGTATCTATCATAGGAGAAAGACAGAAAGTTCTTAACTGCCAATTTTTTCTCCCCTACTCTGGGAGACGACACAAAATGACCCACAATGGTTGACATGTCGTCGAACCCCAAACACTATCAATCAATTTCTGAAATCTTGAAAAACTGACTGAACTGGTTTTTAAGGTAACCGGGCGCTATAAGCACATAGGGGCTACCCCTAGACCGTGTCCAGGATTAGTTTTCCCACTTTCTGAAAGGCTTTCGCATGGAGTTGTACACTAATTCCGGTGTACTCCTCTCGCCTCAGTCACGGTGCAATAAAGGTGAAAGTGGTCTGTAAGTTTCCGTTGTTTTTGACATAATCTCCAAATAGTTGTGGGCTGTCAATCGCGGCTATGGAACCTGGTCAATTCCGACCTGCAAATCGTGTTCCATAGCCATTGCCCGTCTGGCCGTGGTAGAGGATGAAGGCGAGGAGGCAAAGTTTTAGTGCTTCTGGGCTGCGAATCGCGGCAGTGGTCTGCGGAAAGAATTTTTATCTTGAAAAAGATTTTTTACTACACTTTAGTTTAAAAAATCCTGAAATCAGGAACCAGCCGAAAACTTCCATCAATCTTTGCGTAGCGTCTCCTTTACGCATATTACGCACGTGAAAAACGTAAACTTTTTTCCACAAAAGAAAAAAATACATCCCATTGCATAATTCAGGGGCTAATCTCTCCCTCGGGAGCACATTATTTCCTTTAAGAGTATCCCCCTCTGTTGAACCCGTACGAAAGCAATACGTTTAAAAATCACAGCACTGTCAGCATTGGTGAGTCGAATGTCTGTGAAGTGTGCTGAACGAGGACTTCAACTGTTTCGTTTACATGTAACCCATAAATTCCTGTACTTTAAGCAGTGTAGACCCTCATCAGATGCTTCTGTGGCGTCTGATATGGGTATACAGTGTTTGCCAAACCCAACACATGGTTCCAGTCCACATTCTATAGCTAACCCTCTTACGCAACACCCAGATCTCACATCAATAAGAATAGCGCTGCTTTTTTTTTTATAAATACCCGTTACCTGGTGTGATTTAAGAAATGAAATTTATTTTTCTGAAGTTCATGGAAGTATGAACGCAGTGGTTTGCGTGCAAAGTACATGAACCCCGAAAGGGTTCATGTAAACTTTGCTAGCGACCCACTGTCGTTCATACTTTCATGAAAAGCAGAAAAAATAAGTTTATTTTTTTTTTACATTATTGGGAGAAAAAAATGCTTCTAGGGCAAACTTTTAAAGCTGAAAAACATTTACACGCTGTTTTTCTACATTCAGCGGAGCAGCGTTGACGTCAGAACAATGGTTTAGAATGACGTCACTTAACGACACTGAAAATCACGTGATTCGATGCGTTCATGGACATATGAAAGCAATTGTTTTTTATAGGTTTACATTAGACTTTACACCGGAAATGTAAATATAATCACGTCGATTTCAGCAATGAGCAATGAGGATCTACTTGGGTCGAAAATCGACCCAAAAATTGTTGTATTTTTTTCAGGCCAAAGAAGTGATCGGTTTGTGCGGATTAGTACCTGCACTACGGGAATTCCTGCATATGTATTAAGTCTATTAGTGACAAATCTGCCTTTCAGAATGATTTTAATGACTCAAACGGGAGTTCTGTGTCACGGAACCATTTTATGTCGGAGACCCATTCAGTTTTCTACTGGCTACTATTGGAGCGTAAACACCATAAACAAGACTCAAAGATGGTCAGTCTACGACGTTCGCTAGAGCAGTGGTTGCTCTATAATTCGGTGAGGGATATCTTTTCTGGTCATAACTTTGGGTAGCATTGCACTAAATAATGGGAGTTGCCGGGTTTTATCACTTTTGGACGGACCAGACTAAATTAAAATAAATTGGATCGAACTTTTAGTTGTTTTGTTTTGTTTGATTTGAGGTTTTACGTCCCCGTCAACACAGTATAGGTCATTTTAGAGACGTTGTTTCCAACCAACAGGGTTTATAAGCATGGACGGTCCGTCTGGCACCGCGGCTACTGGACAGGCTTAGATCCTCTAAGCGGTTTACCAGTACTAGTGTGCGGACATTTTCAGCTCTGCGTGGAAGCATCATGCAGCCCGTCTATTTCTTCAAGCCCCGATGGGCGGGGGCGGGAGCTTTTAGTTGATGTCTAAATATCACACTTGCTTTCATTGGATGTATATCCCTTATTCTATTTCAATGGTATAAAAGATTAAAATGATGCATGTTTTATAAATATATATGCAAGCTCAAAGAAAATGTTGCTGTTTTTATATGGTCACTCTTCCTTTGAAAATGTTGGTTTGTATTTATTCCGTTCTAGTAGGTAAACAAACATGGTTGACTGTAACTCGAAAAGGAGCAAATCAACATGTTGATTTTTCTCATTAACTTGTTGATCTAGGATTGCTCTATAAACAAGTAAGATTTGAAACGTTTTGTATGTGTAGTTTTTGTGGGGAGCAGGTAAAAGGTTACTATTGTCGCCTATGGAAAACATTTATTGGTAAGCTTCCTTTGAGGACTCGTGTTTTACACTGTGGCCTATACAGTTCCTAACTACGTGTAAAGACCGTGTATGTTTTTTTTTTCGATTGTTTGTCAGTAGAATAGACACAAAGTTACTAAACACAATAGCTTTTCGTTGTTGATGTCCACGTGAATATTACTGATCTGTTGTAAATCCAGGTAATGTAACGGTTATATATAGAAAACAGCCGCGCTATTCTTTTCTTTATGAGGTCAGAGTGTATCGTAAGAGGGTTATCTGTAGAATCGGGACTTGAATCATGTACTGGGTTTGGAAAACAGTGTAGACCCAGATCAGACGCCGCAGAATGCGGCGTCTGATCAGGGTCTCTACTGTTTGGTTAAAGTACAGGAAGGTTGAAACGATTTTTGATTTGTGGTTTAACATCCCCGTCCCACTCCACCCAGGTGTAAATGGGTAGCAGTGGTGTAAAAGCCACTGCCTCTCTTTCTCGCGCGCGCGTGAAAACACCCGGAATGAGTGTTCGAGAGCGATTCAATAAGCTTGAAGCTTTCATTGTAATCGAACTGAAATAAATTAGTATAAACAATCCCCGTCAACATTGTATAGGTCATGTTGGAGACGTTGTTTCCAATTTCGCGGGACTTATACCCGACATTGAGTTGAAATGACATCTCAAGCCCTGTCGCACAATGAAACCGCTTTGCCTGGGCAGCTTAGATCCTCTAAGCAGTTTCAGCTCTGCGTGGGAGCATCTTGCAGCCCAATTATTTCTTCAAGCCCCGATGGGCGGGGGACGAAAGGCGAAATGAAACAGCCTTCAGTTTGAGACAATCGACCTACTATTGTTGTCATTGCTTTGATTTTTAACATTCTAGGTCCTGTTACACGTTGACATGAGCACATGTTACTGTCTTGTTCTTTTTCGGGCGATTTCACACATTCAAGCAAGATGTTGCCTTTCAATTCTTGAAATCAAGACATTCGTACAGCAGGAAAATTATTGATAATCATACGAGATTAAGTTTATAATTGCAGTTAACCCTTTTTGTACCAATGGAATCTTCCTCATTATATTTAACTGGAGCCCATTTCAAAATTTAGGGGTCACAGGTTGTGTTTTCATCAAAATTCATTTGGAAAATGACTGAACTTTTAGCAAACAGTGGAGGCCCTGATCAGATGCCGCGTTCGGCGGCGTCTGATCTGGGCCTCCACTGTTTGCCAGGGTACCCGTTTTGGGGTCTCTGGTACAAAATGGGTTAATATCAGACGGAGACAGATAACTCACATTTCACCCCTGAATTTTTAAAGTGGACAATTCCGTTTTTAAAATTGGACACGTCTATGTGTCCATGCTGGTAATAATAATAATAATAATAATCGACCTTATTTACAGAGGGTAACACATTTAGTACTAGTACAATGTACTAATCTTCCATGTGGCCCTCTTTTCCTGGGTAGGAACCACAACACGTAAAAGTCCCACAAAATTGGAAGCAACGTCTCCAAAATGACCTTTACAGTGTTGACGGGGACGTTAAACCTCAAATCAAACAAACAAACAAACAGTACAAAGTAATGTGGATAAAGTCTCTTGCTCAGGATACAACGCTTGGCGCTTACGGGGATCGAACCGGCTACCTCTCGATCTAAAAATCCGATGCTTTATGAATCGGGTTATGACAATCCTGATGAGGCCTTCGCAATGCTCGTTTTGCATAGCATCATGAAAACACGCCTTTATAATTTTGACACCCTTGAACCCCACTTTGGTATAGTGAAACTGGGTTTTTTACAGGGATGAACCTCATTTATCGTATTTCTGCTCTAAAATATAGATTGTGGGTACTCGTTAGAACCGCCACGTTCTCTAGAAGCCATCTGATCTGAATTTTCACTGATTGTAAAGGTAGAGCATATCCTGGTACAGCAGGAGAGAGGTTAAGTTCGAATGTTGCAAATACAGCGACAAAGATGATATCACATTGAATATGGAAAATGGGAGTTTCGGCTATTTTAAGACTCTTCATAAACAGAAATCATGTTTGCAACACTGCTTGCGCCCCCTAGCGTGAACTTTCGCAATAATCTGTGTTCATCCATGAATTTTCAAATGAGCTCAGTGAAACCGCCAAGTAAACAAGTCCCTGTAAAATACCCCTCTAAACCCTACTATATGTAGAGAAAAGTGGGATTTACTGGAGTATCTATTGTTTCTCTTATTTCGGGGGTATATCGCCCGTTGGCGTATACTTCTGTCTTAGGTTGACGTTTGCTATGGTGGACGCATTTAAGAAAAGGTCATGACTGGTTGAATGTTATTTATTGCCTGGTCATCATCGCATTTGTCACAATGATTAAAACCCGGAATGACCGGAGCGATTCCTTGAGTGTATCACACGTATGCATTCCCTTAAATACAGTCGGTTCTAACGAGCACCCGCACTCTATTTTTGAAGCAGAAATATTGAAAATATTATTTTTTTTCTTCAGAAAAATATCATCTTTTAACGAAAGAAGTTTTTATCTCTCACGAGCATAATCCTTATGGAAGACCTCGGTCGCGTTTGTTAAGGCCTTTTCCTCCCAATATTAACAGAAATGTCAGGAAAAATTATCCATGCAGACATTCACATGTATCTGCACAACTTAACATCGATTTTCAGATTAAGGGGGACATTTATAGACGTCGATATTTCATTATAGCGCGACATATGCCACTTGAGGCTGCAACCCGTTAACCCTTTCACCCCTGGGTTTCTGAAATGGACTCCTCCATCTTTGAGTTTGGGCACACATATTGTTGCCCATCGAGAATTTAGTCGAACTCCCTGGCGAACTAGTGAAAATATAGATCATGCCTTTATGAGATCAACACTGTTTGCACAGGTACATTGGACCCTAAATGGTTCGAGCACCTTTGGGCATAGCAACAGATAAGGCAAGTATTTTGGGATAATTGAAAGACATTTTTGTCGATTCTTAATAAAAAAAAAAACTATGATGTTTCCATGGTATTCATTAGAACCGTCATTTTGGATACGTTGCTTCCAAATTTGTGGGACTTTTACCCGACATTGAGGTGAAATAACATTACAAGCCCCGCCGCCCAATGAAACCGATAGGGATTTAATCTATGCGTTGGGCGGTCGGACTCACACTACTTTGCCCGGGCATGCTTTGTCCTTCTAAGAGGTCTACCGGTACTCGCGCGTGGTCAGTTTCAGCTCTGAGAGGAAGCACCATGCAGCCCAATCTATTTCTCTAAGCCCCGAAGGGCGGGGGCCCTGAATTCGAATTAGCCGTGGTAAATGAGCCATCGGTATTCGAGGCATACAAGTTGAATGATTATTACGCAAACACGCCTATACAAATACATTGCCATCTTTATCGCCGAAAAAATGAAAAATTTAAGATGAAAAATTTCGATATTTTTTTTCTTATTTCTCCTCAAAATATAGGTTGTGGGAACTCGTTAGAACCGCCTCATCGAAGCGGTTCTAACGAGTACCCACAATCTATATTTTAGAGCAGAAATAAGAAAAATACGGTTTACCCCTGTTAACCCCAGTTTTACTATATATAAAAGTGGGGTTCAAGGGGGGCAGAATCATATAGGCGTGTTTTCGTGATGTCCTGGGTCGACAGGGCTGAAAGGGTTAAACGGCTTGAGACAAATTGAAATAATCTTTAAACAACGCATGTCTTATTTATTAAGACAGAACATGCTTTTGGAATATAATGCTATAATTCGCAATTATAAAGAATGTTCTTTATAAAGCTCTATTACAAACATGGGCCGTTAAATGGTGCCAATCGGGGTTCAACCGGTGCGGTACAACCCCGATTGGCAACAAAATCATGCTAAAATGTGTCCCTTTAGACGAAACTAAGTTCGAGTTGGACCATTTTTTTTCAGCAAAAACCCAGATGGACCCACCAGTGTTGTCAGCACTCTCGGCATAATTGTATATCGAATGCAATTTTCATAATTGTGTATATTTATCTAGCAAAAAATACAAACAACAGTACTTATATTATCCTGATTGGGTTACACTATATAGACACAAAAATGTTATGTAAGTACAACCTACATATGTCTTTTATAATGGTTCATAACAACTAAGTATGTCCTAGTTTCAAATTCCTGTAAAACAAGGTCAAAGGCCCTTTAGGCAAATCTGATATCTGAATGCTTTTAAGGGATGGAGCTTATTTCGATTTCTTTGACAAGTTATTCCTCATGCATCAGCTAAACGTTTGGCTAGTAATTCTGTGGGACACCAGCAATTCACGAGCACAGCGAAAAAATGTTGAGCACCTCTGTCGTACGTATGAGTTGTGCATTTATTCTGTCTTTGAAAGGTGAGTTGACCGGAGTATAACTGTTGGTTTTCGTTTGCTCCAGCATTTCAGTTATTCCATGCTGTTGTTTCATCTCTGTAGTCGTTTGATTTTTATGTTCTCGGAGATGTTGAAATGATGAGTTAGAAATCCTTCATGAGGGCTGCATGATATTATTTGTCTTAACCATGACAGAACCAAGCCCCGTAAAATCGATTTAGCCCTATAGAAAGTAACTTTTTTACTGACCGTTCCAAGGCGGTTCTTCTGTCGTGGTTTATTTATTTTTTTTTTTTTTGTTATAGTTCGTTTTTGCATGTAAGTATTTCTACTTTATCAGTCACCCCCTATATTAATAACATTGTAGCACATTGACCTGATAAACATATGCTATCTCAGGACAAGTGAGCTTTATCAGGCCAACGTGACATTGCACTTTTATGAATGAATGGGACTACTAGAAAAATTGACAAAATGTTATTATTACTGAAAAATAATGGAAAAAATACTTATAAAATATCTCAGGAAAAAAATAGTGTCAGCTGATACTTAATATATCGACCGCCAAAATGCTGGGACGCACTGAGGACCATCTATAACTGACCGTAAATCGCTAATTTAAGTGTAAACAAGGGGATATACTGATAAATAGAATACCAGATTCGTATCATTTGATATCAAGTTTATCAGGCTCGGCTTCGAGAACGCATGTAGAATCGCTCGGCAAGCCTCGCGATTCTACAAGCGTTCTCGAAGCTTTGCCTGATAAACAAGATATCAAAAGACACTCACCTGGTATTCTCTATTCAGCCCCACAGAAAGTAACTTTTTACTGACCGTTCCAATGGGGTTCTTCTGTCGCGGTTTATTTTTTGTTATAGTTCGTTTTTGCATGTAAGTATTTCTACTTTATCAGTCACCACCTATATTAATAACATTGTAGCACTTTGACCTGATAAACATGTGCTATCTCAGGACAAGTGAGCTTTATCAGGTCAACGTGACATTTCACTTTTATGAATGAACGGGACTACTAGAAAAATTGACAAAATGTTATTATTACTGAAAAATAATGGAAAAATTACTTATAAAATATTCCAGGAAAAAAATAAAGTCAGCTGATACTAAATATATCGACCGTCGGAATGTTGAGACCCACTGAGGACCATCGATAAATGATCATATATTACTAATTTAAGAGTGTACAAGGGGATAAACTGATAAATCGAATACCTCGCGATTCTACAAGCGTTCTCAAAGCCTTGCCTGATAAACTTGATATCAAAAGACACTCACCTGGTATTTATCTATATCTTTTCATTTTGGATAGCCGTTTGGCCATTTTTGTGGGAAAGTAACTATCCTTTTGGCTTTCCGCTTGTGACGTTTTCATTATGATGAAGTTATTTTATGTTGGTGTTTCTTTCCCTTTGATGTCTTGGATGGGAGGTGTGAAATAATTGTATCAATTCCTGGTCATTGCGTTCACTTCTTGTTTACTATATAAAGCGACCATATGACATTCTGGGTACTTGCTACCAGAGGGTTCGGTTAGGCAATCAAAATCGAAGATACCATCAAATTCCAGTCATACAAAAATGACAAACGTAGAATTTCGGAGCTGTTTAGAGGTGATGAAACCTGGATCTATTACAGGTATTCTGAGATCAATAACAAACAGTGGCTGCGAAAAGAACAAGGAAGGACGGTCCTTTCCAGAGCGGCTAAGGTTTGTATGGTAATTTTCAATTGCGATGGACCTTGTTCGAATTCCCGTACCAAATGACAAGACAATCACAGGTAAATTTAATAAGAATGGTGTGTCGTCAAGAGTAAAGGCACACTATGAAAAACGTAGATCTGCAACTGGTTTAAGAAGTCTGTGCCTTATCCATGTCAACGCACCTGCTCACACAATATTCCTTTCGAGACAGAATCAGAGAAAGCCTCCCTTAATGATCCTAAATATAGTGAAATTCCGCTATTAAGACCACCTAAATTTAAGACTAATTCTGCTTTAAAAAGCTTATCAAGGAGGTTGAAGTCATTCTTTCAGCGTGTTCTCTGCATGACAGAAACCACCTTTGGGGCTGTTCAAAAGTGGTCTTAAAGACCACTTTTGAACAGTCCCAAAGGTGGTCTTAATAGCGGAATTTTACTGTATATTGACAATTGGAGCAATTAGGTAACTTCCCTAAGGACACAAGAAAGACTTCGAATTAGCAATGGCTAACGAGCCATCCGTGATCGATTATTGAAGCTCAAATGTATATTAACCCTTATTCTGCTGACTATTCAGTTTAGCCACACCAATTTTTAACTTTGAACCAATCAGATTACTTGATGTAATTTATTCTTACAAATCCATACACTGAATGCTAAACAGTGTAGATCCTGAACAGATGGCTTAGAAGCTTTCGGATGTGTCTTTTAATCGAGGCCCCGTCTCCGTATGGCCTTAGTTGTTGGTGGGACGAATAACACGCACGCACGCACACACGCACACACACACACACACACACACACACACAGAGTAGGCTTTGCTCTAACACGACTTGATAGTCAAGGATAAGATCTTAATCCTATGTACCCCACGCTGTTTTTTTCCAACATGTTGCAGTTTAGTTGAATTGAAATGACATTTTCATGCTAGTTTTCCCATAAATCTGCATCAGTTTGCATCGATTTTCAGATTAGCTCGGCGTTTACAGAAGGCAATATTTTATTATAGGGCGACATGTGTTAACATTGACTGATAAACTTGAGTCGAAGATTATATCAAGATGACATGCCTTGTAAATACAGATATGTTTGAGTGGATTACTTATGTCGCCTTAAGGATAAAACGTTCTCTTCCGGTAATGATAAGTACGGATAGGTCACTGAACGGCTCAACGTGAACTCATGTTGTCTGAGCCGTTAAACTCCAACAACCAACCAACCAACCAGTCTACCAGCCACCCAGCCAGTTTGCAAATCAATGAACCAACCAACCAACCAACCAACCAACCACCCAAGCATGTTTCAACCTTTGCCCAAGCCCGAGTGTGATGATACTGTCAGGCTTTGCATACATTAAAACTTATTTCTAACACAGCGCGCCTATAAAGGCAATGGAAAATAACTGTGTTTTATTCTGCAACAAATCACAGCTCGGAAGAGCGTGACGAGTGACGTCATTAAAAGCTGCAAATTTATGACGTCAATAGACGATTTACTTGACGTTAGACGGTGTAACGTCATTTTCACGCATTGAAAACATTAGAAAAGGATATAAATGCATGTGTTTCAGTCGATGATTTTAGCGGGATTTCTTCTAACAATGGCGAAAAGTTGTGAGATTTTGAAGGAAACAACAGCATAATTGCCAATTTTCAGCCTGTTAGAGCTCTTGTATGTGATTTGTTGAGTAATAAATCACAGTTTGTCGGTCAGTTGAAAGTAGACAAATCACGCGCGCTACGCGATCGTGATTTGGTCTACTTTACAACTGACCTCCAAACTGTGATTTATTACTCAACAAATCACAGATAGAGCTGATCTATTTCATAACTTAAAGACTGATTATCTTGATTTCAAGACTTCATGCTACCATTAATGATAACTGCCGATCTTTTTAGGAACGAACCCCATTCCAACACGTATTTAATCAATGATATGGGTGTTACTGAATATGGTAATCCAACAACTGTTCACAGCACGCATATCGAGATATACTAGACGACGAAGCTTCCAAAACGATCCAAAAGCCGAAAAAATAGTCTCTGAAAGTTTTATTCTGCCCTGCTTCTTTTGAAACGGCGTGCTGCCTAAACCAAACAAGTATAACCGTAATGAAGACACGCCTTAAATAGAAGAAAAGAGGGAGAATGGAGTGTAGAATAAGGTAGAAGAAATCGCAAAAAAGAAGTCCATGTTTGAACTTAGAACAAGACCTATGACGTCATCAGACATTCTGTCCCCTCTGGCCAACAAGATCGGGTTGTGGGCCCTACTACCTCAATTTGAGCCACAGTCCTAATGATATACTGGCGACTCTCTTATCACAAACACCGATATTTCAAACTGTACTTATGTAAATTGTATAACAGTGTAAGTTTTATTGCTACATGTTTCTAACATATATGTTCTTTGTATCCGAACTGCTGACATTTCAAACCAATACTTCTAATTCCTTCAACTTTAAAACAACATACGTGCCTTTCAAGCAAACAATGGGTATTTTGATGTCACGTGCATAGTTAGGTCGTTTCCAGTCGGAACTGTATCAGAGGGAAATGCATTAATCAGTTGCAGAGAATGCGTCCTGTTAGCAGATGAAAGCAACAGCGGTTTATTAACCCTTATGTTGCTGTTCACGACAACCCCTATCTTTGCAAACAGTGTAGATTCAGATCAGATGGCTTCTGAAGAAGCCATCTGATCAGGATCTACACTGTTTGGCATTCAGTTTATGAATTTGTAGCAATAAATTACATCAAGTAATTTGATTGGTTGATGTACAGAAATGGGTGTGGCTTAAATGAATATTCTGCAAGATAAGGGTTAAGACATTACTGTATTGCCTAAACATGTTTTGAAAAAAGTTGTCGCCCACACAAGGGATCTTGTCGCAATAGCTTAAGGGCCCAGGGAATTATTTACAACTCCAGGAGATATAACTCTTTCAAAAACAGTTTTGTCTCCCTTATCAAGAGGGGTCAGTTCATAAAGGAAAGAAATTGTCCCTTGGGAGCAAATGCTTCCCTTAACTTTTAACACTCTCTAGGCTAATTAAGCAGACGACAAATTGTTCATATTTTTTATTTTTCCAAGAAAACAGGACTTGGCATCTCATGCAAACTACGGAGACAATTTGCATGAATTTCCTTGGAAAAGAAGGAAAATATTTCAAAATGATGTCTGCTGCGAAAAAAAAAAAAAAAAAAAAAAACAGCATGCAAAGCGTTACTGAATAGTCCCCCAAGAAAGGAGCAAATTTTTCTTTTATGAAAATTCCAACAGGAGCAAATTATTTCCTTTCTTGATAAGGGACCAAATTCTTTCCTTTAACAATAGAAACCCTTTTCAGAGAGTATCTGTTATAGGAAAGGGGCGTCCTGACAGGTATCTACCTGGTAAAACAATGGCTGAAAATGTACCGGATGTTCGTACATGTATCTATTTCGCACAACAATAGGAGAAACAGCAGTTACATGTCAAAGTAACCGAGAATGTAACCATAATTTAGCCTGCGCATGACAAATCCTACAATAAGACCGGGGCGACCACTTGAGACTCAAATCAACCTGCGCATCCATCCACTATGACAAGACATTTTGCTAATGTTTCTTTGCATAGATATTAGCCTATAGTAGGTACATGCGATCAGCGAAAACTCTGATCAGCCTGCGCGAATGTGCAGGCTGATCTGAGTCTTCGCTGGCCGCTCAAGCCTTCTTGTAGATTTTGTCCTGCGCTGGCTAATTATGATTACTATGCTTCAGTTCAACCAATAAACGCCCCGTTTCCCATTACATGTACGTCATTGAAAAATACCATGGACTAGTGGATAAGAGCGCGCCTCTTAATAATTAGGTCTCTCACCGCTGTGGTTCGAGCCTGGCTCGGGTCACTTGTGAGACGCTAAGTTCTGCAACGGAAGGTCAGGTGGTTTTTCAGGGTACTCCGGTTTTCGCCCACCTCTAATTAACGATCGACTCGATATGAGTGAAATCTTGACAGGGTCGTAAAACAAAAAACACGACAAAGTAAATACCACGCGCATTATACTATATCTGTATACGTTTCGGTCAGTGGACGTTTCGGCCTAGGATATTACGGTCTAGGACATTTCGGCCTTGAACGTTTCGACCAAGAATTTTGAAAAGATGGACGTTTTGGCCAAAGTATAATTTGTTCTTATAGAAATTAATCGATTATATATAGGAAGCAAAGTGCTATATTTGTACATGTCAGAATGTTACATTATAAAACGCAAACATGAAACGTGATAAGTATAAGAGCCATCATGGACAACACCTTGCTTATTTGCGAATTAACACAACAATTGTCGTCTGCTTCATCGTCTGCAGGTTACTTTAAAATTCATTTTTTATAAACCATGTGGACCCAGATCAGACTGCTCCTGATGAGGGTTCAAGCTCTTTACCTGTATGCAAAAATGTAGCTTGCTTCTAGAGTAGAAGAGAAAATCATTGGGATAAACCCAAGCTTTTTTGGTGATTCAGAAGCCGATCAACCTCCGAGACCCTTTAAATCCCAGTCACAATAATTGTCGAATGTTTTGTTGTCTGCTGGTTACCTTAAAAATTACTATTGCAAACAATGTAGGCGCAGATCAGACTGCTACTCTAGGAGAGTCTGATCAGGGTCCACACTGTATGCATGTATTGAAAAATGTTTGGAAAGGTTGCAAAAAGATTCAGCAGACGACTTTAACAGAACACATTTTCAGATGCAGCTTTTTCTTGGCATGTTAAGGGTTCAGAAAAATTAAGGCAAAAAATGGACTATTGAATGATGAAATGGGCCTTCAGATATGAACTGGCGGAATCCACTAGCTCCACTGAGCAGCAAAATGAGACACTGTATGCATGTATTGAAAAATGTTTGGAAAGGTTGCAAAAAGATTCAGCAGACGACTTTAACAGAACACATTTTCAGATGCAGCTTTTTCTTGGCATGTTAAGGGTTCAGAAAAATTAAGGCAAAAAATGGACTATTGAATGATGAAATGGGCCTTCAGATATGAACTGGCGGAATCCACTAGCTCCACTGAGCAGCAAAATGAGACACTGTATGCATGTATTGAAAAATGTTTGGAAAGGTTGCAAAAAGATTCAGCAGACGACTTTAACAGAACACATTTTCAGATGCAGCTTTTTCTTGGCATGTTAAGGGTTCAGAAAAATTAAGGCAAAAAATGGACTATTGAATGATGAAATGGGCCTTGGGTTTAAAGCGGTAAACCTTATTTTTGTTGTTTCTGTTCCAAAATATAGATTGTGTGTACTCGTTAGAAACGCCTCGATGAGGCGGTTCTAACGAGTACACACAATCTATATTTTGGTCAGAAATAAGAAAAATATTACAATTTTTCATCTACAACTTTTTATTTTTTCGGCGATAAAGGTTAAAATGTATAGATATAGGCGTGATCGTAATGGAAGCCATAGTAAGAGTAGCAAAACCTCCCTTTATATATGTTATCTAACGATATCGAAAGAATTTCTTTCGAAAGCCGGTGTCATTCAAAAATCATTTAAAATATTAAGAAAATATTTCCGTGGCACAGTGCCACAACCACAATAAAGGAACAATGTACATCCATCTAAAGCCATAGAAAGAGTAGCAAAACCTCGCTTTATATATGTTATCTAAAGAAGAATTTCTTCCGAAAGTCAGTGTCACTCAAGAAGCATTTAAATTATTAAGAAAGTGTCACCGTGGCACAGTCACAATCAACGAACAATGTACATCCATCTAAAGCCGTAGAAAGAGTAGCAAAACCTCCCTTTTTAAATGTTATCTGAAGATATCGAAAGAAGTTCCGAAAGCCGGTGTCACTCAAGAAGCATTTAAAAATATTAACAAAATATCACCGTGGCACAGTCACAATTGACGAACAATGTACATACATCTAAAGCCATAAAAAGAGTAGATATCGAAATAACCGCTATCAATCAAGACGCATTTAAATTATTAAGAAAACGTTACCGTCACGTGGCACATTGCCACAGTCACAATCAACGAACAATGCACATCCATCTTAAGCCATAGAAAAGTGTAGCAAAACCTCGCTTTATATATGTTATCTAAAGAAGAATTCCTTCCGAAAGCCAGTGTCTCTCAAGAAGCATTTAAACTATTAAATAAATGTCACCGTGGTACAGTCACAATCAACGAACAATGTACACCCATCTAAAGTCATAGAAAAGGGCAGCAAAACCTCGAAAAATGTACATACATATACAGTCACTAAAAGAGTAGCAAAATCACCCTGAATATATTATCTAAAGATATCGAAAGAATGTCTTAGGAAGGCCAGAATGGGTGTTTAAGTCACTTTATGTCACTGAAATCCCACTGTTTTCATTGTGGGATCAGTTGTTCAAAGCATCATTAGCTTAACGAGCTTGTTAGCGTCAAAACGTTAACTGGGCCCCGTCAAGCGATTTTGGTACTTATCGCCTATGCGAGCAGCTAAGGTTCAGGCGAGCCTGCGCATCCGCGCAGTCTCGCCAGAACCTTAGCTGCTCGCCCCTACAAGCAGTGAATCAAGAGGAACCTTCAGACAGAAAGCCATATCCCTGGCCTCTCTGAATGACTGGGCATGCGCAGTTAAAATTTGTCATGACGGAATGCTCGAAGACACAAATTCGCTTGGCGGGGCTCAACTGTTCTAGCATGTGCAACATCTAATACTCTGGTACTTTTGCATTTTCAAAAGCTACTCACATTTTTGCCGCAAATCAAGCCATATTTATCCCTTATCTTGCTGAATATTCATTTAAGCCACACCCATTTCTGTCTATCAGCCAATCAAATTACTTGATGTAATTTATTGCTACAAATTCATAAACTGAATGCCAAACAGTGTTGATCCTGATCAGATGGCTTCTTTAGAAGCCATCTGATCTTGATCTACACTGTTTCCAAAGATAGGGGTTGTCGTGAACAGCAAGATAAGGGTTAATAGTCAAAGTTTTAACAAAACGTTAGCAAACGACGGCGTAATATCTAATACTCTGATAGTTTTGCTGCAAAAATGTGAGTAGCTTTACTAACATTTTTATCTGCAAAAATGACTATATTTGCCAAATATACGTTAAATCAATACGGCTTTAATTTTGAAAAACTCGCCTAAGAACTTTATTTTAAACCTGATCACCAATGACTCAGTGTGCGTTGTTTACAGGTCTTTACCGAGTGTGGAATTAGAGACTCTAATAAGAGTGTAATTAGAGACTCTAATAAGGGAATAAGTATTATGTTGAAGGTTTAGATGTGGCACGCTTGGCCCAGCCAGGAATTTTAGTAAAATACAGTAGAACATTGACGGGTCGAACACCGATGTATCATTTACCATGGTTGAGTCGAACACGTTCTTGAGTCCCTAGGGAATTTCTCTAGGTAAGAAATAGGGAGGGTAAAATTTAGGATATTTTTATCTTTTATCTTGCAAATGTATGCTGTGTGTACTCATTAGAATCGCCTCAATGAGGCGATTCTAATGAGTACACACAGCATACATTTATATCATAGATCACCGAACCGATGTCCCAAAATTATCCCAGTTTTACCTCCTGGAAGTAGCCATCTGTGTCTCGAACTACCCCTGTCTCGAACAGATTTTCGTGGTCCCAAAGGTGCTCGAGCCATTGAAGTTCGACTGTATACGGTACTTCAAAGCATGAAGCGCGTTTCATTGAACTCCGCAACGCTTAATGTAATTTAAATACTTTACATGACACATTAGCCTTCTCGAAGTTTTCCAATTAAATCAATCCTGAAATTATACCCCAGAAGAATTCTTCTCGTTAACTAAGAAAAATGAGCTCAATCTAATACTTGGTGGCACTAATATGCATGAAAGTAATTTTATGATCATTATTTTAAAGCAAACAAGAACGAAAAAATATCATTGTAGAGTACAGGTTTGTCAGACATATTTATATACATGTGTCCATGACGAACACGATTTACATACTCTCAGTTACAGAAAAAGCTACTGGGACGTAATACTGTTCATATTTCAATGAAAACATTGACTCAAGTGACGTAAGACGCCAAACTAATGGTTCTCTCCAATATAGTTAGTTTTAAAACATTTTATTGCATATAATGGCAAGCAATGGGGTTGGGTCATATTAAGTTTTCTCAACGTTAGTTTCGACCCTTCCCATACAGTGACATATTCAATTTATTTATGCATATGGTAATGGAAATACATAATAAAGCATGTTGTAATAAATAAATAAATAAATAAATAAATAAATAAATAAATAAATAAATAAATAAATAAATAAATAAATTACTTGGTCGGAAGACACTGTATGTTGAAGCAGCCACTTGCAATAAATAAATAATAGACAGATACCTGATCTGTCAACTGAAATGCATGATTATCATTGCTTTAGAAATTGTTAAAACGTTTAGTATATTTGATACATTTATGGACAGCACCGAAAATAAGTAGATTATCTTCATCTATCAAGGATGCATACCCAAATAAAATTTTATAGAAGGTGAAAAGGTCTGGTTATCTGGAACATAGAGACACGTTCTGCTAGGAAATTAGGATATCTAAAAGGAAGTGATCGTCGCGGTTTAGTTTTTGTTATGGTTTGTCTTTGGGTGTTTGTGTCGCTTATATTATTTTATTTTGGATAGCCTATTGGCCATTTTGTGGGAAATTAACTGTCCTTTTGGCTCTCCGCTATTGATGTTTCCATTAGGGTCTGCTGTTTCATGTTTGTGTTTCTTTCCCTTTGGTGTCTCTGATGGGAGCTGCGGGTGACTTGTATCGATTTGTGATAATTGGCTCCACTTCTACTTTTCGATGACTTCTGAACAACTGCAATATGGAGTAAGACTAATGTGATCAGAATATGTCTCATCTGAGATTGCTACCTTGCGTGTATAACAGAGAAGAACCTTTCCCCACTTGTATAATAAACAGGAATTTAGGAATTCGAAGGGAACACTTCCTACTGCACAAACATCATTATCAAGAGAGTTCCTCAGAGAGACAGAAGAGGGAATACAAGACTTTTAGACATTTCAATGCGAGTATATGAAATTGTGACATTGCTGCTATTTCTCAACTAATAATTTGAGATTTCTCTAACTAGCGGAGGAATCAGATCAGTTATATATGAAGGAACTAAGTCGTTATTAATTGTGTACATAAAAGCCCAATTCTGATGTTTTCAAGGGTTCCCAACCAAATTCTCTTTATAGATTTTCAAGAGATACGGATCTTTTAAGACCTGTGGTTATTCTATCAGCCTCATTTTGAAGCTTTTCTAGAGCTTGTTTATCATTAGGAGAACAGGTGCCCCACACAATTGAAGAATATTCAAGGATATGTAATACATATGAAATATACATCTGGTATAAAGCAGTTCTATGCAATGTAAACTTCCGTTTTCGAATATTCCCTTTTGACGTTAGATGCACTGGTTATTATATTTTCTATATGTATGTGCCTTTGACCATTATTACTATAATATTATTAATCAAGTATTTTTGTATTGGCCCAGTTACAGGTCCGCGGTCTGCTGCATTTGTCCGAGGCCGAAGGCCGAGGCCAATACAGAGGCCAATACAGCAGAGCTCAGACCTATAATTTGGCCAATATGGAATTACTTGATTAATGACAATTTTATTTATTGACACCATTAAAAACATGATTATTGATGTTTGACCTCAGTGTTAGTACGGATGACCTCAGAACAATACAGAACAGTCAAGTAATAATGAAAGTTAAACCCAGATGCTTATGATCTTTTACAAACTTTATTGGAATATTGTCAAAAAGAATCCGGGGGCAATTTTCGAAATTTAATAGCCATTGCTTAGCCCAGCCAGAAAGAATATGTAAGCCATGGATTATGATTCCTTCTATATCAGCAATTCAAGATGCCGCATAATACAAAGACAACCATCGGTAAAGCTTAACAGTGACTCAGAAATATCTTTTAAATATATGAGAAATACAAGTGGCCCTTACACAGAACCCTGTTTGACCCCAACAGGTGAGTGAGTGATTGTTTGAGTTTTACGTCCTACCAACAGTTAAGGTCATACGGAGACGGGACCTTTGTTTAGAGACTCATCCGAAAAGCTTGAGAAGCCCGGGATCGATCCTGCGATCCCTGTTTTACAAGGCGAGTAGTGTAACCACTACACCGCGGAGGCTTCTGACCCCAACAGGTATATCTCTAGAACCTGCAATGCAGGACATAATGAAAACGTTTTGTATTCTGTTATTTAAATAGTCCTTATTCCAGTAAGAAGAGAACCTTTAATACCATGCTGTTTTAATTTAAAAATGAGCCCTTTGTGCCACACTCTATCGAAAGTTTTTGACACATCACAAAATACCACAATTATAAAAGGTCTGGCACATATGCTGAAAGATGTCCATTAATTGGAAAGTATACTCTTCAACAATGGATTCCCCAGGTCCACTATCTCGTACACATCAAGTCTGGTTTGACGAGAATGACGAAAAAACCCAGGGACTCCTTGAAAAGAAGCACGAAAAACACAAGGTGTACCTCAATGATACCTGCTCAGTATCTAACAAGGCCGCCTATTCAGATATATGCAAGACATGTCCATACAAGACTCCGAGATATGTAAGACTCCTGGCTAAGCAATAAGGCTTATGAAATTCAGTCGTTTGCAGACGGAAAGGATATGAAGCAGTTCTTTGATGCTCTTAAGACAGTTTACGGTCCCCAGAGCTCAGGAACCATCCCTCTTCTCAGCGCAGATAGAAGAAATTTCACACTGACAAAGAGGTTATCTTGAAAAGATAGGCTGAGCACTTAGATATTGTACTTAATCGGTCATCCTCTATCAATGATGATGCTTTCAACAGTCTACCACAGGTTGAATGTAATCTGCTGCTGGACGAGCTCCCATCCGTTACTGAAACAATGATAGCAATAAAAATTCTGGCATCTGACATGGCTCCAGGATCAGATGCAATACTTTCTGAGATCTACAAAGCAGGAGGTACTCCAGCTGCAAAGATGATGTCAGAGGATTTTTACATTATGTGGAGAAAAGAAGCCATCCCTCAAGAATTCAAGGATGCGTCAATTATCGGCCTATTCAAGCGTTGAGGTAACCCTCAGATCTGTGACAATTATCGTGCCATTTCTGTATTGTCAATTGCTGGGAAGGTCCTTGCAAGAGTCATGCTTAACCGACTGAATGAACACCTTAAACAGCCAGGGCTTCTACCAGAAAGCCAGTGTGGGTTAGAAAAGACAGAGGAACAATTGACATGATCTTCACAGCAAGGCAGCTTCAAGAGAAATTCCAGGAACAGAACATGGACCTATTCATGACCTTTATCGACCTTACCAGAGCATTTCAGACAGTCAGTCGTGAGGGTCTTTGGGAAATAATGGTGAAGTTTGGATGACCAACAAAGTTCATAGCAATGGTGAGGCAGGTCAACGATGGTATACTTGCATCGGTCCAAAATCATGGTGCGTTTTCGGATCCATTCCAAGAGACAAACGGAGTCAAGCAAGGCTGTGCGCTAGCCCCAACACTGTTCAGCATCACGTTATTTTGTCATGCTCACATATCCAGGATGGTGACAATGGTATGCTTATTAGATATTGCTTTGATGGTAACCTTTTCAATCTCAGAAGGTAGCAATCATAATCCAAAGTGCAGACAGAGGTGCTAGATGAGTTCCTCTTTGCTTATGACATGGCAAAAGGTGATCAAACAGAAGAGAAGATGCAAAGGGTATAGAACAGTCAAGTAGCTGACCCCTGTGATAGCTATGACCTCACAATAAGTATCAAAAGTACTGAATTAGTCTATCCTATCAACCAGCACCTGGCAAGCCCACCATCACAGTGAAAGGTCAAAGACTGCAAGTGGTTGACAAGTTCACCTACCTTTGGAGCACACTGTCAAGAGTCGTGCACATTGATGATGAAGTTAATGCCAGGATTGCCAGGCCTAGTACAGCGTTTGGCCGCCTACGTGGTAGTGTCTGGGACCAAGGTGGAATCAGGCTTGACACAAAACTGAAAGTCTACAGAGCTGTGGTGCTGCCAACACTATTTTATGCATGCGAAACATGGACGTTTACGAACGACATGCCAAAACACTAAATCACTTCCATACAAGATGTCTTAGAAAACTCTTAAACATTAAGTGGCACGACGGGATTCGAGACACGGAAGTCCTGAACAGGGCAGGGATGAAAGTGTGCATACTCTTCTGAAACGAGCACAGTTAAGATGGACAAGCCGTGTTACCAGAATGTCTGAGGAATGTCTGCCAAAAACAAATATCTATGGTGAACTTGAAATGGGAAAACGATCCAATGGCGGTCAGAAGAAGCGCGACAAGGACACCCTCAAAGCCTCCCTAAGGACTTCAGCCTTCCAACAGAGTCGTGGGAACAAATTGCACCGGACAAAGCAAAGTGGCGAGGCCTCATAGGATGAGGTGCTAGTGAATACGAGGCAAAAAGAATCAATGAAGCTGAGCAGAAACACTCACAGCGCAAAGTCAGAGCAAAGGCATCGCAAACAGAGCTGTCTTCCGCTAGCCTCTGTTGCTTATCTGCAACAGATAGTTCAAAGCTAGAAGTGGTCTCAGCAGCCATCTTAGAACACACAAATAGTAACATTTCACAAAATGTGATTACGATTGGTCATTTTCAGTAATGACAGACGAACCATTATTATTATTAGAAGTAAAACTGGCCTATATTTGGATAAAATCGACTCGTTCCCTTTCTTAGGTACAGGTAAAACATTGGACATGTTCCGTTTATCCGCAAAACAACCTTCACGAAAAGATATATTAAAAATAAATGACAGAGGGATAGATACCTCCAATGTGATTGGACGATGGCAACATTATGATGTTACCTAACTTTTTGATATCAAGTATATCAGGCAAGGCTTCGAGAAGGCTTGTAGAATCGCGAGGCTCGCCGAGCCTGTCTATATGCGTTCTCGAAGCCGAGCCTGACAAACTTAACATCAGATGACACAAATCAGGTATTCTATTTATCAGTAAATCACCATGTACATGTACACTCATAGAGATTTGCCACTTTTTCCAGTAGTCCAGTATATAGAAGTGCAATGTCACGTTGACCTGATAAGTTCACTTGTCCTGAGATTGCATATCTTATCAGGACAAACTGTTGCAATGCGATTAATACAGGGGATAACTGATAATAGAAAAACTGCGTGCAATGTTATCTCTCTCTCTCTCTCTCTCTCTCTCTCTCTCTTTCTCTCTCTCTCTCTCTCTCTCTCTCTCTCTCTCTCTCTCTCTCTCTCTCTCTCTGTCTAGCCCCGAAGTAAATCTAGCGTTCATTGCAGTATGAAAAACATTGGAGTAAAAGTTTACATGTACACATCTAATCCGGTGTTCACTTACTTTGCTCGTGATCCAATGTTGTCCATACTTCAATGAACCTTAGAAATTGCCATTCTTTTTAAAGCAATGAACACCCAAGCATTTCCCTATGTTAAATACAGAAAGGAAGAAAGTGTACTTCTTTACGTTGTCTTATTTCTGCTCCAAAACGGACTAACAGTGGCATATTACACACAAATTACACACAAAGATCATACCGTGATTATACCGGAATTAGTATGTAAATTACATTCTTTGGGGAAGAAAAAAAAATGATTAGGTATAATTCTAGTTGTATTTATATTACTTTCGTGAGGGCAAACATGAGTTTCAATGTACTAATATAAAAGTAGGGTTTCAACCCATCTTGACGGTTCGCGGTCCGCATACAAACAAAAATTGAGGAAGGTAAGACGCTGGACCCATGGTACGTGCATGTACATATGTACATACACAATTTAAGCACAAGTAAGGGTTTTGGGATTTTTTTCTTGATGTGTGTCTCGGAATGAAACACGTCTTTAGAAAACCTGTTTTTTTGTCATTTGCGAGCAACAAAGATGCTGATCAGACTGCGCACGCGCAGTCTGATCAGCATTTTTGTATTCGCTGACTGGATAGTAAAATATCTCTTGTTTCTGTATATTAAATTTCAAAACTCTTGATAGTCCGTGTTCTAGAATAAGCCTGATGGTAGCACTCACCGAAGGCAAGTTGTACCGTGATGAGGCTCAGACTTTTAATGCTTTCTGATGCAAAATACCTTATTTGTGCTATTTACGAGCACGCAATGTTAGTTTTATCGAACTAGATTCTTAAAAGCTTATTATGGGGAGCGGTTTTTTCGCCATTTTCGTTGGGGGTGGGGTGTTATCTTCGCTGTCGACAGTTTGCTTCGCTATAAACTTGGTTCACCTGAAAAAGGTTTATCATATACAATAATTTTGTATCTATCCTTCTTTCCTTTATGTTGCCTCCCCTGAATGAGTATTCATTACCCTGAGGCGCATTAAATAGAAATAAAATGCAAATGTTGCAATTTGTTGATAATAAATTAAACAGACGGTCTTAACTCGATGAATCTGCTTGCGCGAGTGTTTAAAAGTATTCTAGAACATTCTTGAGACTTAAAAACTGTAATAATTACAGCGCAAACAGGAAACAACGTTTTGCAATTTAAATAGTTCGGTCATTATTACGAGTGTCTATGGCATGCTCACATATGCAATCTAGATACAGGCATTTCTTCGAGCTAGGCCACTAACTCGTTCAACCTTGTAACCGGTACCCAGCTGTCCCACCAAAAACAACAATGAAGCAATGACAGTGAAACTCCGATAACTCAACACAGATGGTTCGTTTACCATGGTTTTAGAGAATACCGGGTGAGTGTCTTTTGATATCAGGTTTCTCAGGCAAGGCTTCGAGAACGCTTGTAGAATCGCGAGGCTTGCCGAGTCATTCTATATGCGTTCTCGAAGCCGAGCCTGATAAACTTGACATTTAAAGACACGAATCTGGTAATCTATCTATCAGTTTATCCCTTGGCAAACTCTTAAATCAGCAATTAACGATCAGTTATCGATGGTCCTCAGTGCGTCCGAACATTTCGGCGGTCGATATATTTAGTATCAGTTGACTATTTTTTTTCTGTGATATTTAATAAGTAATTTTTCCATTTTTTCAAGTAATAATAACATTTTGACAATTTTTCTACTAGTCCCGTTAATTTATAAAAGTGCAATATCACGTTGACCCGATTAGGCTTACTTGTCCTGAGATATCATATCTTTATCAAGTCAATGTGCTACAATGCAGTTTATATAGGGGTGACTGATAAAATGCGAACTCGTTCTAGTGTCCCCAGAGAATTCTTTTTCAAAGCTCCAGATATCCATATATTATATTTTTTTCTGATTTTGTCTTGAAAAAAATATGTCTGCACTCATTAGAATCGCCCCAATAAGGCGATTCTAATGAGTACACACAACATTCCTTTATTTTCTAGGACATCGAAAGGATACCTTTAAAGAGAAGCGAAAGCAATGATTGGGAATCGATACAATTAACCCACACTTCCCATCAGAGACACCAAAGCACAATAAATAACTAGACCCTAACGAAAAGCCAAAAGGACAGTTACTTTCCCACAAAATGCCCAATTGGTTATCCGATCAAACAAACAAACAAATAAAATGTAAGCTATACATGCAGTCAAAGAGAAACCAGAACAAAACTAAACCACGACAGAAGAACCACCTAGGAACGGTCAGTGAAAAGAAAATCACTGGGGGCCTTAAATCGATTTAACGCGGCCGCAATCCTCGCTTTAAAGTCTTCTCTATTATGCGTTATGACTTGGCGCTACGACTGACCCTCAGTAGTTCGAACTACCTCTATTTCGAACAAATTTCTCTGTCCCAGAGATATTCGAGTTATCGAAGTTCGAAAAAGGGCGTGTCCAAACTGAAAGATCAGTGTTTCTAGTTCTTGGATTAGTCTCCGGATGCTGACTCCCACATTATTGTAATTTTTCCAATTTGAGGTTAAAGAATTTTTAAACAGCCGCCTGAAATTTAAACGACCTTCTTTTGGGTATTATATAACTTGGCGTGGAGCTTTTTGAACAGTCTTCTTCCACAGTTCACAGTATGCACCTTCGTACCAGCATAATCTTGTAACAGTAGGACACACGGTGTGTTCATAATTGTTTTATTGCCCACTGTGATGTACTGTATGTAACAGATCAAAGGCGGACCTTAATAGGATGATTGGTAGCTGTTACTGAATCCCCTGACTGAGACACTGAAGGGGAAAATCAATAATGTACACTATAGTCAACAGCAAGTAAACTATTGTTTTTTTCGCAAGGTGGTCCCTTACCTGTTGAAGGCAGAGGACTTCTCTTCAGTCAGCACTGAGGGCTACATAATATTATGTAATAAAACGATAGCCAGAATAATCAAGAATAAATGGCTTTAAATTGAAATTGATGCAACAAAAATACATGTCTAAGACAAAAAATGCTGAAAAAGATCGCCTTTGAAAATCCAATTTCAACACGCATTCTTGGAAACATCGCGCAGTTCATCCAATTAGTGCGACACAAAAATGACAATCAAAGGACTGAAGAAGATCAAAGTTCGACAGCACTGATATGTCATTGGTGTCAGCCTGTGCCATCGCACAGGCCGATCTGCACCTTTGTTTTTCGCTCTTCAGATGTATAAGTCGTAGTCTTCTTAGCCTGCTATAGAAACAGTCACAACTGGATCCCCGCTCATCGGGGCTTGGAGAAATAGATTGGGCTGCATGATGATGCTTTCACGTAGAACTGAAACCGACCGCATATGAGTACTGGTAAGCCGCTTAGAAGCCTAAGCCCGCACGGGCAAAGGGGTGCGAGTCGGACGTTCCATGTATACTATTGGTTTGTTTGGGCGACAGGGTTTGAGAAGTCATTTCATCTCAATGTCTGGTAAAAGTCCCATAGAATAGGAAGCAACGTCTACAAAACGACCTAAATAGTGTTGACGGGGACGTTGAACCTCCATTCAACACAGATACAACACTCGAGGAGGTGGTGGGATGGTAATAAACTAAGCAGCTCGTTTTAAGTCTTAGACCCCACGGTGTTTTGCGGTAGCGGGGGACCGGTTCTTAGACTAAGCAGGCCAGGTCCCGAGGTTATGAAACATTTTTCATGCTAAACTCAGCTGAGCATGAAATTTGTAATGCTCATAACTACTAGACTACAAACAAATCTGGTAATTTTCCAGCTCAGATCAGCACAGCATGTCATTTATCCTGCTCATATATTTTAAAATGCCAACATTTGTTGTCATTTTAAAATTTATGAGCAGGATAATTTTCATGCTAAACTGAGTTGAGCATGTAGAAGTTTTATAACCTTGGCAGGGCTCAGCTATACTCCCAGCAAGCGCACTCCGGCGACAGATATTCTTGCGCCGTTGGGTCATTTATTAGCGGTGCAAACTTCATGCGCCATTGAGTTGCGCAGACAGCTGCAGTTGCATCACAACCGTAGATCCCCATCAATCACGGGAAAAAAATGAGAAAACCACACTAAATTCCGCTGTATTTAGTTTGTATCTGAGTGAATTATGTTGTCTATCCGAACACTTGCCATGGGCCATTTTATTTACATATGACAGACATTCCATGATTAAGTAGCAAGTGTAATCATATATAAAATTTGCTGAAACTGATATGCCAACATGCTATCAGGGAGACTAATCATAGAGCTAATAGGGACGTCAGATAACTGAGCAACATGGAATGAAATTCATCTTTTTCACATTTCAGTTGAGGCGCGACAAGTGAATACGACGTCGTGTCTTCGGACATGCGCAGTAAGCGAGGAATATGATGAGCATGCGTACGCACTCAGCCCGTATGCCGCCTTCTAAGTCTGCGCGAAAAAGCGTTGCGTCAATGAACATCGATACAGCGTATAGCGGAGGCTTGGATCAGCCTGCGCATGCGCGGAGACGCTGATCAGACTGCGCGCACGCATAAGCTGATCTGAGTCTTGTTTTGCGCACATGTCCATCGATTTATTTTCTTTTGTTTTGACGCAAAAAAAAAATAGTCATCTTTTTCTTATCATATATATGAGCTGCTCAATGTACATTGCCTCAGTTGGCTTGGACGCACCAAATGAATAGGGTTCTTCGGACATGCGCGACAGGCTGATCTGAGTCTTAATTGTGTGCTATGTGGATGTGGACCCACAGCTGCTTCATACATACCGGTATAACTTTATAATACAGTCGAACTTCAATGGCTCGAACACCTTTGGGACCTCGAAAATCTGTTCGAGACAGGGGTAGTTTGAGCCACTGAGGTTACTGTCAGGAGGCATAGCGATTCTTTGAGACATCCTTTCGGTGTAATATAATGAAACGTATGCTGTGCGTACTCATTAGAATCGCCTTATCGAGGCGTTTCTAATGAGTACACAAAGTATACATTTGCAATATAAAAGACTTAAATCTCCTCAGTTATCCCCCACTATTTCTTATGTAAACGATTTCCCTAGGGGCTCAAGAATTGGTTTGACTCAGCCTTGATAACCGAGCTATCGGTTTTCGAGCCATCGAAGTTCTACTGTACTTGAGTGCGTTTGTTTTATTTGATTTGAGGTTTAACGTCCCCGTCAACACGGTATAGGTCATTTTGGAGACGTTGCTTCCAATTTTGTGGGATTTTTACCCGACATTGAGATGAAATGACATTTCAAGCCCTGTCGCCCAATGAAACTAATAGGGTTTATAAACATTGGAGGGTCAGACTCGCACCGCTTTGCCTTGGCAGGCTTAGATCCTCTATGCGGTTTACCAGTACTAGTGTGCCCTGCGTGGAGGCATCATGCAACCCATATGTTTCTTTAACCACCGATAGGCGGGGCCGTTGGGTACGTAACCGAGCTGACGCGAGGCTTTGCTGTTTGCGATATGAATGGTCGTTGACCCACGATTGTTTCTTACAGACCCAGTTGGCAGATAGCGCAATTATTCGGATAATCGATAAATCGATAGATTAAAGGACAAAAATGGTAATCGTTACTGATTTGCTAGTAATCGATTATTTGATTAGTATAATTTACTCCACAGTGGTGTGATGACGGAGGCAAACAGTGCTGACCCTGATGAGACGCCACATTACACAGTTTGCTCAGATTTAGGTGGCTTAAAACATACGGCAAAGTATTACAAATGGTAAAAGACATGTTGCGACAGAAAGCTAGACAGTAATCAAAGCGCCAAAGGCACTGAAATGACAGATTCTATGAGAAAATCAAAACACTGTGAAAACTTACAGACAACCTTTCTAAAAAGATCTTAAAATTTGAAAAGTAGTTCTGTAAATTCCATTGTATGATATGTTTGCAGTTGTCTATACACCGGTGGTATCATGAAATGTCATTCGATGTTTCAAATTTTGGAAAGAAACTAGTTACGTTTTCAAAACCAAACATTAAAATTCAAGTTTTAACAATACTGCTGGCAATTAGTAACATTTTTGTCTGGTCGGTTGTGGATACCTCCCCCCAAAAGATACTCTATTTTTCACAAAGAGATCGGAGGAGAAAGGCTGGTCAGTCCAGTACATGAATTCCATTGGCTTGAAGACATTTTTGAGTAAGAACAGCACTATAAACCCGCGCGTAATCCTGCTGGATTAGATATCCCGGATTCGGAGCGTAAACAAATAAATGGAACCACGTGAGGCCGACGCACTTGATTGATGTAACGTCTCGCTGTTCAGTTAACGTCTCAGCCATAATTGGAAGCAACGTCTCCAAAATGACCTTTACAGTGTTGACGGGGACGTTAAACCTCAAATCAACCAACCAACGTCTCAGTCATGATCTTGAATGTTCTTAATGTCGCTAGCTACAATAGCTCGACATACCATTTCGCTTATTCCATCCGATATTTCATGCTCTATTACGCACGCGTCGCCTCGGCATACCTTACACCTATGTGTCGAAATATCCCGAAACGACAATCGGCGTGATTCACGCTGAAGTACGATGTGTCACCGAAACGCATATCACGCGAGTCGCTTAGACGCCAGTATACATGTACGTATTTCATGCACTAGCGTAAGTATTCCGTACTGTGTCGACGTCTTAATTTTGGTCACGACAGGGACGTCTAGCTCTCAAAAGTGCATCGCATAAGGGCGACGAACAGTGTCAGTGCTTATTAGTCGGTAGTTGAAACCCTTTGTTTATCTACAGGTACAGTGTAGCAGATGCCGCTGGAAATCTGCTTCGCATATGCGTCTGTCGGATGAATCGATATTGACGTACTGACGTCGGTCTTCCGCTACGCCGACGTCCACTAGCGTCTTCTGTTGATAGTAAGACAGACACATAGACAAATAGATCACAACATGTGGCACCCAAAATCAAAGTCAACGCCATCCGCTTTCCGACCAGCTCCTAACTGTCCGTTAGAAGCCTCCGTGGTGTAGTGGTTATGCTACTCGCATACAGTATAATAGATCGCTCCAACAGACAAATAGATCACACACATGTGGCACCCAAAATCATAGTCAACGCCATCCGCTTTCCGACCAGCTTCTAACTGTCCATTAGAAGCCTCCGTGGTGTAGTGGTTATGCTACTCGCCTTGTAAACCAGGGATCGCAGGATCGATCCCGGACTTCTCCAGACTTTCGGATGTGTCTTTAAACCAAAGTATCGTCTCCGTATGACCTTAGTTGTTGGTGGGACGTAAAACTCAAACACTCACACACTAACTCTAACTGTCCAGGGTTCAATGAAAAATGTTGCAATACGTTCTCACTTGATGCTTTTTGAGAACAAAATACAATTTCTTCTTTTCTAGGCACGACCTTACATCACACATCAAAAGTTTGATCCTGAACATGTGTTTTCTATCAGTGCTGGTGTGAAGGTGGTACACAGGATCGTTGGCCCCCGCCAATCGGGGCTTAAACAAATAGATGGGCTGCATGATGCTTCCACGCAGAGCTGAAACCGACACGCACACGAGTACTGGTAATCTGCTTAGAGGATCTAAGCCTGCCCAGGCAAAGAGGTGCGAGTCGGACCGTCCATGCATATATACCCTATTGGTTTTGATTGGGCGGCGGCAGGGCTTGAGATGTCATTTCATCTCAGTGTCGGGTAAAAGTCCCATAAAAGTGGAAGCAACGTCTCCAAAATGACCTATTCAGTGTTGACGGGGACGTTAAACCTCAAATCAAACAATACAAAACACAGGATCGTTGCCGGACTGGTATCCATACGCCACAGTTGATTGATTTAGCCTTTTTAGCTTAAGGGCATGGTGCCTAAGCGTGTTGTAATCATGCAATCGTTTGGTTTCAAAATCAAAGCACCGAAAGTGTTGGTGGGATGTAGGTTGGGGTAAAAGTCCTGGGCTGAGAATAAACTGTTTAATTTAACTCTGAAATTCCAAACAAATAGTGAAGATTTTGATAAGAAGCGCGTTCGGCAGCGTCCGAACTTGGTCTTCCCTGTTTGCCAAGCTCACCCTATGATTCCAGGATGACCCTCTTCAGTCTAATTAGAATATTCTGATCTCACTGCGGCTATTTTCTGCAAGAAAAAGGTTATTCTGAGAAGTCAGTGATAGTCACGTAGACGTTAGCTCTGAATCGCTTTTTTATTAGTAACTTCGGGTCGAATGCCAAACAATCAACCCAAACATAGCCGGGTCGTTTGTCAGTCTTGGTTACATGTAAGTGTTATCTGTAAAATCTGCACTTGAAAAATGTTCGATCTGGCAAACAATGTAGACTAAGATCAAACGCCACAGAACACGGTGCTGATCTTGTTCTACATTTTTGCATCAGTTACTAAACTTCCGTTAAGTTTAAACGGATCAGTCCAAGTCCTCGTTCATGACCAGCCTGATTTAGAGACAATCGGCATGAGTGTTGTCAGTGCTTTGATTTATTCACTGCCTTGAGTTTCTGGAGTGTACTCTTCCATCACTGAAGTTGGGCTCGTCCATTCTGCTAAATATGGCACCTAGAATTATATCACAGGACCTACACTGTTTGCATGGGTATCTGTACCATATTCCAGGGTTGAAAGGGACAGCTTTTCTCGCAAAGTCTGATATACACCTAGTTGTAACTGACCTAGACTTGACCTCAAATGTCGGTAAACCCATTAATATTCTGGTCTGCAGCTGACCGGCTGGTCTTTAAGGATAAAAAATTTACAGCACTGTTAGAAAACAGTGTAAAACCTGAGCAGACGTCTAAGCAGATGCCGCATTGATCTAGGTATACAGTCTCGCATGATGCAGCTGATTCATATGAAGTGCTGAATATATTCTCTGAAAGGTAAGATAAAATCGTCATGTCGTCTGCTTCAAAAGTTTGTATTGCGATTATAGGATGTACAATTTTGATAACTGCGCCTAACCGGAATACATTTTTGTGCGGACTCATATTTCTTTGGCGGTCAAAGCCGGAAGAAAGTCGTAAGAAAGCCGGAACTACTTTACAACACGCAGGATAGCTAGACATGACAGATAGAATCTGTCATTAAAAATTATGACCAAATCTTCAGTGATCCATTACCGATAGCAATGACAGCACTGATAATCGATTATCGTTTCAGCTCTGATTAGCCAGCCTTAAGGCACATACATGCAGACCGATCAGAGTATTCCCATGAACGCAATATACAGAGCAGCCTCGCTATAACTACAGTCGAACTTCGATGGCTCGAACCACTTTACTTTGGGACCATGAAAATTTATTCGACACAGCGGTAGTTCGAGCTACTGAGGGTTACTGCCCGGAGGCATAACGAGTACTTTTGAACACCTTTCAGATGTTCTGTAATGAAAATGTATGCTGTGTGTACTCATTAGAATCGCCTCACCGAGGCGATTCTAATGAGTACACACAGCATACATTTGAAGGATAAAAGACTAAAATCTTCTTAATTATCCCCCACTATTGCTTGTGAAGAGGATTTCCCTAGGGGCTCAAGAGGGAGTTCGACTCAGCCATGGTAAACGAGCAATCGGTGTTCGAGCCATCGAAGTTCTACTGTACAGTGTTTGTTCCCTGACAATTTGCCGATATGGCGAATTTTCCGCTAAAAGAGTCCCAATAGGGAGTAATTCCACCCTTAATTACTCCAAGAAACAAATGTTGGGGACATTTGTTAGAATCGCTCCGCCCAGGACAGACTAGACTAGCTACTAGTCTGATAAGTCTGATAATTTTGGGTATCTTTAATTGTATTAACAAGAGGGCCATGATGGCCCTGGATCGCTCACCTGATCCATAGTGTAACAAGTGGGCCCCAGAGAGGGCCATTATTGGCCCCAGGGCTTTAATGTACATAATGTTGAGGGAGGTCTTAAAGGTGAAGCTTCATACCAAACATCAACAAAGGCTAAAATTTGAACAATCTTGTCAAAGGTCCACTAGATGAAGCTACACATCAAATATCAAAGACCTGGGCCTAGCGGTTTCAGAGAAGAAGATTTTTAAAGATTTTGCCTATATAAGCCTATGTAAAATCAAAGGGCCCCGGGACAGGGGCATTTTTTGCCCCAGCACTATAGTTTGAACAATCTTGGTAGGGGTCCACTAGATGAAGCTTCATACCAAATATCAAAGTTCTGGGCCTTGTGGTTTCAGAGAAGAAGATTTTTAAAGATTTTCCCTATATAAGCCTATGTAAAACCAAAGGGCCCCGTGGCAGGGGGGGATTTTTTGTCCCAGCACTATAATTTGAACAATCTTGGTAGGGGTCCACTAGACGAAGCTTCATACCAAATATCAAAGTCCTGGGCCTTGTGGTTTCAGAGAAGAAGATTTTTAAAGATTTTCCCTATATAAGCCTATGTAAAACCAAAGGGCCCCGGGGCAGGGGCATTTTTGGCCCCAGCACTAAAATTGGAACAATCTTGGTAGGGGTCCACTAGATGAAGCTTCATACCAAATATCAAAGTCCTGGGCCTTGTGGTTTTAGAGAAGAAAATTTTTAAAGATTTTCCCTATATAAGCCTATGTAAAACCAAAGGGCCCCGTGGCGGGGGCATTTTTGGCCCCAGCACTATAATTTGAACAATCTTGGTAGGGGTCCACTAGATGAAGCTTCATACCAAATATATAAGACCTGGGCCTTGTGGTTTCAGAGAAGAAGATTTTTAAAAATTTTCCCTATATAAGCCAATGTAAAAGCAAAGGGCCCCGTGGCGGGGGCATTTTTGTCCCAGCACTAAAATTTGAACAATCTTGGTAGGGGTCCACTAGATGAAGCTTCATACCAAATATCAAAGTCCTGGGCCTTGTGGTTTCAGAAAAGAAAATTTTTAAAGATTTTCCCTATATAAGCCCATGTAAAACCAAAGGGCCCCGTGGCGGGGGCATTTTTTGTCCCAGCACTAAAATTTGAACAATCTTGGTAGGGGTCCACTAGATGAAGCTTCATACCAAATATCAAAGACCTGGGCCTTGTGGTTTCAGAGAAGAAGATTTTTTAAGATTTTCCCTATATAAGCCTATGTAAAACCAAAGGGCCCCGGGGCGGGGGCATTTTTGGCCCCAGCACTGTAATTTGAACAATCTTGGTAGGGGTCAACTAGATGAAGCTTCATACCAAATATCAAAGACCTGGGCCTTGTGGTTTCAGAGAAGAAGATTTTTAAAGATTTTCCCTATATAAGCCAATGTAAAACCAAAGGGCCCCGTGGCGGGGGCATTTTTTGTCCCAGCACTATAATTTGAACAATCTTGGTAGGGGTCCACTAGATGAAGCTTCATACCAAATATCAAAGTCCTGGGCCTTGTGGTTTCAGAGTAGAAGATTTTTGAAGATTTTCCCTATATAAGCCTATGTAAAACCAAAGGGCCCTGGGGCGGGGGCATTTTTGGCCCCAGCACTATAATTTGAACAATCTTGGTAGGGGTCCACTAGATGAAGCTTCATACCAAATATCAAAGACCTGGGCCTTGTGGTTTCAGAGAAGAAGATTTTTAAAGATTTTCCCTATATAAGCCAATGTAAAACCAAAGGGCCCCGTGGCGGGGGCATTTTTCGTCCCAGCACTCAAATTTGAACAATCTTGGTAGGGGTCCACTAGATGAAGCTTCATACCAAATATCAAAGTCCTGGGCCTTGTGGTTTCAGAGAAGAAGATTTTTAAAGATTTTCCCTATATAAGCCTATGTAAAACCAAAGGGCCCCCGTGCGGGGGCATTTTTGGCCCCAGCACTATAATTTGAACAATCTTGGTAGGGGTCCACTAGATGAAGCTTCATACCAAATAACAAAGACCTGGGCCTTGTGGTTTCAGAGAAGAAGATTTTTTAAGTTTTTGGTGAAAAAAATCTGTTTTTGGCTCCTGTGACCTAGATGTGCAACGGACCGGAACCATTTGACCCATATTCAAACTTGACCGAGATATTGTCATGATGATCATTCTGAGCAAGTTTGATTAAGATTGGACCAAAATTGTGGCCCCTAGGGTGTTCACAAGGTTTTTATATGATTTGACCCGCTGACCTACTTTTTAACCCGATATGACCCATATTCGAACTGGACTGAAATATTGTCACAATGGTCATTCTGAGCAAGTTTCATGATAATTGGACCAAAACAGTGGCCTTCAGAGTGTTCACAAGGTTTTTCTATGATTTGACCTACTGACCTACTTTTTGACCGGACATGACCCATATTCGAACTTGACCAAGATATTGTCATGATGATCATTCTGAGCAAGTTTGATTATGATTGGACCAAAATTGTGGCCTCTAGGGTGTTCACAAGGTTTTTCTATGATTTGACCCGCTGACCTACTTTTTGACCCGACATGACCCATATTCAAACTTGACCGAGATATTGTCACAATGATCATTCTGAGCAAGTTTGATGATAATTGAACCATAACTGTGCCCTCTAGAGTGTTCACAAGGACTATCTATGGTTTGACCTACTGACCTACTTTTTGACCCTACATGATCCATATTCGAACCTGACCGAGATATTGTCATGATAATTATTCTGAGCAAGTTTGATGATGATTGGACCAAAACTGTGCCCTCTAGAGTGTTCACAAGGTTTTTCTATGATTTGACCTACTGACCTACTTTTTCACCCGACATGACCCATATTCGAACTTGACCGAGATATTGTCATGATGATCATTCTGAGCAAGTTTGATGATGATTGGACCAAAACTGTGGCCTCTAGTTTGTTCACAAGAAAAAGTTTACGCACGACGGACGACGGACGACGGACGACGCACGACGACGCCGGACATCTTACGGTCACAAAAGCTCACCATGACCTTCGGTCAGGTGAGCTAAAAAATTATCATCTTCTTAGTAATGGCAAGTCTATTTGGTAGAGTCTCAAGTCTTAGGATTATCGTTAAAATTGCAACAGAGAGACTAGACTAGCTAAACTATTAAAGTGCTCATTTTAATGCATATAGATTATTTGTTTCTATATTATTCATTTTAACGCCTAGTGGCTAGGCTAAGGACAGACAAACTCATCCTCCTTGGTTTGTGTATGTGTGTGTGGGTGGGGGTCCAATGCAACAGTCGGCACAGACGACCAAACCTGGGAAGGAGTGATCGGGACTGAAGGAGTAGGAAAGTGAGACAGCAATTACCCCGTCCTTTTCAGGAAAGCATGAACTACTGACCGCCAACACAGTCTTCCTTCTCCAGACTCGCAGCAAGACATCTTGGATGCATCATCGCTCCAAACACTGGCATCTCACTGACAACGCCCTAGTACGAAGGCAGGAGAAACAGGTTGTCAAAGTGACAAAGACTATGTGTGGTGCAGATTGCTGCACAGATAACGGGCTTGTTACAGTTTTGAAAATATCTGTGGGTCATTGATGAGGCCTAATTAGCATAATAATAATCATAGTGTAGTTCATAATTTCATGTCCTTTGGGATGATCTATTACATTGTGGAGTTTTGAAAATGTTTGAGGGTCACTGATGAGGCCCCATTGGCCGAAACTAGCTAGTCTGGCCTAGAAAAATTGTACACTCTATACTTTATTGTTCTATGGTATATGCCTAACTTCCAAAGGATACCCTTTAATAGAACATATTTGTTCTCAGCAAAATCAACCTACGCATTCAGCCTGCACAGCGACCACAAGAAGAGATCGTACCGAAGAGACGGGCTGTCTCTAAGCAAGGTTTTCGTAGCAGTTTAGATGCATTGGTACTCGGTACGACCCAAAAGTGAACTGGACAGTCTTCAAAAACACCGTCCAGTTCTTAGTTCTGGATTCTCGTAAACATCACAACAGGTTGACGAGAATAACGAAGACATCCTGGACTCTTTGAAGAGAAACAACAAAAACACAAGGTATGCATCACTGTTACCAGCTCAGTATCCAAAAGGCTGCCTATTTATACATATGTAAGGCTCAGAAATATACAAGACTCATGGCTAAGCAACAAGGCTTATAATCTGTGCAGACTGATCCTTTCCCTGTGACAAATGGAGTCAAGCTAGACTGTGAACAAGAGACAATCCTATTTAGCATGATGATTTCCACCATGCCAGGATGGTGAGTGAGTGAGTTTTAGTGTTACGTCCCACCAACAGTTAAGGTCATACGGAGACGGGACCTCGGTTTAAAGACTCATCCGAAAGTCTGGAGAAGCCCGGGATCGATCCTGCGATCCCTGGTTTACTAGGCGAGTAGCGTAACCACTGCACCACGGAGGCTTCTACCCGCCAGGATGATGAGAATCGCATACCTATCAGGTATTGCTTAGAAGTGAGGCTTTTCAACCAAATAATATAGCAAACATAGGAGCTAGACGGGCTCTTCTTTGCTTATGAGATGGCAAAAGGTGCTCCAACAGAAGAGATTTTGCAAAAGGTGTGAATCAAGTACAGTGAGATTCCGCTATTAAGGCCACCTAATGTTAAGACTAATCTGAAGGAGTGCAGCTATTCTATCATCGTGATTTCTGCATAGAATGTCCTCTGGTCAGGGACCACCTTTGGGAGTGTTCAAAAGTGGTCTTAAAGACCACTTTTGAACAGTTCCAAAGGTGGTCTTGCTTTAGGAATTTTACTGTATCTGACTCCTGTGACAGCCAGTATCAATAGGGCTGAGTTGATATATCAACCAGCATCTGGTAAGCCTTACGGGGAGCCTTTACCATCACAATGAAAATGCAAAGATTGCAAGTGGTAGATGTAGATAAGTTCATCTACATTGGAAGCATATTGTCACTTGTTGTGCATATTGATGATGAAGTCAATGCCAGAATTGGCAAAACAAGTGCAGAATTTGGTGGAACATGTACTTGACCCAATGCAGAAAGTCTAACGAGCTGTGGTGCTGCCAACATTATTATATGCATGCAAAACTAGGACAGTGTACCAACGGCATGTAAAAAAACTATCTGTTTTAGAAACAATTTAAAACATCAAGTTTCAAGACATGATTTCCGACACAGGACAAAACTAGAAATGTGTCCAAAGTACACAGATGCCCCCGCTTAGCACATTAATCTTTAAGTGGTGCAAATACCAATCTGTGCGAGTTTCGGCGTTCCACCAATAGTGACCTTGACGTTAAAAGTCGAAATCGCTCGAGATATTGTCATAAGGAACATTTGTGTGAAGTTATTTTGAAATCGGTGAAGAAATGTAAGCGCTAAGGGGTGACAAAGTTTTTCTAAAAATAGCCACAGTGACCTTGACCTTGAAAGTGGAACTCGCTAGAGATATTGTCATAAGGAACATTTGTGTGAAGTTATATTGAAATTAGTCAAGAAATGTAAGCGCTAGAGCGAAGACAAAGTTTTTCTAAAAATAGCCACAGTGACCTTGAACTTGAAAGTCAAAATAGCTTGAGATATTGTCATAAGGAACATTTGTGTGAAGTTATATTGAAATTGGTGAAGAAATGTAGGCGCTAGAGCAATGACAAAGTTTTTCTAAAAATAGCCACTGTGACCTTGACCTTGAGGTGATGACCTTGAAAGTCGAACTCGCTCAAGATATTGTCATAAGGAACATTTGTGTGAACTTATATTGAAATCAGTGAAGAAATGTAGGCGCTAGAGCAATGACAAAGTTTTTCTAAAAATAACCTCTGTGACCTTGACCTTGAGGCCATGACCTTAAAAGTCGAACCTGCACGAGATATTTTTATAAGGAACATTTGTGTGAAGTTTATTGAAATTGGTGGTACAAATACCTTAACCAAAGTCTTAAACATTAAAAATTTTCTAATTCTATGACCTTGACCTTGAGGTCATAGGTATGGGTGGGGGTATTGCTGAATAAACCATTGGACCTATATGTATCATCATAGTAAATATAAACCAAATCCATTGTATGGTTATGAAAATATGAGCTCAAGTTCTACCTGGTACAAATACCTTAACCTGGGTCTTAAACATTAAAAATTTCAAGTCCATGACCTTGACCTTGAGGTCATGGGTATGGGTGGGGGTATTGCTGAATAAAACTTCAGTCCTATATCTATCATCATACCGAATATGAACCAAATTCATTACACGGTTTGGAAAATATGAGCTCAAGTTCTACCTGGTACAAATACCTTAACCTGGGTCTTAAACGTTAAAAATTTCAAAGTCCACGACCTTGACCTTGAGGTCTAGGGTATGGGTGGGGGTTTTGCTGAATAAAACTTTGGACCTATATCTATCATCATACTAAATATAAACCAAATCTATTGTATGGTTTGGAAAATATGAGCTCAAGTTCTACCTTGTACAAAAACCTTAACCTGAGTCTAACAGGATTACGTACGTACACACTTTCGTACATTCGGAAACCGTACGCACGTACGCACGTACCCACGGACGCACGTACGGAAAACCGAAAAACTATATGCGGGGGCATAAAAACCCTAAAAAGGACAGGGATGTAGAGTTTACATACTCCTCTGAAACTGGTGCAGTTTAGATAGACAGGCCATGTTACCAGGATGTAGATCATGTTACTAGGATGCAGGAAGCCTGGGGAACTTTTGCCAAAGAAAATTCTCTACGGACAACTAAAAATGGACAAACGCTCCAATGGTGGTAAGAGATGGCGATTCAAGGGCACTCTCAAAGCCTCCCATACCAACCCGGTCGTGACCTCATCAGAATGGGTGCTGGTGAACCTGATGTAAAAAAAAAATAATAATAATAATCAACGAAGCCGAGCAAAAACGTGCTCAGTGCAATGCCAAAGCTATGCCATCACCAATATAGCTTTCTTCTTAAGACCTCTCTTGCTTTATTTATGACAGCCAGTTTGCATCATCAACAATCTTAGTCTATACAAACAGTAGCGTCTAACGTAGTTGATTAAAATTGGTCATGGACAGTAATTACCGAAGACGTATCATGTTATCAGTTACCCCCTATATTAATTGCATTGCAACGTACAGACCTTATAAATATCTGCTATCTCAGGGCAAGTGAGTTTTTATCAGGTCACCGTGATATGGCACGTCTATGAACTGGACTATTGTAACAAATAGCAAAACTGTTAGAGTGTTCAAGGGGATTAACTGATGAATAGAATACCAGATTCGTGCCATTTGAGGCTCGGCTTCGAGGACGCATGTAGAATCGCTCGGCCAGCCCCCCGATCCTACAAGCGTTCTCAAAGCCTTGCCTGACAAACTTGATATCAAAAGACACGAACCTGGTATTCTCTATCAGGAGTCTTGAAGATTTCTTCGCCAGTCCAATGTCCTTCTATAACAAAATCAATACGTTGTAAATGGTCACGATTTCGACCCCACTGACGTAATTCTCTCGTGCTCAGGTCAGTGAACGAATCATGAAATTCCAGGAAAGCGTTTTCAACACCCAGCAAGATTGTGACCTAGTTACCTGATCACCCTTTGTGTAGGAACATAAGCCTAATGAGTTCTTACTAGATGTTAAAATGGTTCTTGTAAGGCTGGCTAGAATGGCATGGGCCCCGTCAAGCGATTTTGGTACTTATCGCCTATGCGAGCAGCGAAAGTTCAGGCGAGCCTGCGCATCCGCGCAGTCTCGCCAGAACCTTCGCTGCTCGCTCATACAAGCAGTGAATCAAGAGGAACCTTCAGACAGAAAGCCATATCCCTGGCCCCTCTGAATGGCTGGGCATGCGCAGTTAAAACTTGTCATGACGGAATGCTCGAAGACACAAATTCGCTTGGCGGGGCCCACATCATACTGACAGTACAGTCAACCCTCTTTATACCGACATTCGTTATAACGACAAAACTCGTTATAACGACAATTTCAATTGATTACGTCATTACGCAAACACGCCTATACAAATACATTGCCACCTTTATCGCCGAAAAAATGAAAAAATTTAAGATGAAAAATTGTGATATTTTTCTTATTTCTGCTCAAAATATAGATTGAGGGCACTCGTTAGAACCGCCTCATCGAGGCGGTTCTAACGAGTACCCACAATCTATACTTTAGAGCAGAAAAAAGAGAAATAAGGTTTACCCCTGTAAACCCCAGTTTTACTATATAAAAGTGGGGTTCAAGGTGGTCAAAATTATATAGGCGGGTTTTCGTGATGATAAGCCTGCCCAGGAAAAGTGTGGATAGATAAATTGGTCGGATAGGCAAACTGACCAGCTCGATATGACATAAATAGTGTTGAAAGAGCCGTAACACTCCAAAACAAACTACGTGAAATGATCGCCAGAATCTGGCTGCACGTGCTATTTTGTGGCATAAAAAGGCGCCGTGCTAAAGAAATTTGCTGCAAACGTTGGCATGAATATTTGCAGGTTAAAATAGGATAAAGTCACTTGGGATTGTTTTGCTGATCAAATTAAATATTGCTTAGTAAATGTGACCCAAGTAACGTTAAACTCCCCTATGACATGAGCTGAATCTGCATGAATAATTTTGGGTCGATTGTTATTGTCTACGCCCACGGGTGTAGACTATCTAATGCTGACTTTCGCTCCGGAAGCATTTAAGAAATGGTCACGACTTGCTGAATGACTTCCTGTTGACTGGCCATCATAGTTATTTGTCACAATAAGAAAAACGCTGAAGGTAGCACATGTGCATACTTGAGCGCTCTAATGCTTGCAAAAAAAGCATATATTCGTGATGACACAGCAAATCTTGTTTTTTTTTTTTGTTGTTGTTGTTGTTGTTGTTTGACGGCAAGCTGGAATGATTTTTTTTTTCATAAGGAATGAAAGGTTAACCTCGAATGCGAATTGAAACGGTTAACCTAAAAGAAACTGAAAATGTAGATCAGTAGTACAAGTAGTTGTAAATGATAGTGAAAGATCGGTAATTTTGTTTTTATGTCACATTTGAGAGAACATTTGGAAATCCTCATTTGTAATCTGTGACTGTTATACACGTACATATCAACTGACAAATTATTACAATATACATGTGACACGTTTTGTCATTTTACTTTCCAGCCGAGATACTACAAAACTTACAAATTAATGTGTGCTGAGCGTAGACTCAAGCTTTTTGTAAAAGATTATTCTTGTCAGTCGATAAAACAGCTGGGGGCCAGTTGTTCAAAGCATCGTTAGCTTAACGAGCTCGTTAGTGGTCATATTGTTAACTCTTTTAGCATGCACAATATCGTAAATTTTGGTATTTTTGCTAAAAAATGTGAGCAGCTTTTGCGTCCGCAAAAGCTGCTCACATTTTTTCAGCAAAAATTTCAGCATATTTAATGATCAAAGTTTTAACGATACGTTAACTAACGACGTCGTTAGTTTTGAACAACTGGCCCCTGATCGTTAAATGTTATTGCCTACGTGTTTTTAACTGACCAATAACGCTTACGCGTTTGACACTGAACAATAATGTTACTCAATATGCTAACAAAATAAACAAAACGCAATAAAAATAAAGGACTCTTAAGTACCGAAAAGGACACGTATTTTTTTTCTATATTAAATTGAATTAAACATGTATTTATTTATTTATTTATTTATTTATTTATTTATTTATTTATTTATTTATTTATTTATTTATTGTTGGGTGGGAGTGGGGGAAGGAGAGACAGCGCTATTAAGCTTATTTCACTCATTTCGAGTCAACCATTAATCATGGATAGGCGAAAACCGGTGAACCCGAAGAAAAACCACGTAACCTTCCGTTCATTACGAAAACACGCCTATACAAATACATTGTAAATTTAACTGCCGAAAAAATGAAAATTTTAAAATGAAAAATTGTGAAATTTTTCTTATTTCTGCTCAAAATATATAGTGTGGGTACACGTTAGAACCCGGTTCTAACGAGTAACAAACAGTATATATTTGCTCAAAATATATATTGTGGGTACACGTTAGAACCGCCTCTTCGAGGCGATTCTAACGAGTACCCACAGTATATATTTCAGAGCAGAAATATATATTTTTCAAATATAAGGTTTACCCCTGTAAACCCAATTTTTGCTACATAAAAATGGGGTTCAAGGGTGTCAAATTATATAGGCGCGTGTTTTCGTGATGTGCAGAACTTAGCATCTCACATGTGACCCTAGCGAGGCTCAACGCCGCGGCAGTGAGAGACCTAGTGAGACACCTAAAGGTTAAGAGCCAGCGCCCTTTCCCTTTAGACCACAGAGCCCCATTAATACATATGGACCTAACAAACATTCGCAAACAATTCAGATCCAGATCCAAAGCCGGAGAAGTCGCCGTCTGATCAGGGCTGCAAATTTTGTGAAGACCCACACCAGGCGCCGTCGGGACAATTCTGAAATCTAACGTAACAGTTCTGTCAATGATGAATAACGCGAAACAAAAGGCGTTCAAATACAGTAGAACGTCGATGGCTCGACTACCGATGGCTCGTTCACCATGGCTGAGTCGAACCCGTTCTTGAGCCCATAGGGAAGTCCTCTACATAAGAAATGGTGCGAGATAATTTAGATTTTTGTCTTTTATCTTGCAAATGTATGCTGTGTGTACTCATTAGAATCGCCTCGATGAGGCGATTCTAATGAGTACACATAGCATACATTTGCATTATAGAACACCGAAAAGGTGTCCTAATGTATCTCGTTATGCCTCCTGACAGTTACCTCAGTGGCTCGAACTACCCCTGTCTCGAACAGATTTTCAAGGTCCCAAAGGTGTTCGAGCCATTGAAGTTCGACTGTTTTAATAAAATCCCAAAATCTTGTGTTAAAGGTACAAGATGCCATTGGTGAGCAGAGACTCGGATTAGCCTGTACATCAGCGCAGGTTTATCCAAATCTGCTGGTTGCGGTAGTCATTCGCGGAGCCTACTAGTTCCTGCGTCATTCATAGCACGAGACTAGACCGAGAAGATGATCCGAGTCTAGGCTTTCCGAATCTTTTGATGTCCTCTGGCTTTTAATAATAATTGCGCACGACAAAATCTACAATTATAGTCTTGTGAGATCCGCTAAGACTCAGATCAGACTGCGCATTCGCGCAGTCTGATCAGAGTCTTCGCGGATCGCATGTACCTTTTATAGCATCCGAGCTAGCCAAAAAGAGATAAATAAAAATCCAAGCCACAGTGGATGGATGCGAAGACCCAGTGGTTCTTTGCTGGTCGCACAGGTGAATTGGTAGGTTTTGTCTTGTGCCGGTTCATATCATTTACCACAGAGTCAACAGATTTATGTCTTTAAGAAAGAAATCAATAGAAGTCAGCATAGTTTATTCCTCAGAATTCGTTTCTAAGAATATAGGCTAATTGAGCAAAGTCACGACAATGGCACGTTCATTTTACCATGAACGTAGACTGGGGTAGACTTAGAATAAGCCTGGCCTGGCAATGAGGCCCTGTATTTAAGTCATTCTTATTAACAAGGTACACAACTGCAGTAAATAAAAATCAAAAATGAGTTCCTTTAAGAGCAATGAAAACATTCATAAGAAAGAAGATGGGTCATACTACGTAGTTTCGGCTCATAAGCCTCATCAGTGACCCTGTAATGATCTGGCAAAGAAAGCCAGGGGGAACATACTGCAATTTTGCGAATTTCGAATAGGCAGTCGATTCAAAGACTGATATAAATCAAAATGGGGTCCAAATAATTAAAAACCTGTCTAGAATATGAGTCTAAACCAATAATTTATTTCTGATTTCTCAGAATATTCACGCTGATCTCAAAGGACCAAAAGTAAAATATAAACTGCACTATGGTTGATGTACGGGGAGACGTTTTACGGCCGCCACACGGCACAACACCAGCTGCAGTGAAGGCAAATAAAAATCAAAAGTAAACCTGTAAAAATATGTATTATTTTTTGCCCCTTATCTAAAATACAGTTATAATGTTAAATCAGACATTACTCTAGAACATTACATTAGTCAATAGTGTATGTTTTGCAATATTTTATGAAACTGTTCTATTTAGCAGACTGATACCAGTCTAACATCACGAAAACACACCTAAATAATTTTCACCCCCTTGAACCCCACTTTTATAAAGTAAAACTGGGGTTTTCGGGGGTATACCTTATTTTTCTTATTTCTGCTCTAAAATATAGATTTTGAGCAGAAATAAGAAAAATATCACAATTTTTCACCATAAAATTTTCATTTTTTTCGGCGATAAAAGTCGCAATGTGTTTGTGTAGGCGTGTTTTCGTAATGAAGAAGAAACCGTGCAACTCGTCTATCCCGCACAATGCAATCAACAAACAGTCTGGTACTTTTCAAAGCTGTGGGAACAGCATTGCTTTCTGATGAAAATTTGTGATACTTTTCTTATTTCTGCTTCAAAACATAGAATTTGTTTGTTTGATTTGAGGTTTAACGTCCCCGTCAACACTGTAAAGGTCATTTTGGAGACGTTGCTTCCAATTTTGTGGGACTTTTACCCGACATTGAGATGAAATGACATCTCAAGCCCTGTCGCCCAATGAAACCAATAGGGTTTATTAGCATAGACGGTCCGCCTCGCACCGCGGTTCCTGGACAGGCTTAGTGTAGTTTATATTTTCTTGTCCTTTGGGATCATTGATTCCATTGTAGAATTTTGAAAATATTTAAGGGTCACTGACATATTTTCCAGTTCTGTGGTGTATTCCTGGCTTCCAAAGGATAACCCTTTCTAGAACATATTTAGATCCTCTAAGCGGTTTACCAGTACTAGTGTGCGGGCCGGATTCAGCTCTGCGTGGAAGCATCATGCAGCCCATATACTTCTTCAAGCCCCTATGGGCTCCAAACATTGAATGTGAGAATACGGTAGAACCGCCTCAATGAGGCGGCGCTAACGTGTTCCACATTCTATGTCATTGAGCAGAAGTAAGAAATAATGATTATCCTTGAAAACTTTTCTCTAAATAAAGTGGGGTTTATAAGGTGTTCATTTCACAGTGGTAAGAAATATTACGTGAACCAACTATTTAAAACACTATAAAGAGAAGATCGATGATTGAGACAGAAAAACTCAGGAAACAAAATGTTGTCCTTACAAAACTAACTATCAGACAATAACAGACTTTCGTTCTATTGGCTGCTTATCGAGACAACAGAATTTTAACCGTTTGACCATTAATTTCAGCTAACAAAATTTAGACCCTTTGTTCATTCAACTCACTACTATCTTTCTCAAATTTGGACACTTTGTCACTGAAATTTCATTCAACTCACTACTATCTTTCTCAAATTTGGACACTTTGTCACTGAAATTTCATTCAACTCGTTACTATCTTTCTCAAATTTGGACACTTTGTCACTGAAATTTCATTCAACTCACTACTATCTTTCTCAAATTTGGACACTTTGTCACTGAAATTTCATTCAACTCACTACTATCTTTCTGAACTAAAGGCCCCCGCCCATAGGGGCTTGAAAAAAATATATGGGCTGCATGATGCTTCCACGCAGAGCTGAATCCGGCCCGCACACTAGTACTGGTAAACCCCTTAGAGGATCCAAAATTGGAAGCAACGTCTCCAAAATGACCTTTACAGTGTTTACGGGGACGTTTAACCTCAACTCAACAAACAAAACTTTCTGAACTAAATTTCAGATACCAAGTGTTCAACTTTTCACTTTGTGTCACCTAATTCCTCTCTTCTGACACCAGATTTATGGCGTCTGAAAATCATCCCACTGGACACCAAACTTCATAAAACAAATAAACAAGAATGTAAGTGTCCCGATTGAGAGATAGAAAAGTCTACTGTAGCAACTCAGGGGTTAAGCTTTGAAAAGGTTTGGCTAAATTGAACGATTCGAACCCCCTTTAGCAATGTTGAACCCCCTTGATCCATCCATGTTATAGGAATTATATCCATATGGTATATTGCTTTCTGTTTTTTTTTGTTTTTTTTTCGTTTTGTTTTTTTTACGATGTCTTTTCGGGCCAAAATGATCAAATAGTTGTATGTACAGATGACCCGCATTATAACGGCATTATTTGTTCCCTATTATTGTGCCGCTACTATCTTTGCCGTTATAAAGAATCCCAGTTAGGAGTATGATAGGTTATAAAGGGTCTTTTTCACATCATTACTCCAAGAAACAAATATTATAGACATTTAAATATCTATAACTTTTGTTTATTTGAGTATTACAAGAATTTTTCATGACTATGGGTTCGATTTGGGCATTTCCAACCCGAGGGAAGCACACGTCGCTCGGAATCGAGGCTAAGCCTTGAGCTAAGAAGTCATTCCATTGAAATTGTTGTTATAACGAGTTCTGTCGTTACAACGAATGTCGGTATAAAGAGGCTTGGCTGTAGATAGGAGGGGCGCTGCCGCGAATTCAATTTTAAAACTTTACCTACAAATCGTTGTAAAAGAGGTACACGTTAGGAAGAGGTTAATACATGGTCATACCGTGAGGATGGTTGTGGTTGCTGAATAGGGGTGACTGTTGAACAGAGGCGAACTTTAATGGCGGTTTCACAGCTGGTGACATATTATTGGAAGAAAGACAAACACATGATATTACTCTTCGCTTCGCTTGGGAATCTTATGACACTGCTGCTGCTTTTGTAGGTGAATTTAGTTGGCATTCGACGATTTCCGATGGCCTCCGACGATTTTCGTTGGCCCTCGACGATTTCAGTTGGCCTTCGGAGCTCAGATGTTTCGCAGATCAACAGAAAACGCCAGATGGCGCACCATGTGGACACTAGTCTAAACAGTAAATCTACTACAGTCAACCCTCTTTACACCGACATTCGTTATAACGGCAAAACTCGTTATCACGACAATTACAATGGAATGAATTCAGTGGACTTCTTTCGGATTGGAAATGCCCTAATCGAATCCATAGTCATGAAAGATTCTTGTAATTTATTCTCCAAGAAACAAATATGTGAGGCGGTGCGGCGATTCTAACAAATGTCTATAACATTTGATTCTTGGAGTAATGATATGGCAAACACCTTTTATAACCTATCATACTCTCAACTAGGATTCTTTATAGCGGCAAATTCCTTATATCGGCGCAATTATAGGGAACAAATACTGTCGTTATAATGCGGCGCCTCTGTACCTCAAACTAACGTCACAGTAAACATCATGCGATCATGTCTTCGAGCAAAGTTGAAACCCACAAAAAACCTTATCTAATATAAAAACATATACACTTCTCAAAAGGAAGGCTTATGTAAAATTGCGAATGGAGTAACTTCTGAGTTGAAACTGTGGCAGGGAAACCTGATATGATTTTATTTTCTCTGATTCGAGACTAATTGACACTTTTCGTGTTACTGATCAATAACAGGCCCGCAGAAATAATCATTTCGTTGCTTTTAGCTGAGGACCTAAAGGATATTTAGATGACAAATATTTTGTTTCAAACACAGTTTCAACTTTATAATATGGTGGCTTGCAAAAATGTCACGTGTTTTAGCTCAGGTGCTCTGAGTGGGTTTTCGTTGATGCAACGTTGGCACATCACTTTGAGCTTATTCCTCATTACGCAAACACGCCTATATATACAAATACATTGCCACCTTTATCGCCGAAAAAAAATATGAAAATTTAATGATGAAAAATTGTGATATTTTTCTTATTTCTGCTAAAAATATAGATTGTGGGGAAATGGTTAGAACCGCCTCATCGAGGCGGTTCTAACGAGTAGCCACAATCTAAAGCAGAAATAAGAAAAATAAGGTATACCCCCGGAAACCCCAGTTTTACTATATAAAAGTATGGTTCAAGGGGGTGAAAACTATAAAGGCGTGTTTTCGCGATGGTATAAGTGGCACATCCCCGATGGGGACAAAAAATGAGGGGTGCACTATTGAATGCTTATGAAAGCTCTTGCTTGTTTTTTTTTTTTTTGTTTTTTTTTGGGGGGTGGGGGGGGGGGGGATGAATCGCTTTACTCAGTTGATACCTCTGATTTCCTGAATGGTATTGTTTTTCATTAGAAGACAAAAAATTATAAATAAGAGTTAATTCATTTGCCTATTTCGATTATAGAACTTATATTAAAACCGAAGGAGGTAAAACAATTCGATAAAGAGTCGAGTGGGAAGCCCGAGGTTTGTTGGGGCGGTTCTTTCGAATACCCATAACCTATGCCATGGGACAGAAATAAGAAAAATAATGCACAGCCCCGTAAACCCCAGTTTGCTCTAAATAAAGTGGGGTTTACGTGGGTGGGGATGGGGGTATTTCACGGACTTGTTCATGTAATAAAAATTCCTGGATTTATTTGCTGTGGAACAAGTTTGTTTACTTCTGGTTGTCATGAAGATACAACATGTCATGAAGATACAACACCAAGACCTCTTAATGTTCTAACATTTTCTGGAATGTTAAAACTTCGTCCTGTCGAAATTTATGTCCCATTTCGGAAAAAAAATTGTCTGATAGAATAAGACATTATAAAAAAGTTTGCCCCATTTTACACTGTGGCCAAAGGGTACATTTTATTGGGAATCACGGACGAAATTTCCCCCGGGCAAAATCCCCCCGGACATAATCACCCTTTTTGTAAAGGTGAACAAAATCCCCAATCATTTGTTTAGGTGGACAAACTCCTCACGGACAAAATCCCTCTCGGACAACCCCCCACCCCCAGGTGGATGAAATCCTCAACATCCACATGCACATTTATGACACTGAATTTTAAAAAAATCTCAAAATCTATGCTCGGTGGAGGGGCATCTGCATAAGACTTAGAAATATTTTTCAGCAGTCATACTTTCAACGGAATCCTGGAGAGAATTCAAAAACTGTCGGTTTGAAACTAACCATTTATTCTTTATCTTTGTTATATTACAAATAAACAAACACGAATAGATACAGTTGATAATGTAAGTCATTTGTTTATAACAGTTTTCCTCTTTTCATTTGAAATGTAAGCAAGGGTTCTAGTCTGTGAGGATTGAATTTGTCCAAGAAGCTTATGATTTGCCCTTTTACTCTAACGGTAGAACAAATTCGATAAATCATATACATGCATTCTGGTAAGGAAAAATTCGAGGATTGTTAAGGGCTTTTTGGCTTATTTCTTGACAGAAACATGTGCTTTGACAGAAGCATGTGTTGTGGGTACTTGTTAGAATCGCCTCAATGAGGCGATTCTAACAGGTATCAACAACATATGTTTCTAATTGAGACAACAGGTGCTCACAAGATATGCTTCTTACAAGTAATAAGAATTTTGAGCTATATTAGGGCTCGATACAGCAAGCTTGTTTTAGGCTAATTAGAACCGCCTCGGAGAGTTGGTTCTAAAGAGTACCCGAAATTGGCCACAAGCTATATTTTTCAAAATTGGGGAAAATAATGTATGCCCTTATTGCGCATATATTCGCTGCCCTTTTTGCGCACATAAATTTGGATCCATAAGAATATTCATTACATAGACTTCCTAAAATAAGCTTGTGCGAAAACGTGAATCTGATCTTATTCGTTGGTGTAGGCATGCTTAAAGTCCAAAATCTATATCAAGTACAATTTTTGTTTGTTTTGTTTGATTTGAGGTTTAACGTCCCATCAACATTGCATAAGTCATTTTGGAGACGTTGTCTCCAATGTTGTGGCACTCTTACCTGACATCGAGATGAAATAAAATCCCAAGCCCTGTCGCCCAATGAAACCAATAGGGTTTATAAGCATGGGCGGTCCGACTCGCACTGCTTTTCCAGGGCAGGCTAAGATCCTCTTCGCGGTTTACCAGCACCCGCGCGCGGGCCGGCCTCAGCTCTGCGTGGAAGCAACATGCAGCCCAACTATTTCTTCAAGCACCGATGGGCGGGGGCCACAGCTACAAGTCAAAGAGTATATAAAGACGTTTACGCTTGTGTCAGTTTGGAAGGTTTGTTGTGTCCTAGCTGAAATCTGTTCCAATGTCATTTTCGATGAAGCTGGTATGTCCTGCGATGAAAAGATCGGTAAAATCAATACCGTTAATTACGGGTATGTCAAAGATGATTAGGCTCGTATTGTTATTATAAGCGACACCTTGCTGCTGACCACTAGCCGGATAACAGGTGCTATTGGAAATCTGTTCAGCCAGTAGCGTAATGGCATAAACTCATAGTGGCTTACTTTTTGTTAAGTGTTCTTGTCTATTAGCCGCAATGTGTCATTGTCCACTTAAATATAACAGAAAACAGTAAAATCCCGAAAATATGAACTTAGGCACAGAATAGATGCGGACATGCGCATTTATATCTGCATGTATGTATATAACTAACTGTTGTTGCTGAAACAGCTGAAAGATATTAGATTTTAAGTGCTTTCCACCATATCGAGAAGTCCCGTTAAATGCTCCGGTAAATCGTTGTCCCAGGTGCGGTGCTGAGCTTTACTTGCAATCCGAAAAATTAGTCCAGTTTAGCTGAAGAGAAGTCCAGTTAGGAAAACTGTACGTCAGGACAGCGAATAAAAAATATGAGCAAGTATGAACGCAGTGGGTCGCGTGCAAAGTAAATGAACTCCTAAGGTGTTCATGTAAACTTTGCTAGCGACCCGCTGTCTTTCATACTTTCATGAAAAGCAGAAAAATTAAACTTATTTTTTTATATTTTCATTCTTTGCCCCTCATCACTTGGTGAAAAAAATGCTTATAGGCCCGGCAAACTTTTAAAGCTGAAAAACATTAAAACGCTGTTTTTCTACAAAGAGCGGAACAGCCTTGACGTCACCAACGCCCGAGTTTAGACTGGCGTCACTTGACGTCACTGAAAAGCATGTGACGCGATGCATTCATGGAAGTATGAATGTAATAACGTGACGTAATAAATTCGATAAGCCACTAGTGCAATATGCAAATTATGTAATTTGACACCAGATTATATAGAGGATCTTACAAGAGTTTTCATGTAGTATTACATTTATTAAACTCGTTAAGGTTACATGTACAACATCCCTAACGACATCGCGTTTACTTATGGCGGAATATTGACATTTTTTGTAAAACAATCGTGAATAAAATGCGTTTTAAATGTTATATGATAGATAGAATCTTGCATTCGTGCTCATGTATTATTATATTTATTATACTCGTTGAGGAAAAGGGATAAAATGCGAGGTTTGCCGAGCATTTTATCCCTTTTCCTTAACGAGTATATGCGAGACTTAGTATTTCAGCGTCTTCACATATGAGATTTACTTTAAAAGTGGGGTTCAAGTGGGTCGCAATTATAAAGGTATGTTTTCGTAATTTTCTGTTGTTTGATTTGAGGTTTAACGTCCCCGTCAACACTGTAAAGGTCATTTTGGAGACGTTGCTTCATATTTTGTGGGACTTTTACCCGACATTGAGATGAAATGACTTCTCAAGCCCTGTCGCCCAATGAAGGGTTTATAAGCATGGACGGTCCGCCTCGCACCGCGGTTCCTGGACAGGCTTAGATCCTCTAAGCGGTTTACCAGTACTAGTGTGCGGGCCGGATTCAGCTCTGCGTGGAAGCATCATGCAGCCCATATATTTCTTCAAGCCCCTATGGGCGGGGGCTGATGTTTTTGTAATGGTTTATCGATCCATTCAACACTATTTATGCCATATCCAGTCGTTTATTTTACCATTTTACCTAACCACGGTTCCTAGTGCACATATGTGTATCAATGATTTTAAGTAGTTATGAATGATCTCAAGGAATCTATAAACCATAATAGCACTATTAGTATTGCATAATATAGTGATATCATTTATTTCTTGGCATACGTACAATTGGAATGTAGGGCGTTTCGGCCAGTGGACGTTTCTACCTACTCGTAGAATATTTCGGCATAGGACATTTCGGCCCAAGAAGTTTTGAAAATGTTGACGTTTCGGCCATAATATAATTTGTTCTTATAGAAATTAACCAGTGGGCTCAAAACATTATGTCAATCTCGCATCAACGTTAATTCAACGTTTTGACGACGCGGATTTGACATTTATAAGTAGACCAGCGTTTGTGCTAAACATACATGCAGGAATCAGGCTTCTTACATTCAGTCCTAGAAGCCTCCGTGGTGTAGTGGTTACGCTACTCGCCTTGTAAACCAGGGGTCTCAGGATCGATCCCGGGCTTCTCCAGACTTTCGGATGAGTCTTTAAACCGAGGTCCCGTCTCCGTATGACCTTAGCTGTTGGTGGGACGTAAAACTCAAACACTCACGCACTCTGTCCTACTGTGAAGGTCATAATGTCACAAATGATAGAAAAGATATGGACACGTCAAGCGAAAATCTGTCTTCGGACGCACAATCTGCGGTCCAGCGCAGTCTGATCAGAGTCTTTGCTGTGTGTTTTATGGATGGTCTCGAATGTTGTATTGATTAAATGTGTACGGAGGCTTACTTGCGTCATAGCAAAAGACATACTTCGCCTGATGCGGTTCATTTTCTCTCAGATATCTTATCTCTACATCGCACCAGGTGCGGGTTAAATACCAACATGTTTACATTAATCTAGATTTACCGGAATGAGCCAGTGCTTATATAAATTTACCGTTGCTACGGGAGGCGTTCATAGTTCGTGTAGTAGAACCTCAAACCGGTCTCCAATGGGAGCCCAAGAGGTTCCGGATATCTTCAGAAACTCGGTAAAGCCTCGTTTCTGACTTTATCCATTCACTGGCCCAAGGAATGGATTGCTCAGCATGCATCGAAAACTGATGTTTGATTTTTTATTTATATTTTCGCGGCCAAAAAAAAAAAAAAAAACATTTTTTTTTGTCTGTTAAATTACGTTTCCTAACAGCCTTCGGCGTTTTACGCGCAGGTCCGTCTTGCAAAACGCTGTTAATTCAACTTGTGGAGGACCTTACTAGATCTCTTTCACAGGGTAAGCAAACCGATCTTCAGTGAGGCTTTCGACTCAGCCAATCACTTAAACTACAGATGCATGGAGTACAAAGTAAAGTTATCAGCTGGATCCAATCCTTCCTCATAGCCAGAAGCCAGTGAGTTGTACTTGAAGGTGAGTATTCAGACCAAGGCCCGGTGTCTTCAGGTGCGCCGCATGGTTCAGTTCTCGGCCATATAATGTTTCTTTTTTATATTAATGACTTACTTGATAATGTATACTTCGAACAAATTGACCTGAGACTGGTGAACTCTATTAACATAATTTCACACCCTACTGAATGCATGTATTTATCTTCGCCGTCTCCCGAAAGTGGCGATATTGTTATTCAATACAAAGAGGTCGGTAAATGGGTCGCAATTCACGTGATACAAAAATTCACGAGAAGTTTACGTAAGCCGACGTATTAGACGATAACATTGACAAATTTATTCCATGCATAAAGGTTAGGCTCAGGTCAAATTGTTCGAACAATACAGTCCCAAGTCCGCCTTTTTGCTGACAGCACTGCGGTTATACCTGATGATATTCGGCCCAGATGACTCAGCCACCCTTCAGAGAGATCCGATCGGGCTTCAACAATGGGAGTGGGAGGCCCAGTGGGAAACACCGATACCGGAAAGCCAAATAGTCATTTTCCCACAAAATGGCCAACTGGCTATCCAAAATATATTAAGCGATACACACATTCAAAGACAAACCATAACAAACATATTGCACGACAAAAGAACCACCTTGGAATGGCCAATGAAACAAATTCCACTGGGGGCTTAAATCGATTTTACGCACCCGCAGTCCCCGCCCTTACTTCCGTCGCGATTTAGACAAACCATTTTCTTCAGTCCGCATGAAGGCCTCCTAACTCATCAGTGCAATATCTATCAAGTCAGATAGATAAATAACCTGGTTAGTGCTTAGTATTACACATAATCCGGTCAAGAACTTCTATCCAAACGCAGTACACCATGCACAACCAAGTCTTAGAAAGTGTCTCCTCTGCCAGGTATCTCGGTGTCGACCACTCTGACAACCTTAATTTCAACACATATATAAATAGACTTACTTCAAATACAAATAATCACTTGGTTTCATTAAACGAATTATCAGATGTAAGCACCCCCGGCGTCCGCAAAGCGGTATACAAGACATGTGTCAGGCCAAAACTTGAATACAGCTCAACCATGTGGAGCCCACACACTCAAAGTTATACCCACAGAATTAATATGATGCAGCTGACCGAGGACCTGTAACTGGGTCAATACGAAATTACTCGATTAATGACAATTTTATTTAAGAAATAGATCAGCTCTAACTGTGATTTGTTGTGTAATAAATCACAGTTTGGAGGTCAGTTGTAAAGTAGACAAATCACGAGCGCGTAGCGCGCGTGATTTGTCTACTTACAACTGACCGACAAACTGTGATTTATTACCCTACAAATCACTGGCTAGAGCTGATCTATTTCGATTCTAACACGCTGAAAATCGGCAATAATGTTGTTGTTTCCTTCAAAATCTCACAACTTTTCGCCATTGTTAGAAGAAATCCCGCTAAAATTATGGACTGAAATACATGCATTTACATCCTTTTCTAACGTTCTCTATGCGAGAAAATGACGTTACACCGTCTAACGTCAAGGTAATCGACTAGTGACGTCATAAATTTGCAGTTTTTAATGACGTCACACGTCACGCTCTTCTGAACTGTGATTTGTTGCAGAATAAAACACAGTTATTTTGCATTGCCTATATAGGCGCGCTGTGTTAGAATAATGGATACAATTAAAATAACATGATTATTGATTTATTTTTACCATACTTGACCTCAGTTAATATTACCTGGTGTTGATACGGATTACCTCCGACCAACACAGGATAGTCAATTTATATTGAACGGTAAATTGTTGTCGTACCACTACCCACATACTTCCAGCTGTCCGCATCAAGGACACGTCATGGTCAGTCCCATCCCCTCGCATTCCTCGTTCAATTTTTATAAATATTCAATCTTCCCCCTTGGCTGTTTGGCAATAGAACAGACTGCCCTCTAATGTTGTGCTTCTGCCTACACTGACTCAGTTCAGTGTGGCAGTCTGGTCTCTTGACCAACAAATGCCATAAACACAACAGCCCTGTTTTTGATCTGAACTCATTTGTTTTAAACACACTATACCTTTTTTCATGTCTCACTATCAACTATTCATCTTTTTTTCTCACGACGCGCAGTCATCCTGTCCGTAATCCTCGTGAGGCGGTGTGGGAGTACAACGTGATAGTTAGATAGACTGACCTTTCACATAAGTCTATACTGGTCCTTGGGGTTCATATCGCTAAACGAATTTCCACACACGTACGTTTTCCTTTTTCAATATAATTGTGACATGTTAAAAGCTTATGATAATTTTTAAATCAGCTTCGTGATCAATAAGAGCACTGAGAGTGCTGTTTGGGCAATCGTTTTTGGACTTTGGATAGCACAGGGGAGTTGGCATTGTATATAGGCTTAAAGAATATAGATTAAATTTGGCTTGAATATATTTGAGGGCCACTAACAATTAGTTCTAATTTCCTGAAACGGGGTAGTCTGGTCCAGAAAATTTGTACGCTCTGTAGTATTCTGTTCTATTGTGCATTGTTTCTCTTAATATCACACATAAACAACAGCTGGTGTTGAAGGTCGGTTCGGTCACCGTAAAAGCATGTCCATGCCTTTCATAATAATGTAGGTTTTCTTTTTAAGTCCTTTGGAATCATCAATTCCATTGTGGAACTTCGAAACTATTAGGACCATTGATGATTTAGTTCGAAAGTAGGTTTGGTACAAGGACACAGTTTTCAGTTGTTTAGTATATTTCTTTCCTCTAAAGGATGTACTTTTTATAGAAAATGGATAGGTGAATACCAATGGTCTTAAAACTATCCAAATCATTAGTCATTTAAACATAAGGTAAGTTGGTTGTTTTGAGGTTTAACGTCCCCATCAACACTGTAAAGGTCATTTTGGAGACGTTGCTTCCAATTTTGTGGGACTTTTACCCAACATTGAGATGAAATGACATCTCAAGCCCTGTCGCCCAATGAAACCAATAGGGTTTATTAGCATGGACGGTCCGCCTCGCACCGCGGTTCCTGGACAGGCTTAGATCCTCTAAGCGGTTTACCAGTACTAGTGTGCGGGCCGGATTCAGCTCTGCGTGGAAGCATCATGCAGCCCATATATTTCTTCAAGCCCCTATGGGCGAAACATAAGGTAAGAGTAATCGACTTAACATGTACATACAGTAGAACTTCGATGGCTCGAACACTGATTGCTCGTTTTCCATGGATGTGTCGAACCCATTCTTGAGCCCCTAGCGAAATCCTCTACATAAGAAATAGTGGGAGATAATTAAGGATTTAAGCCTTTTGTCTTGCAAATGTATGCTGTGTGTACTCATTAGAATCGCCTCGATGAGGCGATTCTAATGAGTACACACAGCCTACATTTTCATTATATAACACCGAAAAGATGTCTAAAAGTATCTCGTTATGCCTCCTGGCAGTAATCCTCAGTGGCTCGAACTACCCGTCTCGAACAGATTTTCGAGGTCCCAAAGGTGTTCGAGCCATTGAAGATCGACTTCGATTTAATATATATAACAAGCAGTTTTTCTATCATGAATGAATGTACTGAAACTTTGTCGATAAGTCGTCTTCAAATGCGTTGGTGAACTGTCTACAAAAGTGTCGGCGAACTGTCTCTAAAAAGCGTGTCGGTGACCTGTCTTGTCTGTGAACTGTCCAAATACAACGACAGTCACGGGTTTACACTAGGATCAGATATATTTATCCACAACTTTGTTCATAAATGTTGTAAAGGAAGAATGCCTGTGTATATTTTATAATTAATGAAAAGTAAACAGAAGAACATGTGCGTTCATGAAATAAATTAATAGAACGTACTAGTTAGAATATTTAGTTTCATGAACAGTTTTCTTTCTTTCGATACTGCGAGCACGGTCACATTTGACCATTGCTCGCAGGTGTACATTACATACACTCCAGGTTTGCAGGATGAAAGCCTACACATTAATCATGTAATTACGGTAGGGATCTTTAACCTGCACAGGGGACGATTCTCCCTGCACATGGGGGCCTCCAGTTAACGTCCCGATCCGAAGGACGGTGCAATTGTGGCATTCACTTTTTTGTAGAACTTTTAAACTTTGTTGAATATGGAGCAATATTTTCTCACGGATTTTTTTGTTGGTGATTATCATGATTGCATTAAGTTCAGGTTTCAATATACTGTTCACTTAGGGCAATTGTTGATAACAATCGCCCCCAAAAACTAGCTATGATGTTGCACGTATTTTATAAATGTTAGCCCGACATATTTGACTGAAAGAAAGAGCTGTTAGTGCATACAGTCCTGGCGCCAAACTGCCCAGCTCTTACGCCGCATCTGGTAACGATCAAGACCGTTTGCTTATAATGCAGCGTCTGATCACGGTTCATACAGTCTGCTAAGAACGCGGCGTCTGGTGAGGGCATATCAATAGATAAAGCTCGTATTCTGTGATAACTGAAGGATAGTTTTTATCAATTCTCCATAAAACCCTATGTTGTGGGTATTCATTAGAACCGCCTCATACCCACAACATGTTTTTGGGGAGAACTAAGGAAAACTATCCTTCAGTTATCATGAAATACTCACCTTATCTGTTGCTATGAATGAAGGTGGTCATGTTTGAAAAATACACTATTTGTTAGAGTCCTTGCATATAAGCCCAATCCATGTATTGCTGTTTGCCTAACTATTCTCAGAGTGTGATGCAAAGACGGTTATATGTAATAAGCCTCACTATTCTCAGTGTGGTGCAAAGACGTTATATGTAATTATTACATATAGCCGTCTTTGCACCACACTCTGTGAATAGTGAGGCAATATCAAGAGGCTCTTACACTCAAATGACCACGAGTGTAAGGTTCAGTAAATCAATAACACTTTTTAAATCGGATTTTATCGCTGAAGAAGTTAAAAAGAAAAAAAAAAAAGGTGTTACGGACGACCTCATGACGTTACGCGTTCGAGCATATGAATTTTATTACTCAATAACACCGACGTTATACGATAAATAGAGGGTCTTACCCGAGTTTCATAAATTTTATATGAAATGACCACGAGTGTAAGATCCTGTTTGTCATATGACCACTTTAAATTGGATTTTATCGCCATTAAATTTGACAAATTTTCCACAAAAATGCATGGTTGACATGGACGTCGTCATGACGTCACTTAATCCCACCAAAGTGTTATAACACGTGTGGTCATACGATTGTTTTAACAAGACGTTATCAACTGCTTATCAACGACGTCCTATGATAATATAATGTTATGAAATCAACTAATTACTTATTAGTCGTGTTATAGGCCCAAGGTATGCTGTACTTGCCCGAGGCCGAACGAAATTACTTGATTAATGACAACTTTATTAATTGACACAATTAAAAAGCATGATTATTGATTTTTGACCTCAGCCTAATATCTCTTGACCCCAGGTTAATATTTGTTGACTTGGTGTTGATACGGATGACCTCCGATCAATATAGAATAATCAATTATTAAAGAGCCTAATTGGCCCTGTTTATTTTGTATAGGCTCTCCCTTTCTCGTATTGGCCCTTTATTCACGTATTGGCCCTCTTTTTTCGTATTGACCATGTTTGTCATCTGTATAGTGCAGTCAGTTTTGGCTATACTTTTGTGGTTGATTAATAACAATAACAATTATTAAATGACTATCCTGTATTTATCCGAGGTCATCCGTATAAAGACCAGGTCAAGCAATATTAACTGATGTCAAGTGAGGACCAAAAATGAATAATCACGCTTTTTATGACCCCACAATTCGAAGAATGGTGGAAAGGGCATATAGCGTTGCCCTTGTCCGTCCGTCCGTCCGTCCGTGTGTGCGTGCGTCCGTGCGTCCGAAACTTAAACGCAGTCAATAACTTCCATATTTCTTGATGGATTTTAAAATTACTCGGCAGAAATGTAAACCATCATAAGACGACGTGTCACTGCAAGACCCGGGTCCGTACCTCCAAGTTCAAGGTCATACTTAGAGATCAAATGTCAAAAAAGGGTCCGAAACTTAAACGCAGTCAATAACTTTCTTATTTCTGGATGGATTTTGAAATTACTTTGTAGACATGTTAACCATCATGAGATGATGTGTCACGTGCAAACCCAGATCCATACCTCCAAGGTCAAGGTCATACTTAGAGGTCAAAGGTCAAAAAAAGGGTCCGAAACTTAAACGCAGTCAATAACTTACTTATTTCTGGGTGGATTTTTAAAGTACTTTGAAGAAATATTAACCATCATGAGACGATGTGTCACGTGCAAACCCAGATCCGTACCTCCAAGGTCAAGGTCATACTTAGAGGTCAAAGGTAAAAAAAATGGTAATGGTCTGAAACTTAATCGCAGTCAATAACTTTCTTATCTCTGGATGAATGTTGAAATTATTTGGCAGAAATGTTGGCCATCATGAGACAATCTGCCTCACACAAAACCAAGGTCCTTACCTACAAGGTCAAGGTCATACTAGAGGTCAAACGTGAAAAAAAGGGTCCAAAACTTAAACACGGTCAATAACTTTCTATAGATGAATACGAACATAGACATATTTTCAGGCGGGGGCATCCGTGTCCTATGGACGCATTTCTAGTTTTAATTGTGTCATTTAATCAAAATGTCATTAATTAATTAAGTAATTACTTGATTAATAACATTATATTATTAATTGACTATCACGGGCCTCCGTGGCCTAGTGGATAAGAGCGCTGACTCTTAGTCATTAGGTCTCTCACCGCCGTAGGTTCGAGCCTCGCTCGGGCCACGTGTGAGACGCCAAGTTCTGCAACGGAAGGTCAGGTGGTTTTTCTCCGGGTACTCCGGTTTTCGCCCACCTATGATTAACGATCGGCTCGATATGAGTGAAATAATCTTGAAAGGGCCGTAAAACCCAAAACAAAACAAAACAAAAAAAAAAAAAAAAAAAATTAATTGACTATCGTGTATTGATCCGAGGTCATCCGTATAAACACCAGGTTAACCAATATTTATCGGAGGTACAAATTATACATGCATATCGAATATGCTGCCAAAGCTTGTGCATCACGTGAACAAGTTGGTGAAATGAACACCACTTTATATGGGGGTATACATGATTTTCCTTATTTCTGCTCCAAGACATAGATTGTGAGTACTCGTTAGAACCGCCTCAATGAGGCGGTTCTAACGAGGATCCACAACCTAAGTTGGCAGTATAAATAAGAAAAAATATCATGGATTTTCATCAGAAAAGAAGCCATTTTGGAGATGTGAAAAGATGCATTATATTTCACGGCTGTGTTATCGTAACGGGAGCATTTGACCGACTACGTTGTAGTGTCTTGGACCGAAGTGGAATCAGGCTTGAACGAGACCTTCATGTGGACTGAACAAATTATTCTTCTTAATCGCGACTTAAGTAAGGGCGAGGATTGCGGTCACGTAAAATCGATTTAAGCCCCTCCCCCTCCCCCCACTCCCCGCCCCCAGTGGAATTCATTTCCGCTGACCGTCCCAAAGCGGTTCTTCTGTGGCGGTTTGTTTTTGTTATGGTTTGTCTTTGGATGTTTGTGTCGCTTCTGTTATTTTATTTTGGATAGCCTGTTGGCCATTTTGTGGGAAAGTAACTGTCCTTTTGGACTGAGAAAATTCAAATAAAATTCTCTATGGAGAACTAGGTATGGGCAAACGCTCCATGGTGGTCAGAAGAAGCACTACAAGGACACCCTCAAAGACTTCAACCTACCAACAGAGTCGTGGGAACAAATTGCACAGGACAGAGCAATGTGGCGAGACCTAATCAGAAGGGATGTTAGTGAATACGAGGCAAAAAGAATCAGTGAAGCTGAGCAGAAACGCGCACAGCGCAAAGTCATAGCTAGGGCATCACCAACAGAGCTGTCTCCCTCTTACCTCTGTTGCTTAATCTGCAACAGACAGGTCGGAGCTAGAATGAGTCTCATCAACCACCCTGAACACACAAACAGTAACATTTCTCAAATGTGTTTAAGACTGTCAGTAATGACAGACTAACTATTATTATATCGAATAACTAGGCAACACGAAATATTAAACAGAAAGCAATTCGGACTCAAGCTGTCACAAGCTGTCATAAAAAATGTTGTTTTTTTTTTTTCATAAATTTCATACAAAACGACCACTCTAATGAGATCATTTATAGGCCTATACAGTAAAATTCCTATATTAAGACCACCTTTGGGACTGTTCAAAAGTGGTCTTTAAGACCACTTTTGAACAGTCCCAAAGATGGTATCTTATTAGGAGACCGTGACTGGTCGTAAAAAAAGATAAACAAAGAATAACTGAAATCTTCTCAATAAGCTTTTAAAAGTAGATTTAGTAGGTGAACTTAATAGTGGAATTACATAATTTCAATGAAGCGCTTGCAGAAGTAGATTGAGCCGCTTGGTGATTTCACGCAGAGCTGAAACTAACCACGCATGAGTAGTGGTAAACCGATTAGAAGGACTATGCCTACCCAGTCAAAGTGTTGTGGGTCAGACCACCCAGTGCATAAACGCCTTTTTGGCTTCATTGGGCGGCATGGCTTGAGATGTCATTTCATCTCAATGTGGGGCAAAATGGAAGCAGCGTCTCCAAAATTACCTAAATAGTGTTGGCATGGACGTTAAACCTCAGTTCAAACAAACAAAAATAATTTCAATAGGGCATCCAGCTACTTTTTTCGTCCATTTGGCTGAAAGCTTGATGAACTGGAATCGCTTATAACCCAGTTTACACCTTCACACCCGCATCCAACCCAATCCTCACCCCACACAATCTTTCAGATACCCACATAGGCATCATTGGGACTAGACTGTTATCAGTCGTAGAGGTTATTAGTTTTGCCCGTGACACTATGGCACATTTTATCTTATGCCACCATACCAGGCCAGATTTTAATTTCTTGCACACCGGATAAGGTAATACACTGTTTTAGCTTGGGATAGAAATTCTGTTCTAACCCTGGTGTTCTTACCCAAAGTCGAATATTCTCGCGTGTTTTTTTTATAAACGTACTGGTTGAATACGACCTCATATGCGCTGTAGTTAAGTTTGACGTCACAGTACGTTACGTGGCGTCCCAAAACATCATTATAGTGTCATCACAATATGGTGGACGTCGGCAACTAATAAAATTTCCCGCTCAGAATTGAAAGGTATGCAAGAAAAAGAATCCTACATGGGGGTGAGGAGTGGATTGAAAAATCTGACCCTCGGGATCATTGTCCGGCATAAAAATCACATCTCAGCGGACATAATAAGTCTCCATTGGGGCCTCTATTTTACATTTGTAATTATATATTGTTTAAGATTAGTTGACCTTGCCCAGTTGACACTTTCGTAATGGTAGTAGCAGCAGTAGTAGTAGTGTGCTGGTCTTTAACATCTCCATAGTCCCGCGGACTTTCTCCAAAGTGACACTGCAAGACGCTGTTCTCTTCATTTCAGCGGGACGTACTGTACATAAATGTGTGGTTCCCGTCACAAGAAAATCTTATTACCAAAGCGGTCAGCGAAAACTGAAATCAGAGGGTGTGATAAAGGCTGGCCGATCACATGAGCCACCCATCTGCGTTTCCATACCATACGGCTCGGGTACGTTTTCACTATGGCTGACTGGGTCAGCAACTAAAGCCCGACACTCAGCCATAGTTTCCCGTGGCAGAGCCCATTTGCTACATGTCCACTTTGTGATATGGAAATTCTATACATTTATTTGAATATCGGCATTGTTAATCTTGTCTTTATTCTAAAATCTAATATAAAATCTCCATATGGAGTAGAAATTCACAGTCAGTATCAGAAATACTATTCAGGGTTAAATATATACTCTCCAGTGTGTGGTGCCATATGAGCGACAGAGTAGTAGTAATACGGTGGCACAGTGGTGTCATGATTCCCATGCATAGCTCCAGAAAAGGCGCTTTTTCATTTTTTTTTTGTTTTGATTTTACGGCCCATTCAAGATTATTTCACTCATGTCGAGCCGATTGTTAATCAGAGGTGGACGAAAACCGGAGTACCCGGAGAAAAACCACCTGACCTTCCGTTGCAGAACTTGGCGTTTCACATGTGTCCCGAGCGAGGCTCGAACCACAGCGGTGAGAGACCGCGCTTTTTTTCATACTAAAAGTATACATTGTATACATACGCTGTGGGTATTCATTAGAAGCGCCTCAGCGAGGCGCTTCTAATGAGGACCCACAACGTATGTTTTCGTGCAGAAATAAGAATATGTGAATACCCACTCTTATCTGGGGCTATGTCCATGGAAGTGGCGAATGACATAACTATAAATACGGCTAAGTACTGTGAAATTCCGATATTAAGACCAACTAGAATTAAGACTAAAATAAATTCTGCTATTAAGACCAGCTAAAAACGAAACTAAAGACTGGACGATTTGATTTTAAAAAGTATATTTAGAAGTCGGTGAAATTACTTTCGTGATTTCGCGGACTTAAGTTGTCGTACGATGCCCTTCCATTACATGTAGGTGTCGCGTTTGTCTTCCGTATTGCGCGCGCACTTTTTCCGGCTAATTATTACTTTATTCATGAGTAATCAACAGATGATACATTGGTGCACAAGGTTGCCAAATGAGATGTGTAGAAGTAGTCAGCTTATATAATTTCAGACATTTACTTCTCAAGACAATAATTTTACTTTAGCCGACCAATTTTCCATAAATAGAGGATCTTACATGAGTGTTCATGTATTATTGTATTTATTAAACAAGTTGAGGAAAAGGGATAAAATGCGAGGCTTTGCCGAGCATTTTAGCATTTTATCCCTTTTCCTCAACGAGTATAATAAATTCAATAATGCATGAACACGAATGTAAGATTATGTTTATCATATGACTTTTAAAACGACATTTTATTCACGATTTTTAACAAAAAGTCAATATTCCGCCATAAGTAAACGTGACGTCGTTAGGGACGTCGTACATGTAACGTTACGGGGCGTATCTAACTAATTTGCATATTTAATCCACTAGGGGATTATCGAATTTATTACATGGCGTTATTACACTCTAAGACGCGACGTCATATGATAATTATGAAATGACTATGAAATTCTGGGTGATTATTTCTCGGACTTTTTGCGCGCATGGATAGATTGAAAAGTAATTAGTATGTGTTATATCTGGAGCGACCTTGAAGCTGACATAATTTAATTAGGTGTAGGTACTTTGCCAGTGTCTATCTCTTTGAAATAAACCAGACATTATATTGGTTACTTAAACTTCATAAAAGACCATACACTGCACGGTTTATTGCAAATTCAAGCTCTTGTACCACCGCTGAGCTCTCCGAATTATTAACTTTATGTGTTACTGCCATCAAAGCATGTGATAAAATACTGCGACAAAGTATTCGAAAGATCAGGTAGAAATCTGGTTTTGTCTATAAAAAAAAATCTAATGAAGTTTTAAATAAATTGAAATCCAGGCGTTTTCGTGCTTCAAGTCTGTCTACTAATGATTTTTCCACCCTTTACACTACACTGCCTCATAATCTTATAAAAGAAAAACTTAATGATTTAATTGAATGGACATTGCATAGAGAAGACCCCTTCTATCTTGCATGTAATGTAAGAAATGCTCTTTTTCACTTCTGAAGAGCATAAAAATTATACTTTATGGTCATGTAAGAAAGTGTGTGAAGCTCTCACCTTTCTACTTGACCATATTTACATAAGATTTTGTACCAAGTTATTTAGACAAGTTGTGTGTATTCCGATGGGTACTAATTGCGCACTACTTGTGGCTGATCTGTTTTTGTTTTGTTATGAAAGAGACTTCATGGTGTCCCTTTCTGTTGAAAACCAGTTTGAAATCATTGAAACTTTTAGCTCCACTTCTAGATATTTGGATGATTTATTAAATATTGATACTACCTATTTCGATGGTTTGATCAGTCAAATTTAACCCCCAGAACTTCATTTAAATAAAGCAAATTCTTCTGATACCGAGGCCCCGTTTTTGGAGTTACATCTATCTATTGTAGATGGGTTTGTTTCGTGCAAAATTTATGATAAACGCGATGATTTTGATTTTGAGATTGTAAATTTTCCTTTTTTGGATGGTGATGTTCCTCGTGCACCATCCTATGGCGTTTATATTTCGCAGTTAATCGATTTGCCAGAGTGTGTTATCATGTAACTGACTTCAACACTCGTAATAAACTGTTATCGGCTAAACTTCTCAATCAGGGTTATCGGTACCATAAACTACGCAAAGCCTTTTCAAAATTCTATAGACGTAATTCTGATTTAATTTCAAAATTCAATATTGGACTGAAATCTCTTCTGCAACAAGGTCTATCGGAACCCGAATTTTATGGTGACTTAGTATATAATAAATTCAGAAATATATATTATCGCAATGACTTCAGCACCCACTTTCGTAAAAGCATTCTTCGATATAAAAAGATTGGGTACAACATAAATGTTACACGACAGACTGCTGTATTACCGGAGGCGTTCTTGAAGAAAAAGACATTTTTGGTGGTGGTTGCGGGGTGGGGTCGATTGTCTCAAATCTCTTCAGTGCTAAGGTCCACGTGACTATCATTGGTTTATAGGAAATCCAGGTGACTTATTTATAGAAAATAGCAGCATAAATTTTATCGCAGTGAGGTCAGAGTGTTGCGTATAAATCGGGTTATCTCTAGGATCCGGGCTGGAATCATGGGTTTAGCTAGGCAAACATTGTAGACCATGATCAGACGCCACAGAATGCGGCGTCTGATCAGGGTCTACACTGTTTGCTTACGGTACAGGAATTTAGGGATTAGACGATGCAGAACGGAGCGTCTGATCAGCGTCTACATTGTTTGCTTACACTACAGGGAAGTAAGGATTAAAATATATGTTGACAGTCTAACTAACCATTCAGGATCATTTTCCTAGCTTACTCTCAGAGAAAAATCGACCCACCAGTACTCTCAGTGCTTTCATTTTTTCTGGAATAATATCCGTTTGTATGCGTACAATTCATTATCATTTGGCTACGCTCCTGTCCTATTCTGAAAATTTTGTCGGAAATACCCAAGGCACTTTGAAAGATGACCTGCTAGCCAGCCCAGCATTCGCCCGTCATAAGTCCAGAAGGCCCTGTTATCTCTCTGTCGAGGTTAGCGCTGACATTTCCAGATTTTGTCATTAATCCACATTTACAAACACAAGACAATTAGTTTATGTCAATAAGTCAGAGAGCATACTTAATTAAAAAGCCACATTTTTCAATCAGAGACAACAACGAAGGACGACCGTTCATGTGAAAATCCGTAGTTTACCATTAATATGTGATCCAACTAATGAAAAAAATAAATTTTCCCCTAATTATTTAAGGACAGGTCCGATTCCAATTAAAAGTGTGTCTGATTTATGTGTCTTTTTTTTCAATGAAATTACGACCCTTTCATGATCATTTCTCCAAGATCGGGCCAAGTTACTAAACACAGTAACTTTACGTTGCTATTATTCACGTGATTGATTTGCAGGAGATCCAGGTAACAGCTATTTATAACCGCTCACTTCTTTTCGTGAATCGGTCATCGATGTATAAACAGGACCTGGATTGGACTCTGGTCTTGGCAAACAGTGTAAACCCAAATTTGACGCCACATCACGCGACGTCTGATCAGGGTCTACGACGTTATCTCAAGGGGAATGTATACACCTTCAGGGGAGGCAACTCCTGTAAAAAAGTAGTTTTGTCTCCCGTGTCAATAGGAGTCAACTCTCAAAGGAAAGAATTTGCTCCTGAGGAGCAAATTCTTTCCTTTAAGAGTAGACCCCTTTTCAGTGGGACAGGGCTTATAGAAAAAGCGAACAGGAAGTCCCGGAAGTTGTCTCCCTTTGGCAAATGGCGGTAAAATCTGCCAAGGGTCCCATCTCCTTAATTTACAAGAACTTAATGGTTAGTCTAAATTCCCGTTCTTTAACATTTTACACTCAGTGACAATCGACCCATCAGTACTGTCAGTACTTTGGTTCTTTTCTGCTGGCCGTTACTTTGCAGTTTCTAAAATGAGCCCCGCAAAGCGAATTTGTGACTTCGAGCATTCCGTCGTGACAAATTTTAACTGCGCATGCCTAGCCATTCAGAGGGGCCAGGGATATGGCTTTCTGTCTGAAGGTTCCTCTTGATTCACTGCTTGTATGGGCGAGCAGCGAAGGTTCTGGCGAGACTGCGCGGATGCGCAGGCTCGCCTGAACCTTCGCTGCTCGCATAGGCGATAAGTACCAAAATCGCTTGACGGGGCCCAAATGGTTATTGTTTGTTTTGTTTTTGTTGAGGTTTTACGCCGTATCAAAACTATTAATGTCATTTTGGAGACATAACATCCGATTTTGCGGGACTCTTACCCGATATTGAGATGAAATGACATCTCAAGTGCCACCGCCCAGAGAAACCGCCATGGTTTAGAAGTTAAGAAACCGCTAGGGTTTAGATTCGCAACACTTTGCCTGGGCAGGCTAAGATCTAAGCGGCTTACCAGTGCTTTCAGCTCTGCGCTTACCCAATCTAATTCTCCAAGCCCCGATAGGAGGGGGCGCAAAGTTATGAGGTTGTGTGTTTTGTTAGTATGCCCATGTCACGATTTCTCACTTTTTTAAACTTGGTTTGTATGTTTGATTTGAGGTTTAATGGGACCCTTAACACCATACGCCCATGGGCGTAGACACTATAGACTTAGGTACAGCCATTAGTTTCCCACAATGCAGGTTGACCTTTATATTTAGAATGCAACGACAAGTATAAGCTTTCACAAAATAAAAAAAAACAAGAGGCCCACTAGAAGAATAAGCTTTCACAAAAAGAAAAAATTCCCACGGGCAGAGCTCTGTCACAGAATCGGAATTTGCTATCACATGTGTAGAGAAAGTCCGAGAAACAAATTATCCTTTTGCCGTTTATATAAAGAAGGCTTTTCAAAGGCTGTTTAGTGGGGTTCAGTGTTTGGGTATATGTTTCTCGGTGTAATGTTTAGAGTAGATCGTGAACAATATTTTTACGGCCTTTTCAAGACCATTTCACCAATTTCAAGTGGATCATTAAACAAAGGCGGGTGAAAACCCGAAGTACTCGGAGAAAAACCACCTGACCTTCCATTGCAGGACTTGGCGTCTCACATATGCTACGAGTTTATGGAAAAGCCTTTTTGTCAGAATATGGGCTTTGGAAGAATACAACCAATTTTCGTTGAAACTCGCTAAGCCTCTTTTCTGTCGGACTCGGCTATATCAGTAGGTGAATGCAGGTGCTTGTATAGATGCTGGTACCGAGTTGGCATGCTGCATAGATCCCGTGTTAAAGAAATGTAACAAGGATAAAGTAAGGGCTACTTTTCCTTATTTGTTAGAAACGTATGTTGTGGGTACTTGTTAGAATCGCCTCAACGAGGCGATTCTAACAAGTACCCACAACATATGTTCTCAGGAAACGTATCCCAAAAATATTCTCGTTACACTTTTTTTATTTGGAGCTATGCAGTACAGGTAAACATATAGTAGACAGATAAATTCGGTCATTAACGTCTCAACTCAAGGTTATATAAACATGAAAAAAGTAACTTTCAGTAATGATCTGTGGATACGCATAGGTACATGTACCAACGGGCCTCCGTTTTTTGTTTGAATTCCTGCCAACACTATTTAGGTCAACGGGCCTCCGTTGCTTAGTGTGTAAGAGCCCTGACTCTAAATCATTAGGTCTCTCAAAGCTGTGGTTCGACCCGCGCTCGGGTCACCTGTGAAACTCCAGGTTTTGCAACGGAAGATCGGGTGTGTGTTTTCGGGCACTCCGGTTTTCGCCCACCTCTGATTAAGGAATTCTTATTTCGTCATGTTCCCCTCACATCATACTCTCGACCAATAAGAAGTCTTTAATAGCTCATGAATATAGATGAATCTTTTTATCTCCTCCTGTGGAAGACTTCATCTCTCAATGCATAACAAAGACAGGAGAAATTCAGCTTTAAGGGGAATGTATGCAGCATTAGAAAAGGCATCTCATTCAAAGATAGTTTTTTTCTATATTGTCAAAAGGGACCCAAGGTGACAAAATCATGCCCCCCCCCCCCTCCCCCTGTAATATTCCCCTCTGACGTCACTGCTCAAATGTACACTTGCACTGGTAGTCGCTTCCGTATAATTGAACATTTGTTGCTTTGTTTGTTTGATTTGAAGTTTAACGTCCCCGTCAACACTGTAAAGGTCATTTTGGAGACGTTGCTTCCAATTTTGTGGGACTTTTATCCGACATTGAGATGAAATGACATCTCAAGCCCTGTCGCCCATTGAAACCAATAGGGTTTATTAGCATGGACGGTCCGCCCCGCACCGCGGTTCCTGGACAGGCTTAGATCCTCTAAGCGGTTTACCAGTATTAGTGTGCGGGCCGGATTCAGCTCTGCGTGGAAGCATCATGCAGCCCGTATATTTCTTCAAGCCCCTATGGGCGGGGGCTTAGAACATTTGTTGCCCTTGTGTGACGGGAATATGACGATTCGTTCACCCGAGCGGGTAATATTGCCCTCGGGTTTCGCCCTAGGGCAACATTACTTTCTCTGGTGAACATATTCGGCCTCACGGAGGGCAATATTACTTGCCCGGATGAACAAATCGCCATAATCCTATCACACAATGAAGTATATTACAGTCGATCTCCATTTGCTCGAACGCCATTTTTGTTCAAGTCAGGGATAGTTTGAGTCACTGAGGGTTACCAATAGCACTAGATCAAGGGGCATAAAGCGAATAAGTTAGAAATATCTTTCGATCTTCTACAAAATAAACGTATATTGTGATTTTCATTAGAATCGCCTCGATGAAGAGATTCCAATGACTACATACGGCATAAATTTCCAAAACAAGATTAGAAAAATCTTCCTAGAGTATCTCTATTTTTTCATATCCGGAATTCCACGTGGGCTCAAACGAGTTCGACTTATTCATGGTAAATGAATAATCGGCGTTCGTGTCTTTGAAATATGTGTATGTGTGCTACTCTGGCACGATATACTTATACTCTCAATACCCAGAATTACTCATCCCTATCCTAGCCCTCCTCCAAGCTAACGGCCTCATCAGCGGCGGACAGCGGAAATATCGGAATTCAGCAGAAAAGACATATCTGGGGTTTTTGTTTGACTAGCTACAAGTCTGATAATAAAAGTCTGATTATTTTTTTGTATTTTTATCATATCAAAAATTGATTACCTTCTTAGTAATGGCAAGTCCATTTGGTTGAGCCTCTAAGCACCAGTTAAATTGAGCCAGAGAGACTAGACTTACTAAACTCTTATGCAATGTTCATTTTAATGCAAAGGATGATTTTGATTCCGTATTATTCATTTTAACTCCTAGTGGCTAGGCTAGGTTCTTGTCAACTCATGATGCAGCTCACCAGTAGTTTCATTCGACTGGGTGAGTGTGTGTGTTTGGGGGGGGGGGGGGATTGCAGAGGTAATCAAACCAAACACAATACATTTTTTGAGTTTAGCAGATTATTAGTAGTCTCTGTTTTAAACAAGAGACAGCTGTTTACCTTGTTAACTTGCACAAATTTATGTTCTTTTACGAAAGAAATTACTCGCAGCTGCACAGTTTTATGCATCTTTGCCAAGTAAACTTGAATGTAAGTAAAATTCCTACATTAAGACCACTTTTGAACAGTCCCAAAGGTAGCCCCTGGCCAGAGTACACTGTATGCAGCACTGCAGGAATAACTGCATCCTTCTAAATAAGCCTTTTACAGTAGAATAAGTCGTAATTTTAGGTGGTCGTAATAGTGAAAATTCACGGTATATCTGTAAATATCGGTTGCCCCGGCCCACCGGTCCTTGGAGAAATAGATTGGGCTGAAGATAGAAAAAGAAAAAGAAGATAAGAATTCCTCTTTCTTCTATCTTCTTCACAGAAGAAGGAGAAATCACATATCACCTTGCAGAAATATCGTTGTGCCATGAAAAATAACATCATCTCAGATACGGTTCAAACAGTGGATATGTGTGCTCGTTAGAACCCCTCATCCAATCGGTTCTAAAGAGTACCCATATTTATTTCTTTGATGAGGAAATAAGAACACCATCCTTGTTCCCTTTTAAACCTCACTTGTCGCTATATATACAAGTAGTGGGGATGACCAGAATGTTCATTATACGGCCGTATCCATGTTCTGAAGAATAACAAAATCTGGTCACAATTATCAAGTGCGCATGCGCTTAAAGAACAGCAAAGCAAATACACCTTTTCTGGATCATATTCTATAATTTCCTTAATATCACTGTTCAATTACTTTTATTTGAAGTCTACACATCTGTTCATCAGCATATGTGTATCTTTTGATCATTTCATTTGTGTTCATTCACCATCGCGGAAGCTAAGTACTTATAATTTGATACTTCATCTTATTTTCAACAGGAAATTACTTCCAAATGTTTCTGCAGAACAACTTTGGGCTGCTGAGGTCTTCTCCGAAATTGCAACGCTAGCGTTTTACTTATAAACGCCCTTAACACACCTATGCAAAAAATGTTCTGCGCACTGCGCAGAACATTTTGCACATGCGTGTTAACGTACGTCATGAAGACCTTGACAAATACACCAATTACATAGACATCCCCATTACATAGACATCAGGTAAAAAAATCCGTGTAATGGACATCCAGGCAAACCCAACTTTTTGTAGACAAAATTGGTGATTTCGAGAGTGCTCATTGGTTTCCCTTTCCTACCCCAAGACAGTGAGTACTCGTAAGAACTAACGTCCACATTACGATAACACACTCGTGCGACATAGTGCATTTTTCAAATTTCCAAAATGGCTTCTTTTCTGATGAAAATCTGTGATATTTTTGTTACTTTTACTTCAAACATAGGTTGTGGGTGCTCGTTAGAACCGCCTCATTGAGGCGGTTCTAACGAGTACCCACAACCTATGTCTATGAGCAGAAATAAGGCAAATAATGTATACCCCACTTAACCCCAGTTTTCTCTATATAAAGTGGGGTGTAAGGGGGTGTTCATTTCACGGACCTGTTTACGTGATGAACTGTAAGACAACAGCTGGACGATCCATGCAGTGACGCAAGATGCATGTCTGACCTTCGCCTCACCCACCCACCCCGTATACATGTACTATATACTCCTTGTTGACAAAATTCAGTCTTTATGCCGAACAAATGCTGACTTATTAACGAGAGTTCTCTGTATTGTACAGTAAACTTCAGTAATTTGAACACGGATAACTCGGTTACCATGGCTATGTCGCCCTTCAGCTCAAAGATACACGTGTGAACACAATCTGTTAAAACTCCTAGAAGTACCTTTCATTGAATCTTTTTGTATTAAGTCAATTTGACATCAAGGAGTTCTAAAACTGGACCAAGCAAAATACACTGATTGGACTCATTTTAACAAGCAGTTTTTTTTACCATTCTATGTCTGATTGACATTTGAAATGTATTTTGATTGGACACTGCTGGAGTCTGCAATGAAATGTACACCACTATGCGTTTTGAAATTATTTCTGGCTGCCAGTTGAACGACATGATTCATGTCAATCAACTGCCAGCCAGTAATAAGATCAAAACGATGATGTTAAGAATATTGTTTCAAATCACGATAAAATAAGGCTCATCAAAATTTTCATCACGAAAACACGCCTATATAATTTTGACCCCCTTGAACCCCACTTTTATATAGTAAAACTGGGGTTTCCGGGGGTATACATTTATTTTTCTTATTTCTGCTCTAAAATATAGATTGTGGGTACTCGTTAGACACCGCCTCGATGAGGCGGTTCTAACGAGTGCCCACAATCTATATTTTGAGCAGAAATAAGAAAAATATCACAATTTTTCATCATAAAATTTTCATTTTTCGGCGATAAAAGTGGCAATGTACTTGTATAGGCGTGTTTGCGTAATGGAACAGATTTGTGTCCACATATGTAAATCTTCTCATAGATCTAGATATCCATATATTGAAGATAATTTTTGGAGGGTTCTCTAATTTTATCCTGAAAAGGTATCTTGTGTGTACACATTAGAATCGCCTCAGTGAGGCGATTCTAATGAGTACATACAATATTCCTTTATTTCAAAGAAGATCTAAAAGAATCCCCATTATTCTTCCTGGCCAACTGCTATGATAATCCATCAGTAACTCGAACTATCTTGAGTTTGTATATTATGCGTTCTCATTAGAATTGCATTGCTGTGTTGTCACTGTTGTGCCTATATTGATTACCAACCTCCCCCCTCCCCCCCCCCCCCCCTCGCACACACACTCACACCCACCCCATCCATCTGTAAAGCCCCCTTTTCATTACGAACTCAGTTTACAGGAGTCATAAAAGTTGTGATCTTGAAAGGATGAAAGGGGGTTCTTCTATAAAATAAAGCAATGCCGTGCGTACTCATTAGAATCGCTCAAAGAGGCGATTCTAGGGAGCTTTCCACTAAATGTTTTCCATAGGCGACAATAGTAACCTTTTACCTGCTCCCACAAAAACTACACATACAAAACTTTTCAAACCTTCCTTGTTTGTAGAGCCATTCTAGTCCAACAAGTTAATGAGAAAGAATCCACACGCTGATCTGCTCCTTTTCCATGTTTGTTTACCTACTAGAACATAGTAAATACAAACCAAGATTTTTAAAGGAGGGGTGACCATATAAAATCAGCAAAAATTTCTTTGAGCTTGCAGATATATTAGCAAGTCTGGTATTTAGAACGCAACTAAAAGCTCGGTCAAAAAGTGATAAAACCCGGCACCTCCCAGTATTTTGTGCAATGCTACCTCTAATGAGTACATCACAACATAACCATTTCAAGATAAACTCAGGAAAAAAATGCGTACATTATCCCAAATATACTGATATCTGGCGGTAGGGATAGAAATATCTAAAACTCGAATTAGCCATGGCAAACGAGCCATCCGTGTTCGTGTATCGACGTTACACAGTGTTCACCTTTAGGAGAATAGGTACACCTTCAGGGGAAGCAACTCTTGCAAAATTATTTTTGCATCCCATGTCAATAGGGGTCAACTCTGAAAGGAAAGAATTGGCTCCTGGGGAGCAAATTCGTTCCTTTACGAGTAGACCCCTTTTTCAGTTGGACAGGGCTTAAAGAAAAGCGAACAGGAAGTCCCAAAAGTTGTCTCTCTTTCAAACATGGCGAAATTCTGATCTGCGAAGTGTCCCCATTCCCCTTAACATAGTTGTAGCAAATAAGCAGTCGCTACACTCCCCCCAGGCAAACAGTGTAACACACTTCCTATCAATTACGCTCACTTTCAATAATTAGCATCAAATCAGACTTTATTGTGCAATGTTTCCATAAAACTGTATTTTGTCGCTTTGCAGAGCCAGACATGTGTTGTGAAAAACACATAATAATCATTGCACTCCCTTTGGTCTGAGATTAAAATCGAGACTTGCCTGGGATTATTCACCTTATTTGCATTATCTGCTGGTTCCTAGTCTGAAGGTTATCAGAGTTGGAAAAACAGGTAACCAGACCCCCCTGACCTTGAAAGGTCAGGGGGGGGGGGGGGGTCTGGTTACCTGTTTTCCCAATATTGACAATGTGCAAGCTGGGAGCCAGCAAATAATGCAAATATGGTGAATGATCTGCTTTTTTGCTCAAGATCGTATATGGGTTGAGAGAGAGAGTATTATGCTATGTGATGTGGCCTTACGACCTAGTCAACAGAAACAGAGAGAGAGAGAGAGAGAGAGAGAGAGAGAGAGAGAGAGAGAGAGAGAGAGAGAGAGAGAGACTTTGTCTTTATCTAGTAATCTTAAGGAGAATAAAGATACACTTTCAGGTATAGAAAATAGGAATTAATTTCATTTTTGTGGATTTTATCTATGTGTAAACTCTGGCGAACCACTCACAAACTGCATAAAGGCGACGGGCTCACAAACTGCATAAAGTATGTGAGGGATTCGCCGGAGTCTACACACAGATAAAATCAACAAAAATGACTAATCATTCCTTATAATTCCACATTTGTCATAGAAACTTTTCATTTATGGTGGTAAAGTTTTCAATATGTTTCGGCTAGCACGCATGCAGCATCTTGAAAGTTAGCGGTCGAACCCACAAAAAAGATTTTGCCATATGTTTTCGCAAAACTAAAATAATTGAAATCATTGTACAGCAATTTTACATGTTGCATACAGCATGTTGCAATGCGCACAGCTGTGGGAAACTTAACACAACTTCGGACAGATAGATTAAGCACTGCATGTAAATTACAACGAATATGGCGTAATATGTTATATGTTGTGGTTTTCCGACCCAGTCAATAGCTAAGGCCATGTCGAGCCGGCATGTCAGCACTGTTCCTAGACATGCTTAGACCGTCTTATGGGTTTACCAGTAGTTGGTGAGATCGCCAACCGACAATAACTGGGCCCCGTCAAGCGATTTTGGTACTTACCGCCTATGCGAGCAGCGAAGGTTTAGGCGAGCCTGCGCATCCGCGCAGTCTCGCCAGAACCTTCGCTGCTCGCTCATACAAGCAGTGAATCAAGAGGAACCTTCAGACAGAAAGCCATATCCCTGGCCCCTCTGAATGGCTGGGCATGCGCAGTTAAAATTTGTCATGACGGAATGCTCGAAGACACAAATTCGCTTGGCGGGGCTCATATGTTGTTGTTTTCCGACCCAGTCAATAGCTAAGGCCATGTCGGGCCAGTGAGCTACCACCACTGTTCCTAGACATGCTTAGACCGTCTTATGGGTTTACCAGTAGTTGGTGAGATCGCCAACCGACAATAACTGGGCCCCGTCAAGCGATTTTGGTACTTATCGCCTATGCGAGCAGCGAAGGTTCAGGCGAGCCTGCGCATCCGCGCAGTCTCGCCAGAACCTTCGCTGCTCGCTTATACAAGCCGTAGATCAAGAGAAACCTTCATACAGAAAGCCATATCCCTGGCCCCTCTGACTGGCTGGGCATGCGCAGTTAAAATTTGTCATGGCGGAATGCTCGAAGACACAAATTCGCTTGGCGGGACTCAACTAACAACAGCTGGTGGGTTTAGGACCAAGTCCTCAAGCAATCATCCGCAAGTCAAGCCGTCTCCTTGGGAATAAGAAAAAAATAGGGACGAAGGAAAACAAGACCAACAACTCCCACCCTGGACTTGCTGCGAGCACAATAGGCTCTTGCCCTCCTGAAGCCAAAACAGTACCAGGCCCCGGCACTCAAAGCTACATAGCCCCTCCTCAACCCGACTAAACCTTAAGGCGGGGATCATGATAAAAATAAAATAGAGAAAAAGACGAACAGATGAAGAGGACCCGCGTTATAACGACATTCGTCATAACGGCAAAACTCGTTATAACGACCATTTCAAAGGAACCAACTCTTAGCTCAAGGTTTATCCTCGAGTCCGAGCGGCTTGGACTTCCCTCGGGTTGGAAATGCCAAAATCGAGTCCATAGTCATGAAAGATTCTTGTAATTTAATATTCCATGAAACAAATGTTATAGACATTTGTTACAATCGCCTCATCAATGCGATTCTAACCAATGTCTATAACATTTGTTTCTTGGAGTAATGCTGAGGAAAAGACCTTTTATAACCTATCATACTCCTAACTGGGATTCTTTATAACGACAAATTCATTATAACGGCACAATAATACGGAATGCTGACGGCCGTTATAACGCGGGTCCTCTGTATAAAGCAACAACGACTGATTATCTACCAAGAGGTGTTGGTCAACGCCCGTATACCGAGTCAGAGCATAACAAAGCCAACAAGACAAGAGTGGCAACTGGTGTAGACACAGGTTATCCCGTTTATCAAAGGCAGGCTAACCAGAACCTCGTCTTGTTGTTCTGTGGATGGCCGAGAGGCTGTAGGAGGCCCATGCGACAAGCGAAAACTCAGAGGTTGATCTGAGTCTTTGCATGTCGCTATGGTCTTCTATGTAGGTTTTGCCTTGCGTCGGCTCAATTTAATACTCTTGGTGAGTATGGTAAAGTTAATGAAACACCTTTTTCTCATCTCATAAAAACAACAACAAAAATCTAATTCACTTCGATATACACGTAAGCCCCCGCCCATAGGGGCTTGAAGAAATATATGGGCTGCATGATGCTTCCACGCAGAGCTGAATCCGGCCCGCACACTAGTACTGGTAAACCGCTTAGAGGAACTAAGCCTGTCCAGGAACCGCGGTGCGAGGCGGACCGTCCATGCTAATAAACCCTATTGGTTTCATTGAGCGTCAGGGCTTGAGATGTCATTTCATCTCAATGTCGGATAAAAGTCCCACAAAATTGGAAGCAACGTCTCCAAAATGACCTTTACAGTGTTGACGGGGACGTTAAACCTCAAATCAAACAAAATCGATATACACGCTATTAAGACCAGCTGAAACTAAGTCCGATTCTACTTTAAATACAGTCGAACTTCAATGGCTCGAACACCTTTGGGACCTCGAAAATCTGTTCGAGACAAGGGAAGTTCGAGCCACTGAGGTGACTGCCAGGAGGCATAACGAGATACTTTTAGACATCTTTTCGGTGTTCTATAATGAAAATGTATGCTGTGTGTACTCATTAGAATGTATGCTGTGTGTACTCATTAGAATCGCCTCATCGAGGCGATTCTAATGAGTACACACAGTATACATTTGCAAGATCAAAGACTAAAATCTCCTTAATCATCCCCCACTATTTCTTATGTAGAGGATTTCGCTAGGGGCACAAGAATGGGTTCGACACATCCATGGTAAACGAGGTATCGCTGTTCGAGCCATCGAAGTTCGACTGTACTTTTGTTGACTCTTTCAATGCTATGACAGACACAGAAACGTTTAAGTTCCTTATCGGCACAGGTGATACAGAAGACCAACAAGAATTCTTAAAATATGTCAGTGGATGCTGTGATCTGGGAATTAGTCATTAGTTAGTTGAAATATATATGTGTGTCACTTGTTATTTTTGCCCATCGGGGCTTGAAGAAATATATGGGCTGCATGATGCTTCCACGCAGAGCTGAATCCGACCCGCATGCATACGAGTACTGGTAAACCGCTTAGAGGATCTAAGCCTGCCCAGGCAAAGCGGTGCGCACGAGTTGGACCGTCCATACTTATAAACCCTATTGGTTTCATTGGGCGACAGGGCTTGAGATGTCATTTCACCTCAGTGTCGGGTAAAAGTCCCACAAAATTGGAAGCAACGTCTCCAAAATGACCTTTACAGTATTGACGGTGACGTTAAACCTCAAATCAAACAAACAACAACAACAAAAGAAAACAAAACACAAAAACTGGAATCTCCTGAAATAAGGCAATGATTGATTGATTGATTGATTGATTGATTGATTGATTGATTGATTTGAGGTTTAACGTCCTCGTCAACACTGTATAGGTCATTTTGGAGACATTGTTTCCTATTTTGTGGGACTTTTACCCGACATTGAGATGACATCTCAGGCCCTGTCTCATAATGAAACCAAGTGTTTATAAGCATGGACGGTCTGATTCGCACCGCTTTGCCTGGGCAGGCTTAGATCCTCTAAACGGTTTACCAGTACTCGTGTGCGGTCGGTTTCAGCTCTGCGTTGAAGCATCATGCAGTCCATATATTTCTTCAAGCCCCGATGGGCATGGGCCGAGAAGGCAATGCATTACATGTGAAGATACAGATAGCAGAACTTCAATGGCTCGAACTCCGATGGTTCGTTGACCATGGATGAGTCGAAGCCCCTCTTGAGTCCACAATGTAATTCTCCAAATGGGATAAAGGGATCATTTAGGCAGAATTTCTTCGTTCATCTTGCATATGTATGCTGTGTGTACTCGTTAGAATCGCCTCGATGAGGCGATTCTAATAAGTACACACAACATACATTTAGAATATAGAGCACCGAAAAAGAAGTCCCACAGTTATCTCAATTATGCTTCCTGCTATGGTACTAGCAATAAACCTCCGTGGCTCGAACTACCGCTGTCTCGAACAAATATTCATGGTCCCAGTTGGGTTCGAGCCATCGAAGCTCGACTGGACCTAAAAGTTAATCTATACTGATCAGAAAAAGAAACGTACTGCCACAATAAAAATAAAATCAATGTCATGCTAATTATGGGAAATGGATGCAGCTTCGTGTAGGGGTGGCAACTCGTTTGAAAATAATAAGTTTCCCTTTTCAGCCGAGGTTACAAAAACATATACTAGTCTCGAAAATATATTACATATAAAATAAATATCATGTAAAGCCTACTCTAGACTTATCTGTGATGGGACGCAAATATGGGATGGCATGAAGCAACGTCTGATAGGGTCTCTGGGGTGGTTTTATACATGCAGGTTTGAAAAATTAGGTCCTATATTTTATCTCTCGAGTCTGGGACCATTCTAGAATCTACTCTAAAGGGACAGAACTTGCATCTCGTTAGATTGAAATATTATGGTCTTAACTTTTATCTCTTCTTTGGACCCTTTTCCCATATACTATTCGACTGCATATAGATAATGTCTATTTTTGGGCCAATTGCTTGTCAGCCGATCCAAAATTATAAACTACTCTCAATCTTAACCCCCAGCTGGGACAAGCTGAGCTGCACTTTTTCGTACAGCGCATGCTCATATCAAGCTTAGGCCAAATAAAAATATGTGTTTGCCGTTCCCTGACCCACCTTTTTATTTATTTATTTATTATTTGTGAAACCTAGAATATTTTTTTTTTTTTATATTTGCCGTTCCCTGACCCACCTTTTTATTTATTTATTTATTATTTGTGAAACCTAGAATATTTTTTTTTTGCTGAAAAAAAAAAAATAAATAAATAAATAGATAAATAAATAATAATAAGAAAAATTAAATCGAGGTATGCTTTTTGGGCGTATATTTGGGCTCTTATGTGCAAAACTTTTATATTTCTAAATAGCTCCAGATAAGAAGGGGAATTTGGGGGATTTCGCACTTCTCCATCAAATAAAATGTTGCGGGGTCTTGTTAGAATCGCTTCATCGAGGCGATTCTAACAAGCTCCCACAACGTAGGTTTCTGGCAAGAAATAATTGATGTTATCCTTAAATTATCTACGTTACTCCTCTTACCTGGAGCTCTGTAAGAATATAAAGGTGGGCATGTACAGGTGTTAACACGAGACAGGTCTCTTCAGATAGGAAATATATGAAAGAAGTCTGATCAAAGCATCCAAGTGCGTTTGTCTGTGGTATGCCAAGAATTACTAAACAGCAAGCAGAAGATGTGGGGAGTAGATATCGAATTATGATTATTCTAGCGGCGTGTTTTAATCTCATGATCCGAGCAAAGGGAATAGGACCTGTTTCCATATGTCGATAACGTAGATCCAGACTAGTCAATGCGCTCAGCAGAACCGTTCTATTCACGTTAAAAAAAAGTCCAGCGATAGTTATTGTAAAAAGGATTCCTAGAACGGGTACCAGTGCTCTGCGTTGTATGTTCATGTAGTGGTATACGTTACCTATTTTCATCATGTTGCCATGATTTAATCAGATGAAAATAGTATGCATCTGTATACATGTGATTAAGATTAGCGCTGCCAGAATGTACTTTACGAGCAAAGAGAAAAAGTGATAAAAATATCAAGCGTGTAGCTGCAGATTAACCACTAAGACGTCAATCACGACAATATTGCCGTCTGCAGCTTTGTCGTCTGCCGGTTACTTTAAAATTCATTTTTGCAAACAGTGTGAACCCAGATCAGACTGCTCCTCTAGGAGCAGTTAGAGGAGCAGTCTGATCTGGGTTCACACTCTTTGCCTGAATGCAAAAATATTTTTAAAAAAAGTTTGCAAGAAGATTCAGCAGACGATATATGCAGACGACATTTGATGACGTTTTTAGGGTTAAACAGCATGTCACACGTTGCTATATATATAGCTTATCCGTGTTATGAACACCCTAAAACCCACTTTATATATAGAAAAGTTGGGATACAAGGTTTACAATCATAGATAATGGCTGTTCGTGAACCGTACCAAAATGGCACCGCGAGACTCAGATAAGCCTGCGCAGATCAAAGTCTGGGCTGGACGTTTTATGGATAGCACCAAGAAACATCACTGGACAAACTACACACGTTTTGTGAGCCAGTACACGGTAAGACGTATTCAAAGGCTCGCGACCACCAATGACGCGGACCAGCATGCGCTTCTGCGCGGTCTGATCTGACCAACCGTTAATTGCCTCCGGGCTATCCTAAGACAGATGAACAACTTATGCAACAGTGGATTGATGCGCAGGATGATCTTTGGTGGTCGGACATGCCTTAAAATGGATATTGTCACGCGCTGGCTCGTTTTAGGGAAATGGGTACACCTTCAGGGGAGGCAACTCCTGCTAAGTGTTTTTGTCTCCCATGTCAACAGTGGTCAACTTTTAAAGGAAAGAATTTGCTCCTTTAAGAGTAATTTTTGCTCCTAAGGAGCAAATTCATTCCTTCAAGAGTTAACCCCTTTTACCGTGGGCCAGAGTTGATTGAAAAGTGAACAGGAAGTTCCGAAAGTTGTGCCCCTGTGAAAAATGGCGGGAAAATGTACTAGGTGTTCCCATTCCCCTTAATGTCACATTATAGCATGCATAGAGTTACCTACCTTGCACTTTGTACAGTTGCCCCGCACTGAATAATCTTCACAAGCGCGACGCTCAATTAATTCCACAAAAGTACTATGGAACAAACATCCTATATTTTTATCCAAATTTTCCACAGATTTCAGCGAATCATAACATCCTCGATCTCTCGAACACTCGTTTACATTGTGTTTATCCTGATTTGAAAGAATATTAAATAACGGAAGACCACAGAAACTTGTACTTGTTGCACGCATTTTCTCTTCTCGTCTCGATAAAGGAGCCTCGCATATATCAACTATAGTAGTCTCCGTTACCGTAAGGCACTCGTCCGTTCTCGCTTCTGATTGGTTGAATCTTAAATACCAGGGAGTCGGATCCCACGCGTTAACACTACACTCCAGCGCACACATGCACCCTCTACAAAACATTAACAACAAAATAATTAGCGTAAGCGAGTGCAAACCCCAACCTCGTAAAGGCGGAAACGGTGCCTCAAAAAACGGCGTTCTGGACGTTACGTAAATGACATTGGACGTTACATGAAATGGGACGGTCGAAAATGTGGTGCGACATGACCTCATAAATTGAAATTCTGTCCCATGTTTTTGAGATAAGAACATAGTTTTGAAAAGTAACGATTCCAAGTTCTGAGCTCATGAAAGCGATTTTCATCGAAAAACTTCATTAATACTAAGAATTTTCTATCCAAACTGGAAGTTCTTCCTTCTTTCCACATTTAAAACTAAATCCTCAATCCGAATAATATACCACGAAGTTAGCATTATAACTCCAACGATTGTAGCCTATATCTCTCTCCAGCAACAGATTGGAATACGGAATACTTCGGAAAACTAACGCTAAATCACACCACTAAACTCCGACAATTATTGGAGAAAAGAGAATAATCCAGTGCTGTACAAACCATTAGCAGAAGCTACTTATGCGAGTTAAATTATCTCGCTGGCATATGCGTAAATAATCAAAATTTTTGACACTTTTTAACAACATGTTGAATGCGCAATATCCAAGCGCGATATGAGAGCCGCCATCTTTGAGTTTTCTCTGAAACTTCTTGTCTCATCGTTTGCGCATGCGCTCTCGCTAAGATGCCAGAACTATCTCTGCTGCACAGCCAAATTACTTATCTGTGATTCGTTTCGCTACATAGTTCTCCACTTTCCTTGAGAGAGAAAACACTCTCTGTCCGATTCGTTTTATTTGTTGGATAATAAGCTTATTTGTAGTTTTATTATTTTGTCTAATAGCTTGTTAGTAAAGCCATGACAACAGACTTGAAACGCCAAACTAGGACAGAAAGAGAGCGCGCGATTCCAGAAGGTGACAATGTTTTAATCAGAATATACATGTGGCACTTGGTATCAATCAAAACACAATATTGTACTCGTAGTAGTAGTAGTAGTAGTAGTAGTAGCAACAACAGCAGCAGCAGAAGTAGTAGTAGTAGTAGTAGTAGTAGTAGTAGTAGTAGTAGTAGTAGTAGTAGTAGAAGTAGTAGTAGTAGTAGTAATATAAGAGGAAGAAGAAGAAGAGTCTTATAATAGGCTGATGATAAAAGACGACAAAATGGTAGCAAGAAGGAAAGAAATAGAGAAACAAGAAAAAGAAAGAAAGAACGAAGAACTTGAAAGAAAGAAAGAAGACTATGATGGAGAAGAAATCAACGAAATCAGCTTGGAACATTATTTGACACATAATTTCGGAAGCGATATTAAGCAGTATTTCCATATTTTTCTGCATGTGCATAAGAAGAAGAAGAAGAAGAAGAAGAAGAAGAAGAAGAAGAAGAAGAAGAAGAAGAAGAAGAAGAAGAAGAAGAAGAAATTTGAATGAAACTTTCGCGATTTTTTTTTGTGTGTGTGCAGCTTTGGGCACCATGCAGAACGGGTATTAAATTTTCATGTGAACGGGTGTCATGCAGCGCATCGCGAAGAAAACTTTGAATTTCTGTTTTAAGCATAGATTGAATATGCTCATAAGAACCGCCCCATTGAGTTTTGAGGGGAATGGGAACACCTGGCTGATTTTTCAGCCATTTTCAAAGAGAGACAACGTTCGAGACTTCCTGTTCGCTTTTCTATAAACCATGTCCCAATGAAAAGGGGGTCTACTCTTAAAGGAATGAATTTGCTCCTCAGGAGCAAATTCTTTCCGTTAAGATTTGACCCCTATTGACTTGGGATACAAAAATAATTTTGCAGGAGTTGCCTCCCCTGAAGGTGTTCCCATTCCCCTTAATGAACATCCTCTCGAACTACACTTTTCTCTATATAAAGTGGGGTTTTAATAGTTGGGTGTTCATTGCACGGACTTGTTAACCCGAAGATACACCCAGAAAGTATAAACAGTGGAATCAACTAACGAGGGTCGTTCAATAAGTATCTAGCCTTACCTACTGAGAGTCGCGCTTGGCATCATAGTCACCCCGCGGCAATAAGCACTTCCTCTATTGAAGTTTCAAGGCTGAAAGTCCATTTTTGTAGTATTCATGGTCTTTAGGGTCAATCCACACTCAAACCGCTGCCTTAAACTCTTCATCTAACCGGAAGTGACGCTCACGCAATTTTTTCTTCAATCTTGGAAACAAGGTACCAGATCAGAAGAACAGGTCGAATGGGGTAAAGGCTTGAAACCACAGCACTTATTGCGTCCACAGAAACTTTGCAAGTATGGGCTCTTGCATTGTCATGTTGCAACAGCGAACCTTCTGTAATTTCCCCACGTCTTTTCTGTACTGTAGTTGCACGTAACTGGTCCACAACATTAACATAATAGTCCACATTAATAGTTTGGCCAGGAGGTAAATAGTCCACCAACAGAACCCCTTTGCTATCACAAAATACAGTTGCCATAACCTTGCCAGATGAATGCTGAGTCTTGAATTTCTTTTGAGGCGGTGAACCGTGACCAGTCCATTGTTTACTCAGCTGTTTAGTCTCAGGATCATAGTGGTGGATTCAAGTTTCGTCCCCGGTAACAATTCTTTTAAGAAAGTCTTCCGGATCAGAATCATATCTTTCCAAAATTGACTCGGACAGCTTGTTCGTTACCAAGGTGTTTTGGCAGCCAACGCGCTGAAAGCTTCCACTTGCCCAGCCGTTCAAGTAAAATGGTAAAAACGCTATCCTCAGAAATCTCCAATCTTCTAGCAATTTCTGAAACTCCCATTCGCCTGTCCTGCTTTACTAGTTCCCATAAATTTTCACTAATGACGTCATCAGTAGCGTTCACAGGACCTCAACCTACGGTGATCGTCTTACAACGTTACCCGACCACGTTTAAAATCATCTACCTAATTTTAACAGTTGAATATGAAAGAGCATTATTCCCGTAAACTTCAAACAATTCCTTATAAATTTCCTGGTTCGTAATATAACTACTACTACTTGAAAAAATATATGGGCTGCATGATGCTTCCACGCAGAGCTTAATCCGGCCCGCACACTGGTTTTGTTTGTTTGTTTGATTTGAGGTTTAACGTCCCCGTCAACACTGTAAAGGTCATTTTGGAGACGTTGCTTCCAATTTTGTGGGACTTTTACCCGACATTGAGATGGAATGACATCTCAAGCCCTGTCGCCCAATGAAACCAATAGGGTTTATCAGCATGGACGGTCCGCCTCGCACTGCGGTTCCTGGACAGGCTTAGATCCTCTAAGCTGTTTACCAGTACTAATGTGCGGGCCGGATTCAGCTCTGCGTGGAAGCATCGTGCAGCCCATATATTTCTTCAAGCCCCTATGGGCGGGGGCAACCCGCACACTGGTACTAGTAAACCGCTTAGAGGATCTAAGCCTGTTCAGGAACCGCGGTGCGAGGCAGACCGTCCATTCTAATAAACCCTATTGGTTTCATTGGGCGACAAAGCTTGAGATGTCATTTTATCTCAATATCGGGTAAAAGTCCCACAAATTTGAAAGCAACGTCTCCAAAATGACCTTTACAATGTTGACGGGGACGTTAAACCTCAAATAATAATAATAATAAAACTAATACTACAAATAATAAAACAGGTATCTAATCCTTGCTCTGTACTCAATTTTTGAACAAAACCGGCAACACTGACCCCTGCCATGATATTTTACCTCGCACGGAGTCCGACACTGGACTGGCCATAAAGTTTGTGTAACCATGTATAAGCTCGATACTCTTTATACTTTTTTTCAAAGACCTTAACAAGCAGCCAGATATTGATGATAATTACAATGATAATGATATAGATATTTCTATTGAGGATAACAATGAGATTTTAAACTCTCCAATAACTGACAGTGAAATTTTAAAATGCATTAAATCTTTAAAAAATAATAAAGCATGTGCAAATGATGAGATAATCAATGAATATATTAAGACCACATCTCATATTATGCTTCCATTATACACCTCCATTTTTAATTTGATACTGGACACAGGTCATATACCTGAAGATTGGCTTGAAGGCATCATCATACCAATTTATAAAAAGAAAGGGGATCCTCTACAACCGGAAAATTACCGCCCTATAACAATCCTTAGTTGTTTTGGAAAGCTCTTCACTGCAGTATTAAATCTAAGATTAAATAATTTTTTAAATGAGCATCACATATTGGAAGAAAATCAGGCAGGCTTCAGGGCAGGATACTCAACTTATGACCGTATATTTGCTCTTCATGCAATCATTGAAATTCTAAAAGCTAAAAAATTAAAACTGTTTTGTTCATTCGTAGACTTCAGTAAGGCATTTGACTCTGTCTGGAGAGTGGGGTTATGGTCTAAAGTACTGAGGAATAATGTTAATGGCAAATTTTTTCGCATCATTTTTAATATGTATAAGGGAATTAAATCTTGTATATCTTTCAGTGGAAAGCAGTCAAGTTTCTTCCCTTGTCTGCGTGGGGTGCGACAAGGGGAAAATTTGTCACCTGTCTTATTTGCTTTATTTTTAAATGACTTAGAAAGTTATATGCAGTCTAATAATTGCTCTGATGTTGACCTGAAATTTGACTCGGACAATTTATATATTTACCTTCGACTTTTTGTACTACTATATGCCGACGACACTGTCATTTTTGGTGTAGATGAAGCCAGTTTCCAGAAGAATTTAGACATATTTTATGACTACACTAAAATGTGGCAACTTGATATAAACTATGACAAGACTATAATTTTGATATTTGGTACCCGTAATGATGACCGCTTTGATTTTAAAATGGGCACCAATAAAATATCAGTATGTAAAGATTTCAAATATTTGGGGTATTTTTTACAAAGAGAAGAAGTTTTTGTAAAGCCAAAAAACATAATTACGATCAAGCTAAAAAAGCCATGCATCTTTTATATAAAAGAATACGAAACCTTAATCTTCCTATTGACTTACAATTACAGCTTTTTGAACACACTATCTAACCAATCGCATTATATGGTTGTGAGATCTGGGCATACGAAAATACTGACCTTATTGAAAAGCTCCAAAATGAATTCCTTAGGTATATCACAAATACAAGAAAATCTACCCCAGCTTATATGTTACATGCAGAACTTGGTTTTAAGGCTGTTAATATTAAAATAAAAACCCGAATGATTGGCTTTTGGCTGAACATAGTAAATAGTAAGGAAACAAAATTATCAAAATTGATATACAAGTTTCTTCTTGGCGAATATAATGGCGGCATATATCAGCATAAATGGATCCATTGTATAAAAAAAATCCTAATAAGTGTAGGACGTGTTGACTTGTTACACAAGGATGTCATCGAAAACCCTAAATTTATCAAAATGCAAATTTCTAAAACTTTGTCCGATCTATATATCCAACAGTGGCATACAAAAGTATCATCATCCTCTAAAGGAAAAACTTATAATCTTTTCAAACATGATGTCAATTTTGAAAATTATTTAACCAAATTAACTAAACAACACTACTCTACATTGCTTAAGTTCAGATTAAGTAATCATAGGCTCCCAGTTGAGACTGGTCGCTGGGAAAACATACCTTTGGAAGAAAGAAAGTGTGTCCTCTGTGAGAAAAATGACATTGGTGACGAATTTCACTATCTTTTTCTGTGTAATGATTTCAAATCAGAGCGGAAAAAGTTTTTACCCTCATATTTTTACAAAAGCCCCAATATTATTAAATTCAAGGAACTATTATCTACTGAAGATAAAAATCTTCTCATCAAATTATCTTGTTTTATAGAAATCATTATGAAGAAATTTTCAAATGCTAATTAAGTTTCCTGTAGTAAAACACTACATGTGTTGACTTATCATGTTTTCCGCTCTCTCTCTATTTTTTTTTCTAATTTACATCGCATTAACAAGTCTATGCAATATTTGATAAAGACCCCAACAACCCCACCTTATGTAGGAAAGAAAGGTGTTTTTCGTCTTGTTCCTGCAAGTGGGTGAGGAGTGTTGCTGCGGAACTGCTTAAACACGACGTTTCTATTGGGATCCTTTTCTTCTTTTTTTTTATCTAAATATTTTGCATAGGCATGTTAAGGTGATGTCTTTGCTTCCTTTCCATTGTTGCATTTGCTTGTTTATATATGTCACCTTTGTTTGCATGTCACCTTTTTGTATAATTTGCTCTTACGCCACCTGCGTGTGGCCTGAGTTGAACTTCAATAAAGTTCTGTTCTGTTCTGTTCTGTTCTATAAGGCAATGATTATAACATGTGAAAAGTGCGTACTTGCCGCGGGTCATTAACTGGGTTGGGCCAGTTAAATAGTGAACGGCCCTCGTATTACGAAAACACGCCTATTTAAATATATTGAAAATTTTACTACGAAAAAGATGAAAAAAAAAAAAAAAAAAAGATTCTGAACTTTTTCATAATTATGCTTAAAACATAGATTGTGGGCACCCGTTAGAACCGCCTCGGTGTGCCAGTTCTAACGAGTACCCACAATCTCTGTCACTGGGCAGAAATAAGAAAATAACGCATGTGTACCCCTGTAAACCTAAGTATTCATGTATAAAAGTGGGGTTTAGGGGGTCAAAATTATGTAGGCCCGTTTCCGTGATGATGAGGAACATGTCGGTTTAAATATCCTATCTGTCATCATACTAGGTGTTTGGGTCAAGGTGTTTAAACACTATGCAGACACCTGCTAGTGACCTTGTAGTTCACGGGCCAGGCCAGTTTTTCAAAGCATCGTTAGCTTAACGAACACAAGCTGCTCTCATTTTTTCAGCCAAAATATATGTGCATGTATATTTACCATATTAAATGATCAAAATTTTAATGATACGTTAACTAACGACGTCGTTAGCTTTGAACGACTGGCCCGAGAACGCGGAATTTCTTGGTCGATTTTTTACTAATTACAGAAGCTTCCAACCTACTGTTGTTCATGTGACTATCGCTGACCATGTTAATCAAATTATCGGTTACTTTCGGCCGTGAATTCGCGCCCCGGTCATTGGGGGCTTGGAGAGATCTGCCGCGCAGAGCTGGGCTTGTTTGGCGTTAAGGCTTGAGATGTCATTTCATCTCGGTGTCGAGTAAAACTCCCGCAAAATTGTTAGCAGCGTCTCCAAAATGGCCCAAATAGTGTTGCTGGGGACGTAAAACATCAAAACAAACAAACAAACAAACAAACATGTATTCTTGTGACGTCAGAGTGTTCTGATTATCTGTAAGACATATATTGTGGTATATTCACAAACTGTGTCTATTGTTTTGTTTGATCTGAGGTTTAACGTCCCCGTCAACACTGTCAAGGTCATCTTGGAGACGTTGCTTCCAATTTCGTAGGTCTTTTACCCGAAACTGAGATGAAATGACATCTCAAATCCTGCCGCTCACAAACAGTGTCTACAAATCAGGGTCTACACTATTGTCTTACAATGTAGGAATTTGTGGTTAAAAAAAAACAGTCAAAGTCCCCTTTCCCAGCCTACGCTAAAAGACAATCGACCCAGTAGTGCTTATGTTTTGAAGAGACGTCGAGAACAGGCAAGCTACTCTGTCCGGTACTATTGTTATAGTCAACAGCCATTATTTATTGGGTCGATTGTTTATCAATCGACCCTAAGGTATAAAGGACAAAACCTCTATTAGTGCAGGAGTCCACGTGACTATCACTGATTTGTAGGAATCCACGCAGATTATTTATAGAATTTTAACGCAGTGAGGTCAGCGTGTTTACGTAAAAGGTTAACTGTTAAATCTGGGCTGGAATCATGGGTTGGATTAGGCAAACGGTGTAGACCCAGATATGACGCCGCAGAACGCGGCGTCTGATCAGGGTCTTCACTGTTTGCTTAGAGTATAGGAATTTAAGGGTTAGGCGCCGAAAAACGCAGCGTCTGATCATGGTCTTCACGGTTTGCTTTCAGTAAAGGAGTTTAAGGGTTAAACGAAACAGTCCACGCTCATGCCCATTTTTCCTAACTACACCCAGAGACAATCGACCCACCAGTACTCTCAGTGCTTTGATTTTACACTTAGCAGTGAAATCTACGGAACCCGGGAAAGGACATTTAAGTTGTGCGCACACGATAATATCTTGTGCGGACAAGATATTATCTTATGCGCGCAACCTAGTATCTTAGAAGATTGGAGATTTCTTAGGGTAGCGGTTTTACCATTCTACATGAACAGCTTGGCATCAGGAAGCTTTCTGTGCGTAGGGTGCCAAAATGCCTTAGTAAATAACAAAGAGCTGTCCGAGTGTCCATAGCTGGGTCACTTTTGGAAAGATATGATTATGATCCGGAAGACTTTCTTGAAAGACTTGTTACCGGGGACGAAACTTGGATCCACCGCTATGATCCTGAGACTAAACAGCAGAGTAAACAATGGACAGGTTGCGGTTCACCGTATCCAAAGCAATTCAAGAATCAGCCTTCATTTGGCAAGGACATGGCAACTGCGTTTTGGGATGGCATGGGGGTTCTGTTGGTGGACTCTTTACTTCATGGTCAGACTATTGATGAGGACTATTGTGATAATATTTTTGACCAATTACGTGCAGCTATAGTACAGAAAAGACGTGGAAAAATTACGAAAGGTGTGCTGTTGCAACATTGCCATGCTAGAGTACATACCTGCAAAGCTTCTGTGGGCGCAACGAAGCGGAACGGTTTCAAACCTTTACCGCATCCACCCTCTTCTTCAGATCTGGCACACAGTGGCAAATCGCGTGGACGTCACTTCCGGTCAGATGAAGAGCTTAAGGCAGCGGTTGGAGGGTGGATTGACTCTCAAGACTCTGGATTCTACAAAAATGGACTTTCAGCCTTGGAACATCGATGAAGGAAGTGCTTATTGCTGCAGGGTGACTATGTGTAAGAAGGACAAGCCAATCGTGACTCTATGTAGGTAAGGCCAGATACTTATTGAACGACTCTCGTCTATGATATTTTCAAATTGTGAAAAGCAATATAACTGTGTTATTTTCACAGTGGCAGCCCGTTATTAAGCCCGTGTGATACCCACTATGTATAGAGAATAGTGGAGTTTAAGGGGTATACATTTTTTTTATTTCTGTTCCAAGATATAGGTTACGTGTACTCGTTAGTACCGCATCGATGAGGCGGTTCTAACGAGCTCCCTCAACCTATGTTTGGTGTAAAGGTAAGAAAAATATCACAATTCTTCATCAGAAAAATGTCCGTATTCGAAATAGGAAAATGCACTATGTTTCACGGATTTGCTATTATAGTGATATACTCGTTATAAAACACGCCTATACATTGTAAATTTTAACACTGAAAATCGAAATTTTGAAGGTGAAAAAAATGCGATATTTTTCTTATTTCCGCCAAAAATATGGATTGTGGCTACAAGTTAGAACCGCCTCATCGAGGCGGTTCTAACGAGTACCACCAATCTATATTTTAGAACGGAATTAAGAAAAATAAGGTGAAACCCAGTAAATCCCAGTTTTACTATAAAAACGAGGGCTTTGCGGGGGTCAAAATTATTTATGAGGCGCCATTTGCTCGAATATTGAAGTTATACTATTTCAACACCATCACTAAATGGTTTCATACAATCCAGCAAACATTGAGACATGAAGTGTTAATGTTCGTTATATTTTATAGCTAGTTTATATGTTTATTTCATTGCAATGAGCAAATTTTAGTACTTTTGAACATTTTAGTGCCTTTGCAGATGGAACTCTGCTGGTGCAAGCAGTATTTTAACACAGCACGCCTATAGGGGCAAAGGAAAGACCCTTTGCAAATGGAGCTCTGCTGATGCAAGCAGTATTCTAACACAGCACGCCTATAGGGCCATAGGAAAGGAACTTTGCAAATGGAGCTCTGCTGATGCAAGCAGTATTCTAACACAGCACGCCTATAGGGGCAAAGGAAAGGAACTTTGCAAATGGAGCTCTGCTGATGCAAGCAGTATTCTAACACAGCACGCCTATAGGGGCAAAGGAAAGGAACTTTGCAAATGGAGCTCTGCTGATGCAAGCAGTATTCTAACACAGCACGCCTATAGAGGCAAAGGAAAGGAACTTTGCAAATGGAGCTCTGCTGATGCAATCAGTATTCTAACACAGCACGCCTATAGAGGCAAAGGAAAGGAACTTTGCAAATGGAGCTCTGCTGATGCAAGCAGTATTCTAACACAGCACGCCTATAGGGGCAAAGGAAAGGAACTTTGCAAATGGAGCTCTGCTGATGCAAGCAGTATTCTAACACAGCACGCCTATAGGGCCATAGGAAAGGAACTTTGCAAATGGAGCTCTGCTGATGCAAGCAGTATTCTAACACAGCACGCCTATGGGGGCAAAGGAAAGGAACTTTGCAAATGGAGCTCTGCTGATGCAAGCAGTATTCTAACACAGCACGCCTATAGGGGCAAAGGAAAGGAACTTTGCAAATGGAGCTCTACTGATGCAAGCAGTATTCTAACACAGCACGCCTATAGAGGCAAAGGAAAGGAACTTTGCAAATGGAGCTCTGCTGATGCAAGCAGTATTCTAACACAGCACGCCTATAGGGGCAAAGGAAAGGAACTTTGCAAATGGAGCTCTGCTGATGCAAGCAGTATTCTAACACAACACGCCTATAGGGGCAAAGGAAAGGAACTTTGCAAATGGAGCTCTGCTGATGCAAGCAGTATTCTAACACAGCACGCCTATAGGGGCAAAGGAAAGGAACTTTGCAAACGGAGCTCTGTTGATGCAAGCAGTATTCTAACACAGCACGCCAACAGGGGCAAAGGAAAGGAACTTTGCAAATGGATTTGTTTGTTTGATTTGAGGTTTAACGTCCCCGTCAACACTGTAAAGGTCATTTTGGAGACGTTGCTTCCAATTTTGTGGGACTTTTACCCGACATTGAGATGAAATGACATCTCAAGCCCTGTCGCATTGCAAATGGAGCTTTGCTGATGCAAGCAGTATTCTAACATAGCACGCCTATAGGTATTCTAACATAGCACGCCTATATATTCTGCAATTAATCGCAGGGAAGAAGAGCTAACGGGAATAGCCACCGTTATATGGCGTCAATCTAAAATTCTTTGACGTTAGACGATGTAGCGTCATTTTTTTCGCATCGAAAGCGTTACAAAATAATTTAAATGCATGTGATACAGTCCGTAATTTTTGGAGAGATTTCTTATAACAATGGCCTAAGGTTGGGAGAATTTAAACAACACATTTTTTTTTATTCAATTTAGTGTGTTAGAAGCGAAATAGAGCAGCTCTTATGTCAGAATTTGAGTAATAAATCACAGTTTGTCGGTCAGTTGTAAGCAGAAAAAATACCACTAGCGCTACGCGCTCGTGATTTGATCTACGTTACGAGTGACCTCCAAACTGTGATCACTGCTAGAACTGATCTATTTCTTAATTGCAAAACTTTATCACTGCTCGTGTTTGTTTGAATTGAGGTTTAACGTCCCTGTCAACACTACTTAGGTCATTTTGGAGACGTTGCTTCCAATTTTGTGGGACTTTTACCCGATATTCAGATGAAATGATATCTCAAGACCTACTTCCCAATGAAAACAATAGGGTTTATATACAGGGATGGTCCGACTCGCAACACTTTGCCTGGGCAGGCTCAGACCTTCTAAGCGATTTACCAGTATTCATGTGCGATAAGTTTCAGCTCTGCGTAGAAGCAACATGCAGCCAAATCTATATATCAAAGCCCCGCTGGGTGGGGCCGCCATTACTGCTTATGAAGCATCCCAGTAAAACAAAGACCCCAATTTTCTATCCTCATTAATTTCTTTGCCTCCAAATCGGCCTTTGCTGAAAAACACTATACTGGTTCAGAAGAATTGAACACTTCGCGATTTTTCAGTTTAATGGTGTATTCCCTTGCTTCAAACGGATTTTCGCATTTACCCTAAATATAAGGACACCTCAACTCCATACCACACTTGTTCTAAAATTTGAGCTTGTTCCGGCAATTTGTGTTGTGTCTTAACCATTTTTGTATCAAATGGAATCTTCCTCCTTATATATAGGGGTGACTTGTTGTGTTTTTCTTCAAAATTCGTTTAAAAAATTGCTGAATTTTTGCAAACAGTGTATGGCCCTGATCAGACGCCGCGTTCTGCGGCGTCTAATCTGGGCATGCACTGTTTGTCAGGGTACCCGTTTTGGTGTTTTCGGTTCAAAGTGGGTTTAATAGCTGGCTTTACGGCAAACAGGGTAGACTCAGATGAGACGTCTCATCTGGGTGTACACTGTTTGCTCAGACCTGTCTGTCCGAATACATACAGTATAATACGTACGAGGGTCTTTAAATAAGTATCTGGTCTTACCTACTTAGAGTCACGCTTCTTGGATTCTTCTTTATCACATAGTTACCACACCGGTTACCGCAGTACAACGAACGCGACAGAGTACAACGAACGCTACAGAAATCATGACGTCACAGCAGTATTTTCGGTAAGAAAAAGGTTTATTGTAGCCCAGATCCTAATATTTTTGGGTGGTTATTTTGCATAGCTGCAGAATAATGGTTTTACCATTTACAGATACAGTTGCAGAGAATTCTGTTCATAATAGACGAAAACACAAACATTTTTCTTTCGTCTAGTGTGTTTTCACCAACCACAGCATACTTCGATCAATGTTTTTTGACAGTAACACATCTTTTGTGCACATGATTTTGTGATTTATATGTTATTGCGATTTCAGAGCTTCCATTGATGCATTTGCTTGAGCCCCAGCTCTTGGCAATACCCATTGGATCCGTGGATGGTCCAATGGTTGTTTTTTTGTTAGGGTACACCATACCACGGGTTATGATACACCATAACGCGGTTAGTCAGCACAATTTAGGTGCAACAAACACGGATGATATTCTTCATAAATTGAAATATTTGTTTGAATTGGGGTTTATCGTCCCCGTCAACACTATTTAGGTCATTTTGGAGACGTTGCTTGCAATTTTGTGGGACTTTTACCCGACATTGAGATGAAATGACTTCTCAAGCCCTGCCGCCCAATGAAACCAGAAGGCTTATATGCATTGGACGATTTGGCTCACACCGCTTTGCCCGGCCAGGCTTAGTCCTTCTAAGCGATTTACCAGTACTCTTTTGTGGTCAGATTCAGCTCTGCGTGGAAGCACCATGCAGCCAAATTTATTTCTCCAAGCCCCGGTGGGCGGGGGCGAAATAAATTAAAATAAAACTCTTCAATCCGCCAGCTCAGGCATGATACATGATGCTGTTTTTAATTCAAAACCATCCATTTTGCTGTTACATACTCTTTAATTCCTTTTTATTTCTCATTATGATTTCCGAACTTATACACGTACGAATTTAAAGGGTTGGGTAACAACCTTGGACAAAGGGGACGGTTGAACACATTTATTCTGGCTTCCCAGAACGTTTTTACCACATCCCCTACTTATGAACAACTGAAACCCAACGCATTTAGTTTCGGCATTGGTGGGGAGGGGAGACTCTTGAATTTATAGATTCCTTTCTTTGCTACAGAAAATAGTAAGTTTTTGTAAATGGCATGGACCCAATATGAGTTAACGGCGAGTATATATGGAGTGTGTTCCAGTTTTGTTTGGGTCCCGAATGGGACTGTTCTTAGTCCACTGTTATACATGTACTCCCTGCATATTAATCATATTTCCACCGACATTGACTCAGAAATAAGACTGTTCGCAGACGATTGTTCGCAGATAGAGTTACAGAGGACTTACGTAAACTTCGGAACCAAATGGATAGACTCGGATGCTGGGCATGAAAATGTGGCATGACATCATGCGAACAAGTCCGTGAAATGAACACCCCTCACTTTACATAGAGAAAACTGGGATTTAAGGGGATATACATACTTTTTATTATATCTGCTATAAGACATAGGTTGTGGGTACACGTTAGAACCGCCTCCTTGAGACGGTTCTAACGAGCACCCACAACCTATGTTTGTAGTGTAAATAAGAAACATATCATGGATTTTCATCAGAGAAGTAGCCATTTAGGAGATGTGAAAAATACACTATGTCGTAGGGGTGTGTTACCGGAATGAGTGTTTAATGCAATACTTTAAGCAGATAACTAGGCAGAGAACAAAAAAAACTGAGGGTTCGTGCATTAGAACTCGTCGAGTATTATTTCACGTGATTTTCGGACTCCCAGAAATTCGAGGGCGAATCTCAATGTGGATGGGGAGAATGGCATGGGGTATATATATATATAGCACACTTGTACTGCCTGTCGATACAAGCCGGCTTTTATAGCAACGTGGTAGATTTGCTTATCAATCCGGCGGCCCGGGTTCGAACCACGACCGGGCCAAAGATGTGTAGCTTTTTTGTCGCCTGTTACACAAGTCAGTAAAAATGTCATTAATGTCCATGAAGACAAAACTGGACCGAAAACGGCACCTTGTGAGACACCAGACAAAATATCAGCCCAATCCTAAGTTTCACTGTTAGGTTCGGCAATAGTATACATGGTGTTGGGGTCATATGGATGACCAGCATAGCTAAACTCAAACTCAGCCATAATGTATCTTTCTGAAATAAAAATATAAGACTCTTACTTTGGTATTCTTGCGACATGAATGTCGTAACAATGGAGAGAAGTATAGTTGTAAAAAGGGGGAATAATCGCCTATGGTGAGATTCGAAGCTGGGACGCCAAAGAGTTAACTGTCTTCCTCAGTTGTCTTCTGCATAATCAACCGAGGCAGGTATAATGTAGGTTACATATAGGTGCATCGGGCCGTAACACCTCACCCATTTTTCCAAGCCCGTATGTTGACGCGAGGTCATTTTTGCGAAAAAAAAATAAAAATCAAATCCCGGGCGAGTCAACATCTTTCGACATGACAGCCATAATGAAGGAATGGAGCATAGCAAAAAAAAAAAAAGTTATCGCCTCTGTGCCAAATGGTCGTACCCATGACGAATTTGTCATTGGTTATAAACCTGTAGGCCAAAGAAGAAGATTCAGGATTAGAAGTTGCGGGCCGTAACAATATTAGGGACGTAGCTGGAAGATAATCATTTATACGCAAACCAAAGAAAATGCTAAAAATAATAGCTCCGTTTACTAAATGGGGACCACTCTTATAGGAAAGAATTTGCTCCCATCAGGGAGCAAATTCTTTCCTGTGAGTGCGGTCCCCGTGGCAGAGGAGGAAACTATGTTAGCTAATGAATAGTGTTGCGTATATCCTAGACAAATACAACTTTTCTTCTTCTTCTTCTTCTTCTTCTTCATTATCATTTTCTTCTTTTTTTTCTTCTTCCTCTTCTTCTCTCTGCTTCTTTTTTTCTTCATCTTCCTCTTCTTTTTCTTCTACGTCTATTTTTGGCCGCCCCCGCCCATAGGGGCTTGAAAAATTATATAGGCTGCATGATGCTTCCACGCAGATCTGAAACTGACCCGCACACTAGTACTGGTAAACCGCTTATAGGATCTAAGCCTTCCAGGAACCGCAGTGCGAGGCGTACCGTCCAAGCTAATAAACCCTATTGGTTTTATTGGGTGACAGGGCTTGAGATGTCATTTCATCCCTATGTCGGGTAAAAGTCCCACAAAATTGGAAGCAACGTCTCAAAAATGACCTCTACAGTGTTGACGGGGACGTTAAACATGAAATCAAACAAACCAAACGTCTATTTTTTACGTTTGTAATGTGTACGCAAGTGCGTATCTGCGTACAGGTAGCTACGCCCCTGAGTATGATGGACAAACTTCTCTATCTATCCCTTACACAGATTTCTTTGGCTGGCTTGTTTCTTCGCTTGGTTGGGAGTTTAACAGCCCAGCAAACACTATTAAGGTCACATCGAGCCAGTTAGTTTACCTTGAAGGCTTATAAAACCGACACAGTGCATATTCTTACGCCAGAATTTGACAACAGCCCTTCTTAAGCCCGTGAAAGGGAGATAATGACCGTTTGTGTATTTTGCGTTAAACGTCCCAGCAACCTGCTAAGGTTATAGAGAGAGTGGACCCCAGTTTAACGACACGTCAGAAAGTTTGGAGAAGCCTAAAATCGAACCCAGGCCCCCTGGTTTACGAGGTGAGTAAAACAGAACGATTACCAAAGAGAACATTTCATGGCATACCCATTTCAGAGTCTTTTTCTTGCATTACTTCAATCTTAAAGCGTAGAGTTTGAATATGCGGTCACTTCGACTGCTAACGTCTATTGTTACGTTCAGTGACGTCGCATTACGGACAGCGTACACGACTTTCTATACAAATAGCGCACATCAGACCCCCTTTGGGTTAAACACCCCAGAATTCTCGACTTCAATACCATCCCTTCGTAGAAAAACCGGGTAGGCTACAAGTTTCTATTCCAGGGTACAATCTAGGATTTCCTCGCCTGGTGTGCCAGAACTTGCAAGACGGGGCTAGTCTTTCGTTGCTGCTTTCAGCGATCAGACCACGTGCTTGCGCAACTTCTTTACTCACAAATTATTTTGCAGATTCTTGTGGTTGCACTGCGAGTGTTGTCTCATTGAAGTTGGTTTTGCTCATTATAGCTCATTGTTGGCTATTTGAGCGGTCCCTCTGTTTTTCTTTTTATATTGTTTACATGTTTATGTACAGGTTATTCTTGGGCCCCATCTACCGCTGCTTGGGGAAATAAACGGGCTGCATGATACTTCCACACAGAGCTGAAACCCGTCGCACAGGACTACTGGTTAACCACTTAGAAGGTCTTACTCTTCCAAGGCAAAGTGGTGCGAGTCCGACCGTTCCTTCATATACCCTATTATTCTCCTTGGGTGTTAGGTTTGAGATGTCGTTAATTCTCAATGACGGATAAAAAGAATTGCAAAATTGGAAACAATTCCAAAATGACCTTAATATTGTTGACAGAGACGTCAAAGCTCAATTTAAACAAACGAACAGGTAATTTTGTATGTGACATTTTTTATGGATTATAGCGACTGTGTATTGTGCATCTGTTGTAAAAAGTTGTATCCATGTCATAAACACACCTTACAACCCAAAACACTTTTTTGTTTTAGGAATGGCCAAGCGTACACTGTACATATTGTAATTTTTCAACTAAGGGCAAATAGATATCGTTCCTCTTGGCTTGTTCTTGAAAAATGGCGCTTATAATGGGTAAAAACGTCCAAATACGGTTTTCCATATCCATGTTTGTTGTTCCATTTGTTCCGTGTTTAGTGTACCCAAACACAACACATGATCCGTGGTAAGGTGTACCCATGTTTCATGGTAGTGAGCCAAGAAAAATCGGTACGATTCTAATTTAAACTACTTTTTATGAATTATTAAAAATAGTATACTTACTTCGATGCCTAGAGACATGAAAAACCCAAGGATGCTCGTGTATTTGTCATTTATTTTTGATTGATAGACCCTTAAAACTTGAAGTTATGTTTTTCTACCTATTTTGGCCTAATTTGTGGCTTTGATTTCACTTCTCTGACCGTGTCGTAGCTTAAAATTTGGAAAGACAGCAAAAACACAATCTGTTGTCATCGCAAAACCAACAAAAAAAAAACGTAAATCGTGATATGCTCGACAAAATAAAGGAAACATTGTACTCACACTTTTCAGTCGCGTCACGTTGTACCGCGGTAACCGGTGTGGTTACGCTGCTGCATTAAACATTTCCTCCATCGATGTTCCAAGGTTGAAAGTCATTTTGTGTAGAAGTCAGTGTCTTTAGAGTCAACGGCCCCCGCCCATAGGGGCTTGAAGAAATATATGATGCTTCCACACATGGTAAACCGTTTGAGGATCTAAGCCTATCCAGGAACCGCGGTGCGAGGCGGACCGTCTATGCTTATAAACCCTATTGGTTTCATTGGGCGACAGGGCTTGAGACGTCATTTCATCTCAATGTCGGGTAAAAGTCCCACAAAATTGGAAGCAACGTCTCCAAAATGACCTTTACAGTGTTGAAGTGGACGTTAAACCACAAATCAAACAAACAAACTTTACAGTCAATCCACCCTCCAACCGCTCCCTTAAACTCTTCATCTGACTGGAAGTGATGTCCAGGCAATTCTTTCTTAAAGTTCGGGAACATAAATCAGCCAAAAAAACGTGAAGTTGCATAGGACGACCGGACAAAATACAGGTGAATCTGTGTTCAATGCCACATTTCTTTTGGGGTCTATTTTTCCATATTCCGTTTTCAAACTTTTTCTTGCAACAGACGAAGCCGCACAGTAATAAAGTGGTCCGTAAGGCAGATGTCAATATTGGGAAACGCTATACAACAGTTAGATCAACGTAAAAACAGTTTCTTACCTGCAGCGACGAACTGTCAGCCGCCATTTTTCATCGAATCCTATGCGTCCAAAATACGAAGCCTATGCGACCGCTACGCAGCCTGTGCGTATGCATTGACCAGTGTGAAAATAACTGGATGTCAGATCAGGAGAATAGGGTTGACGGGATAAGGGCTTGAAACTGTTCTGCTTCATTGCCTCCACAGAAACTTTGCAAGTATGGACTCTCAGGAAATCATGTTTACACAACACTATGACCTCACTATGAATAGCGTGGCTATATAAAGCTGTTACCTGGATTTCGCGCTAATCAGTGACAGTCACGTGGACATCAGCTATGTGAAGCTGCTGCGCTTAGTAGCTTTTGGTCTACCTGACAAACCATCGACCTTAAAACTGTAGAATGACAATTAAACTATTAACCAAATATTTACTATCATTGATTCCCTCTCTTACGAGTCAACACCAAAGGTTATTTTACGAACAATGGTTGAGTTGGTATGCTAGAATGATGGTGGGATTTTGACGGGTTTTTTTACAAATTGTGGGTGATTTTCAAACTTTAAAGAATACAAGAAACCCCGAGGACCGTGATCGTATCCCCGCATTCGACATTGGTGTATAACGTTTATATTTTCTGACTCTTTGATATCTGTAAGCCAATTTCATAATCATACCTTCTGGGTTGTTCGTCCGCCCGTCTTTTCTTCGGCCCCCACCCATCGGGGCTTGAATAAATATATGGGCTGCATGATGCTTCCACACGGAGCTGAAACCGACCCGGCGCACACAAGTACTGGTAAACCGCTAAGAGGGTCTAAGCTCGCCCGGGCAAAGTGGCCACGGTGCGAGTCGGCCCGTCCATGCTTATAAATTCTACTGGTTTCATTGGTCAGCAGGCCTTGAGATGTCATTTCATCCCAATGTCAGGTAAACATCCCACAAAATTGGAAGCAACGTCTCCAAAATGGCATTTACAGTTTTGACGGGGACGTTTAACCTAAAATCAAGCAATCAAAACCGTCCGTTCGTCACGCTTTTTGATGCATAGAATAACTTGGGAACCATGCATGCTAGGGTTTTGAAATTTCATATCTGGATTACTCATGAGAAAGTAGGTGACACATATTTTTCTCCCATCAGGATTATGTCCCTTTCCTGAGTTATTGCCACTTGCAAAAATAAGGATGAAATATTGTCAGCAAAATATCTCAAAAAGTATGAAGCGAGAGCCATGGAACTTAGTGAATAGATTGGTAGTGAGAAGAAGACAACCTGGCCCCGATGTTATAAAACTTTTTTCATGCTCAACTCACTGGAGCATGAAATTTATCATCCTCATACATTTTAAAATACAAATATATACAGTCATTTTCCTATCCAGATCAGCAAAGTGTGGTGTTTGCTCTGCTCATAAATTTTAAAATGCCAACAATTGTTGGCATTTTAAAATTTATGAGCAGGGCAAATTTCGTGCCCAAGTGAGTTGAGCATGTAAAAAGTTTTATAACCTCGGGGCTTGATTAACTTTTGGAAAAAAATTGAACAAGAAGGCCACGGTGGCCCTGGTTCGCTCACCTGATTTATTCCGTACAAATGAAGTGGTAAGAGACCGGCCCCGATAGCTCATTTGGTAGAGTGTCCGCTCCGGGGAACGGGAGGTTTCGGGTTCGATCCCGGGCCGCGACATACCAAAGTCGTTAAAAATGGTACTAGCTGCTCCTCGCTTGGCACTCAGATTTACGGGGTAGAGCTAGGACTGGTCGATCCAGTGTCAGGATAATGTGACTGGGTGTGGTATCATGTAATGTGTCTGGGACATGATACTTCAGTGAGTCAGCACTATAAACGTGAGCATTGAGCTCCCTGTCGCAATCAGACACCGTCGTGATATGACTGAAAAATTGTTGAAAGCGACGATAAACCCGAATTCACACACACACACACACACACACACAAACGAAGTGGTAAGTAATATCTTAAGGTGGAGTGAAGGGATTGAGATATATTTGTGAACATTGCCACTCGTTGGGATATCGAGTGGCACTCGACAAAAAGTGCATTTCCGTAGCTCGGCCCAGGACAATATTCACCAATATTATCAAGACTTCATCGCCGATGAAACATGTTAGTCCTACCCGGACTCCCGGAAGCTTACAAAAAAAATCCAAATATTTGCATAATACAATAGAGTTGCAAAGATTTTATATAAATATTTACAAATACACGTTGAGCTGTAAAGGGACTGAAATTCTGGATCTGGTGAGAAACAATGACTCTTAATATATAAAAGATTGAGTTGGAAGAATTAAGGCACTGGTAAAAGTCCGACAGAATTGGAAGTAAAGACTCCAAAATGACCTAAATAGTGTTGACGGGGATGAAAAAAAATAATAAACATTACGATAACTCACCCGTGCGACATAAAGCATTTTTCACATCTCCAAAATGGCTACTTTTCTGATGAAAATCCTTGATATTTTTGTTATAAATGTTCAAAACATAGGTTGAGGGTGCTCGTGAGAACCGCCTCATTGAGGCGGTTCTAACGAGTACCTACAACCTTTGTCTTGGAGCAGAAATAAGAAAAATAATGTTAACACCCGTAAACCCCAGTTTTCTCTATATAAAGTGGGGTTTAGGGGGGGTCTTCATTTCACGGACATGTTTACATGATGAAAAAAAAAAAAAAAACACTGGTAGAAATGGTTGGTCGATTGTCTCTGAGTGTAGGTTGGAAAAAGGGTCCTGGACGGGAAGTTAGACTGTTTTGTTTATACTTTAAGGTGAATGGGAAGACCTAGCACATTTTCCGCCATTTTTCATAGGGTGACAACTTTTGGGACTTCCTTTTTGTTTTTCTATTAACTAAGTCCCATTAAAAAGGGGTCTACTCTTAAAGGAAATAATATGCTCCGTTTAAGAGTTAACCCCTATTGACAATGGGGACAAAATACATTTGAATGAGTTGCCTCCACTGAAGGTGTATACAGTCCCCTTCAATTCCCGTACTTGTGTAGACCCTTTACATACCAATGAACTGACCTGTTACCTTCCATTAGTTATTGCATCAGGCATTTATATGGTGGCGGAATTGTAGTTGATGCAACCTCTACACACCCGAACCAAACCTCCACCCTGCTCCTAGTATTTTTATACTCCCCGAAGGGGGGTGGGGGGGGGGGGCATATAATCGCCGCTATGTCCGTCCGTCGGTCCGACCGTCCGTCCGTCCGTCCATTACACTCTATATCTCTAAAAGTATTAAAGGTATTTAAGTGAAACTTGATATACCGATAGAAAGGGATGAGGGGAATCGTAGAATACAAGAACCCTAACCCTGTCACCAGTATTTATGGAGTTACTTCCCTTCTTAACTATTTCAATGAAAAGATTGTCCGGCGCATATCTCTGAAAGTTTAGAAGGGATTTAAGTGAAACTTGATACAGTGATAGATGGCCATCAGAGGAAGGCAGAGTGCAAGAACTGTAACTCTATCACAAGTAATTACAGAGTTATTTCCCTTTTTAGTTTTTGCTATATTAAGCTTGTCCGGAGCATATCTCTAAAAGTTTTAAAGATAATTTAGTTAAACTTGATACACTGATAGGGGCTATGAGAGAAATCGCAGAATGCAAGAAGTATAATCCTGCCAACAGTATTTACGGAGTTACTTCCCTTCTTAATAAGGGCCCCACACAGTATTTTGGGTGCCCTATAGTAATCTCCTCAGTCAGTTTCAAATCTAAACCAAAACATTTAACCGGTTATAACTTCAAAAGTATTATCCCTACTCCCATGAAACATCACACTAATACTAACAATCACAAGACCTACATTCTGACAAACCATATTGCTTTTGTCCGTGTGTTTGTCACGCCTTAACCAAAAAACTTCACAACGGTCATAACTTCAAAAGTATTTGCCCTACTCTCAAATTGCACAGATTTACTTACTATCACAAGACCTACATTCTGACAAAGGGCAATAACTATATTGCTTTTCGGTTTGTTTGTCAGACTCAGGCCATAACCAAACAACTTAAACTCGGTCAAAATTCTAAAAGTATTTATCCTACTCTCATGAAACTTCACACGCATACTTAACATCACAAAATCAACATTATGACAAAGGGCCATAATTATGTTGCTTATTTTCCCTGAATTATCTCCCCTTTTTTTCAAAAAATATATCCTGTTGTTTCATAACCATGGGTAATAGGGCTTTCAATTTCACATGTGTATTCCTTGTGACATTCTTCATTGAAAATCACTTACTAGGGAACACAAAACTGAGTTTCTTTGTCTTATGGTTTAAGATTTACATGCTCTTGCACGGAAAGGGGCCTTACAGTTCTCCTTATTTTTGCAGTCTTTGTTGAAAATCACTAATTAGGGAATTCTTAGACTTTTGGTTAAACCCATTTGGTTCCGGAAACCCCAAAAGGGGTAAGTGGCAAACAGTGCAGGCCGAGATCAGACGTCACGGAACGCGTGTTTGTCACGCCTTACCCAAAAAACTTTACCTTGGTCATAACTTCAAAAGAATTGGCCCTACTCTTATGAAACTTCACACACATACTTACCATCACAAGACCTACATTCTGATAAAGGGGAATAACTCGTGTGTTGTCACACCTAAACCAAAAACCTTAACCTCGTTGATAACTTCAAAAGTATTTTGTCTACTCTCATGACACATCACACACATAATTACCATCACAAAACCTACATCCTGACAAATTGCTTTGGGGTGTGTGTTTGTCAGGCCATACCCAAACAACTTAATCTCCGGTCAAAATTTTAAAAGTATTTGTCCTACTCTCATGAAACTTCACACACATACTGACATCACAAAAACCTACATTCTGACAAAAGGCCATAACTATATTGCTTATTTTCACTAATTATCTCCCTTTTTTCAACAAAAGATCTCATGTTATTTCATAACCATGGGTAATAGGGTTTTCATGTTTCACATGTGTATTCCTTGTGACATTTTCCATTGAAAATCACTTACTAGGGAACACAAAACTGAGTTTCTTAGCCTTGTGGTTTAAGATTTACAGGTCCTTGCAGGGAAGGGGCCTTACATTTCTCCGTTATTTTTTGCATTCTTTGTTGAAAATCACTATCTAGTTTCTTTATTTGTACTCCAAACATCAGCTGAGGGTGCTAATTAGAACCTCCTCATTCAGACGGTTATAACGAGTACCCATAACCTTTGTCTTCAAACAAATCTTATCAAACTTCAAAGTGTATAGGATCATTTCACTAAAATAACCCTCCTACTACTGCGCAACTTCGGGGAGCATCCCTCGGTTTCACCGATGCTCTTGTTCCCAAAGGCAGTTATTTCTTTGTGATTTCTTATTGGGTTGCTAGCCAGCAATAAAGTTGAACCGCTCATTCCGCTCTTAAGCCAGAGAACTGTATAAGGGGTTATCTGTAACAAATGGACTGGAATAATTTGCTGAGACTTTGGCATACTAGTACTGGTAAACCGCTTAGAGGATCTAAGCCTGTCCAGAAACCGCGGTGCGAGGCGGACCGTCCATGCTAATAAACCCTATTGGTTCATTGGGCGACAGGGCTTGAGATGTCATTTCATCTCAATATCGGGTAAAAGTCCCACAAAATTGGAAGCAACGTCTCCAAAATGACCTTTACAGTGTGGACGGGGACATTAAACATCAAATCAAACAAAAAAAAAAAAAACAACAACAACAAATTAATGACAATGCTAAACCCAATCGGTCAACATCGTATCGATGAAGTCTCGACGTTATCCCGCTGTTTTGTGCTTGCTGCGAAGGAACCAAATACATGTATATACAGTAAAATTCCTCTATTAAGACCACTTTTGAACACTCCGAAAAGTGGTATCTAACCAGAGGACATTGTATACTGAAAACACAAAGAAAGGATAAATGAAACCTACTAAATAAGAATTTCAAAGCAGGATTGGTCTTAAGTTAAGGTGGTCTTAATAGCGGAATTTCACTGTATATACACATTCGAGCATTCACGAGTAGCACGTGCTTACAACAACATGAAAGCCCTGTATCCAAACGCTACAAAGCTACATACGTGAATATAGTGAGTACAGTTGAATAGAGCGCCCCCACCCCCCGCCAACGGGGCTTGGAGAAATATATCGGGCTGCATGGTGTTTCCGCGCAGAGCTGAAACCAACCAACCATTTAAATGACATTTTATCCTGCATCTTTGTTCCAATTAAAATTAAACTTCAGGAGAATGTTGCATAGGAACTCCTCTATCAAACTAGCTAAAACGATTCAAATGAGATGGCACTCAGAGCTAAAATTAGAAAAAAAAAACTTTAAATGACGACTAGTCCTATACTTTTGGTTCAAGTACATTAAAATGACATAGGATTGTTGCTTAATTGACCCTCTACAGAAATAGCTAATCAGTTCTGCTCGAGTGAACTTGTTGGCTGCCAGAGCTTAAAATAGAAACACAAGAGACCCTCTAGCAAACGATCTGAAATGGTTCTGCTCCAATGTACAAGATGGCAGCCAGAGGTAAAATGGAAATACCATTAAATGAGCCCCGCCAAGCGAATTTTTGTCTTCGAGCATTCCGTCATGACAAATTTTAATTGCGCATGCCCAGCCATTCAGAGGGGCCAGGGATATGGCTTTCTGTCTGAAGGTTCCTCTTGATTCACTGCTTGTATGAGCGAGCATCGAAGGTTCTGGCGAGACTGCGGCCTGAACCTTCGCTGCTCGCATAGGCGATAAGTACCAAAATCGCTTCAAGGGGCCCAAATGATAACTCCTCTTATATCTTCGGGACATTTCATTCAAACTTAATAAGAATATTGCTGAGGTGAACCTCTTCCAAAAAGGTTTCACTCTATTTTAGCCTTGGAAGTCATTTTGTTAATCTGAGCAGCTAGAGGGTGACCTGAGCAGCACTTCTGTGCAGTTTGAGTAAAATTGGCACAGGGGTATAGGACGAGTTGTCCTTTAAATGTTTTGTTTTCTATTTTTGGCTACGATGGCCATCTTGTTCATTGGAGCTGAACTATTTTGGCTATTCTGCTAGGGAGCTACCTAGGCAACATTTTTGTGAAGTCTGAATCAAACTGGCCAAATGGTTTCGGAGGAGTTCACATTTAAAATATATCGTTGAAATTTCTCTATTTTACCTCTGGTGGCCATTTTGCTCAGCGGAGCCATCTAAGCAACTTTCCTGTGAAGTTTGATTCAAACTGACCAAAGGATTGAGGAGGAGTTCACATTTAAAGCAAACTGTCGACGTTTCTTCTATTTTTAGCTTTCGCAGCCATTTTGCTCATAAGAGAGGAACCGTTTTAGTTGTTTTGATAGAAGGCCACCTGATCAGTTTGAATGAAATTGGCCAAAGGTATACGAGCAGTTGTTGTTTAAAAAAATCTTTATCTAGCTCTGGTGGCCATCTTGTCCATTGGAGTGGAACGATTTTAGCTTTTGTTGGTAGGTAGCCACCTACATGTAGGTAATATTGTAACGCG